>JAYRCH010000713.1:0-61771 GCA_037179445.1 Phengaris alcon alcon
CGCATGCACACCCACATATCGCGGCCGTCAATCAAAACCTGCACTCTGATTTGGCATTTTTTTAACATTTTATAACCAAACACAACGTGTTCACTCTCAAACGTAGCTTGCAAAACTAAATTTCAAAAAACTTTGACGTATTCAAAACCTGAATGCCATAAAACATATCTCCCCCATTATTAGTTTATGGGTTGCGACTGTTACACTGCTATTATGCTGCTATTTTTGTGTTTGTTTTTGTTGTGTGCGGTGAACGGACGGACCAATTTGGGCAACCATTACAAACTCGTCTATTCAAATGGTACGTAGATCTTTATGAAGTGTTATTCAAGGTCGTTTTACTTATAACTTTTATTGTTACAGCATTTTTAGTGAGCACAAAATGCACCTACACAATGTATGCTCTTTTTAGGCCGTCTTTTGGAACTAAAAATAGTTCTTAGTAACAATTAACATTATCAGTCTTTTACCTCTTACAGGTAACTGTAAGAAACGTAAAAATATTTATATTGTGTTGATTATTACGTGGACGTATAAAATTAAAAAATACTATACCTCAACCAAATAGAGAGTAAATACCATAATTGTAAAATTTCCGTAGATATTATTTTTTTGTTCTTCCAGAACGTCTACAATAATTCCATAAATTATAGTAAAACTATAAATTACATGAATTGATATTCGATGCGCGTCGACAGCATAAAGTAGAGCAACCTTCTCGCGGGCGCTCATGACTCACGGACGTGGAGTCCGCATTCTCCCCGCAAAGTTATGGCATCAGCTGTACGTACGTGCATCACTTTCAAACCTTATGGCAATAGTAATAAGTGCGGTACATTTGTCGACGAGTGTACAACTGTACGTTATACAATTCCAACGTAATTATTTGCAAAACAAAATAATTACTACTTTCTTTATTAAAAAAAAATAATTAGTACATAAATTTTAATTAGTACATAAGTAGGTGTGAACAATTACTTACTAGGTAAGCACTAAACAGCATGCTATAAATAATAAATAGCTAAACCAGTTTGCTTACTCATAAGTCATTACATTCTCACAGACAATAAGAGGCAAGAGATTCTTTTGTTCTAGACTATACTTAGTTCATTACTTTATTTCTAAACACTATCAAACGAGACAAGTTTTACTATTGACCCTTAGGGTCAGTTCACACTGCGACTATACAAAGCGCTGCATTTTTAAGCTATTCAAAATTGAACTTTATTCACTACACGAAAAGATACCTACACGTTCATACACTACACATGCGCTGTGCAATTTGACATTCGATGTGATCTCGCGACGAACGCACGTCTAGTTCGACAGACGTGGAGACATCCAAAATGAGTGGCTGGTCGAAAAAGGTCGAGGTTATCGTTTTTGGAATAATACCAGACCGAAACATCTATCTGGAACCCCAAAGACGTTAATCATAAAGATAAAAATAGTGGTGCCCAAAATCAGTCTTGGTCTTGTTCTTGCATTTTTGCAAGACCGCCTAATTTTAGCAAGACCAAGACCAAGTCTGACAATGCAAGATTTGAGCAAGAACATAACTGAGCCTGCGAGACTCTTGCGTTTTGCAGTTAGGACTGAGTGTCGTTTCAGGGAGTATAGGAGTTCGGGGTATACGCTTAGGGACTCTATAGTCTATGAGACGCAAAAAAAAATATAAAAAATGTTTGGTACTCTTTCACGAAAAATCTACTGAACGGATATTGATGAAATTTACTATGGTAATACCTACTATAAGCTCTGGATTAACACATCGGCTACTTTTTATCCCTTATATTAAAAATGAAATAAGGCATTAGACACAGACCATGCACAGACATAGCTTATACCTATGCGTAATTTACCTTAAATTAAATATGTTCAGTCAGCGACTTTAAAGTTATGTTTTTTTTTGTCTACTAAACACGGAAACTACAGGACCGATTTGCAAAATTCTTTCACTATTATAACATATAATCCTAAATTATCGCCGATGAATATAGGCGGTAGAATATACGACTTATAGTTTTTGGTTATTTGATCTTTAACTGCCCGTGCGCGCGCGAACCGCTCCCACGCGCCGAGTGTGTTTGACGCATATTCTGTCGAAACTTTGTGCTTTAAAAGATGTTAAATTATTTTTTATACTAGCTATTGCCTACGGCTCCGCACGCATAAATAAACTATCCCACGGGAACAGTACATTTTCCCACTATAAAAAGCCAAGTATGTCCGACGGACATGATAAAAAAGGGTAGTTGTGCCAATTGTAAAGAATAAAACAGGGATACAAGTGATGAATGTAATTATAGGCCCATCTCGCTGCCAACGGTGTAAGGCAAGGAGGGCTAAACTCACCAAAATTGTTTAATCTTTATGTGAACTCTTTGATTGAGGAGCTGAGTAGTACCCATGAAGGCTGCCATATTGATGGTGTAAGTGTTAATAATATAAGCTATGCGGACGACATGGTGCTGCTCAGTTCCTCTATTTGTGGACTTAATAAATTATTATGTATATATGAAAGATACGCTTGTTAGCATGGTCTTATATATAATATAGATAAAAATGTGTACATGGTCTTTCAGGCCAAGGGAAGATGTCAACATAAAATTCCACAAATTAATTTGAATAATAAATCTCTTAAGAGTGTGAACGAATTTAAATATCTCGGACATTGGTTGACCTTTGACCTGAAGGACATTGTCGACATAGAACGAGAGCGAAAAGCGCTGTCTGTGAGAGCTAATATGATCGCTCGTAGAATTGCCTGCTGCTCCTCTGGTGTAAAATTAACCCTGTTCAGGGCATTCTGCACTAGTTTCTACACAAGCAGCCTGTGGATTGATTATACTCAACGACAGTACAACGCTCGCAACGTACAATACAATATCACCTTTAGAGTTCTTCTGGCATTGCCGCGCCGCTGCAGCGCGTCGGGGATGTTTGCCGACGCCCGCGTGGATTGCTTTTATGCGACTATGCGGAAGCGGTGCACCATTGTTTAATGATTCACATACTCAGACTCACCCGATAAATAAATAGATAATATTATTATGATAACCTCTCGGGCGCCTAAGTAATTTTAGTTCTAAGTATTTAATTGTAATTTTATAAATAACCAATGTAGTTGGTTGCAATAAATAAATAAATTATAATTATTATAATTATTTATTTTTTAGAAGTGATATTCCCACATCGCGTTTTCTACGCCCCACGTTACGTTGGTAATTGACGAATAATTATTTTCTTAGTAGAATAAATGACAGGCTCTTACGACGAATATAGGCATTAACGTTAACTGTCATGAATTTGCCGCTATACATGGTCAGTGGGCCCTCTGAATATTATAAATTCTGCCCAGCTGTCTTAGTAACAAGGTGGTTTTAATTTTGTATAAACAAAGACTTTTATACAAAATAAAGCGCTATTGGCTCATTCTATTGGTTATATAATTTTTAACTAATTGGTTATAATGATGGGTTCTTTTTTGACAACAACAACAAAACAAACTATTGCGAATTTTTGACCACTAGGCAGACTATATTACTATTTATTGAAAAGTCTGTCTATCATGAAGGTTTTTAGTAAGAAAATCTCAGAAACTAGTCTTTGTAAAATGTTAAACGAATTAAAATAGAACCTAAGATCCAGTAACACGGAAGAAAACGATTTAAAATTAATTTTGTATAATACTGACATTAATCATTTTAAAGCAGCGTTGCAAATGTTAAGTACTCTCAATAAAAAATAGATTTATTCGGCGGAATACAATCTTATTTAATAACTAAAGTACGACGCAAATGCTCTTAAGTTTTAAATGAAGGAAACTCGGCTTCAAGGTCTGACGTCAGACCACGTCCAAAATAATTGGGGTTCGGCCGTCCATTATATAAAATATTGGTTGTAAGCACTTTAAAATTACTAGAACTTACCGCTGGCTTTTTCGTTATGGTAATTTTTCTATTGGACATGCTGGCGAAAACTAAAGAAGAGCGCTAGTACTTTTGTATACTTTTAACAAATATAATGAGTTATTGCATATTTAATATGATTAGACAAAGTTATAAAGGCTCTATACAGGATATTTTTTTCTAAGAATAAAAAGGTTAAGTCGTAAATAATTTCATTGTAAGCAACTTGATAAAATTGTTGTCCATTGCCGAGTGATAAAAGTATAATAAACTTTTAATTATTTATAAATTCGAGCGATAAATCATTTAAATTAATAGTATATATTTTACAGATAAAAATATATTAATGCAAGTAAACATTTTCCTTTTAAAAACTCTACCATAGTGTAGACCTAAGACAAACATTTAGGGGCAAAACAGACGGCGAAGATACTATAGTATTTTATGTTAAGATTAAAGTAAAAAAATGCACAAAAAAGTATGAAATAAAATTACTTCCTAAATAATTCCCCTTTTGAATTCGGCTAAAATTTTAACCATTTCTCTATTCTAAATGTTCATAATTTTGAAGTTGGTATCAGCCCGAACAACATCCTGATAAGACAATGTTTTATAGAACTCACGTTCAAGTTGGTTGGTACCGACTTCAAAATTATGAAGATTGAGCAGAGATTATTATCTTATTAATTATATTAATATTATTTAATTATTATTAATGTTATCTTATTATTATCTTATTACTATTATCTTTGCCGTCTGTGACGCCCTTTAAAGTTTTGTTTATGATAAAAACCATACACAAGTATTGACATTTAAATCATGTGAATGTGACACATGTATTATTGCCCAATTGAAAACAGACTTAAGAACAAAAAGAACAAATTACGAGTACGCATCGTGGCTGCAACTAGGTAGTCATTACAATATCTCATTTCCCTTTAATAAAGGTGCATTTAAAATATTTAGCCGCAAGCAAAATACGGTCGCCAATTTTGGAACCTGTTTAGAAATTATAGGGTCAGGTTCCCGGTTTAGTTTCAGGGTATTAAAACATGGTTGGAAAAAATTATCTATGGATTTTGTTATATAAATATTATGTAACGTTGGTAAAGAATTGTGGCAATGTTTCTAATTGAATTTTTGATTACTAGTGCTTAAAAAAATAATGATGGCATTGAAAAGTTTTTGGTAGATAATATGGAAATCACGTATTAAAATAACCTTAATAGGAATACAAATCAAGGCTTATATGTTGTATTATTATGTTGAAATATATTATTTTGCATAAGCTTAAATGCTACTAAACTTTAAAAGTTACTAGTTTCTACACATTAACTAATTAGATTCTTAAAATTTCATTCAAGTAGGTTAAAACATTTACCCACGCTGTAAGGTAATGTTATCTGATAGCGCGGCAGCACCATCGCCAAGTATTAGGCGGCCGTAGCTATCTTTTATCGAAGCATTTCGCGGCTTTTTCGTGCCCCAATATTTTGGTTTATAACAAAGCTAGTGATCTGCATTTTTGTCCCAGAGAAGTCGTTAGCGGCACAAGCTGATGTTTTAAATTTCATAAAAATCGAATACATAGTTTAGTAGATATTAAGCGGCAAAAAACGCGATTTTGAATGATATGGATAGATGGTGGTATGGAGGTAGGAAGAATAAGCATTATTCAAAGCATACATTTCGATGTTATCACTATGCCGAAAAGAGATGCTATTCTTGGCATAGTGATAACATCGAAATGCTGTTTCAGGTTTGTCAGTGACTTGCATGGGTCTAATCTATCTATATTATCTTACTTATTTATATTAAAATATGAATACCGCTACCGGACATTTATCTCTTTAAGTGCTCATTGCCAAGTCACTATAATAAATTATAAAAATAAAATTTTCTACATACGGTTACAATTTTTTTATGGATAACTACTTCAATGGACTATCATGAATTTCACTTGGTCTTTACGATACCTCATAACTTTTTGCAAAGGAAATACTTGGCTTTTTTATTTACGTAATCTTTTTCTGGAATTATATATTTTTTAACTTCACTCAATATATTTAAGTTGTAATAGTTGTTTGTAGAGTACATTAATTATAGAGTAGGTATGTAATATCTACACAGAATATTAACAAAGAAATCCTTTTTTTTAGATTCCTTGTTAAAATTAATAGCCCACCGATAGAATAATTAAAAAAAAAATACTCGTTTAACTAACACGTGTTCAAATTTGTATTTAATACACTAAGCAACCTGATGTAGAGCACATACTAGCATGGGAAAACAGCTCGTATTCTGTGGAGCATAAGAAACAAAATACCTTAAGTAATTGATGGTATTTTTCTTGATCACGACGTGGGCCTTATCCAGATTTATTTATAACTAAAATGTTGAACTCAACGTGAATAATGTCTAGGAAAATATAGATCTTAATATTTATTGATTGTGCCATATACGTAGAATTCAAAACAATTGTCAAATACTTACTGATTATAAAAATATCTTGTCAAGTTTTAAAATTTTTATTTTACTCTAGATAAATTCTCATAGTGAGCAATGTGCATTAATAAACGAAATTTAACACATCTTCGACTATTATCATAATTATTTTTTAAATGAAACTCTTTCCGTTAAGAAGTATTTTAAAAAAGTAAAGAAAATACTTGAATTTTCTAATTAGATACGAGGGAGTATTTTTAGTCTAAAAACTAAGTTTAGTGCAACGCGTTCGAACGTATGCGCATTACCTAATGATGATCGTCTCTGACGCTTGCATTCTATATTTAGACCCTAAATTATATAATTCGAGATAAAAAATTGATCATGATAATAAAGCACATAAATATACGAAAATTTAGAAAATTATTTTATATAAAAATATTTTACAAAAAATAATAAAATATAAGTAAAAACCTCGAAAATGTAGAGTTCGAGGTTTTTATGTTTTCTTTCTTTTGTCTCTTTCTTTTTTTCTGAAAACGCTCATTATAAATAAATATAAACTGTTTTTAATTTAAATATAATTATTTATGCGTTCTAGTATGCAGCTAGAAACAGTTCTGCATGAACCTATTGATTGCAAGTAACAATATTGAGTGGTGTCAACAGTTAATTGCCGTACGATGGAGCAATGTCTTTTGATGTTATCTGCATGACAGTAAACAATTATTGTACGAGCATCAACATCAACATTGTCTATTTAATATTACTGGAGGTCGCCCTGGGATCGAAATTCGCCTATAATAATTCATATTATAATTTTATGCCTTTCAGACAGAAAAAAAAAAATTGTGTTGTGAAAGATTGACAAATGTATATATAAAAATATAGGTATATAAAAGAAAGTCGTGTTAGTTACACTATTTATAACTCAAGAATGGCTTAAACGATTTAGCTAAAGATTGCTGGGGAGGTAGCTTAGAACCAGGAGACGGACATAGGATACTTCTTATCCCGTTCCCGAGGGCCGTAAAAATGGATTGCAATTCCAATACGATAGCGAGATGCTATAACTCGAGAACGGCTGGACCGATTTGGCTAATTTCGGTCTTGAAGTAATTTTGAAAGTTCAGGGAAGGCTTAAACGGTGAGAAATGTTGGAAAAGCTGTAAGTTGTAGGAGTAGGTGTAGGTGTAGTACTAGGACGTAGGTTGCATTGTAGGTGTAGATAGTTATTCATTCCAGTTCATATTTAAGCCAGAACAACGTGTGTCGGGACGGCTAGTTGTATATATATGAAACGATAATGTGTGTTAGTAATCTGAGGTATTTATTTTTATTTAACTAATGTATGTATTTTCAAGCGTAATTTAAAAATATACAAATTTACTATACACCTTCCTCCACATAATCTTTAACTGAGCCAAATATTATACTCCTCCGTACGCATAATTCCGTAAAACTGTACTTAAAGTTTTTGCTTCACTTATTAATATTTTATTTAATATTAAGATTTTATAAATCATACATACAAAGTGAGCCTTTGTTTTCTCTTCAGCTTAAGCTTTAATGTTCATAAATAATATTTTTGATCCTGATTCCAAAACTATAAATGACTCGGAACACATTTAATATTTTTTCTAAGTAAGGAAAACAAATCTCACGGGCAAGATTACAAACATTTAAATGTAATAGCTCTTTCATAAGACCAGCATAACAGCGGTAAATTTTAATATGTTTGAAGTCGAAGTCATAAATCAACCAAATCAACAAACCTACTAGTGGGTAATTATTCAAAGCCGTAATCTTAAGAATGAGATTTGAATCTATTAGAGATTTTACTTTCTTTCAACTGTAAAGGAAAGAGATCTGATAAAATGATATGAATTATAAGCATAGCATTAATTGAAGTAAAAGCCGGTGAATAAATGGGTAAATTATATAATTATTGTTTTACAAGTACTAACTATAAAAGATTTGAGACAAAATTTACTTACTTTTATTTTAAAAATTGCAGTTCTTTATCATACTTAATGTTTTTCGACTACTTCTTCGTGACAAAATTTATGAGCTGCAATTGATTTATTTAAAGTTACAATATTTTTGGCCATACTTTTAGATCAATTCTACCTTGAAGCACGATTTTTTATTACCCGACTACTGCGAAGCCAAAAGGAACGGTGATGATTTCGGCAGTCTATGTGTGTGTGTATGTTTGTTCCCTCCTATGAGGGAACTAAGACGCTATCGTCTTAGCTACTGTTCCGATTTTAATAAATGTGGTGTAAATATATTCGTAATGATGCCGCGGGTAACACAGGCTTTATTTATTTTGTTCAAAATTTTGTATTTCGAAAATTGAACCATAAATTTCGTTAATCATCACGTGTTTGGTATCAAAAGAAAGGTCTTGGCAAGCGCACTACAAATTTTTATAAATATTATACATATTTGTGACGTGCTCGCACAAATATTTCAAAATACACGTTTAAAATGCGGTCGTACAATCCCAGTTATTAAATTTTCGAACATTACGTAATATAAGACTATAAATTTATAATTTTTATATTATACATGTTGTTCTTTATTTTTATACTATACATATATTGTTTTAACCTTCATAAAATATATTTTATTTTAATATTATGATATTATTATTATTATCGTTCTTACAATCTAAAAAAAAAATTGTCTTGCTCCGCGCTCGTGAAAAATATATTATTTTTAATTTCAAGTGTTTTGATTGAGTACTTATTAATATTATTCCAAAAATATGTCCGATTGGGAAACGGAAAGATGCGAATTAAAAAATAAGTTAAACTATAAGTTAAACTATAACCCGACTACGTAGAAAAATGGGGTCTAAAAAGGCTCTAGCTTGACCATTTTTAGTACCTATGCATCTCTGGGTTTCTATCTGAATTATTTTCTTGTTTCGGCCTTTTTAGACCCCATTTTTAAACGTAGTCGGGTTATAGTTTTTTTTAACTTATTACTTTTAATAACCTAGCACTATCTGATGATAGATCTTAAAAAACAAAAAACCTATTATTTATACCCTAATTTAAATTACCGGTATGATATTATATGACACAAAATAAGTCATACCGGTAAATGAATGGTGGTGAAATAATCTAGACTTCTTTACTGTTAGATGTCCTTCCAAAGACGATTTCGGTTTGAATAACAATCATCTCTAACAGATGCTAACTCCAGTGCGATACGGGTTCGAGGTTTTCGTGGATAAATTCACAAAAAGTCGGAACTTCTCATACAGCCCACGTCGAGCACGGCCTTGTATTGTTTTCGCGGTCTGCCTTGCGTGAACCCAGTGAGTTATGGTCGACAGTCGACTACTTATTTTAGTTTTATTCCTTAGGCCGCGTTACTTAATTTTATCGAGTCGCATGAATTATGAGACGCGGACCACACGCGCGTTAATGATTCGTTAGTTACGTCCTGTTCTAATGCTGCTATCTCTTTCCAATTAGATTACGATAGGAAAAAAATGTTTGTGCGATAAAAAAATATAAATAAATATTCTATTATTGGTAACTTTGATAAAAGTATTGTTACTCCTATCTTAGAAGTTTTGATAGACGAAAGGATTAGAGCTCTATATTAGAAAAAAAAAATTCAAATACAATTTTGATAAAAGTGGATTTTAGGGTTCCGTAGTACATAAGGAACCCTTATAGTTTCGCTCTGTCCGTCCGTCTGTATGTATGTCTGTCTGTCCTCGCTTCTAGCGTCTGTAATTATGAATATAAATGGATAGATTGTGTATAGATCTAGATTTTGGCATCATAAAAAAATATGATTTTATATTTTAGAGGTGGCTCTCCATACATGTGAAGTGGGGATGAAAAACATTTTTTCATTCTACACCATCGTGTGCGGTATCGTTGAATGGGTCTTTTAAAATAAAGGCAAGGTTTCAGAAATCGCCTACGACTACAAAGAAATACATGACTTTTTTTAAAGTTGACGATTTTCGAGTAATCGGCCGCCAAAATGGTTTTTAAGTTGGGCCCACACCTCCCTAGCATCTCTAAAGTATCTAGCATTACTAAAAGTATTAGATTAACATCTAATTAGGGTAAATAAGTATTAACATACTGTACCAAATACGATAAATTAAAATCTTATTAGAAGTTATTTGCAATCCTAATTTTATAACTTTTGAAATTATATTTTAAATATTTTATCGCGAACATCCAGCACATTATTATTCTAATTGGATATACGATATACCTAGTTACTGAAATAAAATATATTATCATAATAGATTTACATAATACACGATTTTATATTTTATTTATTATTCTTATTAGAACACCTGCTTATTGGTGTAAATCTATGTTAATTGTTTTATTTTATTAGTTCCATTGTTTTCGAATAGATAAGTAATTGTTTTCACAATTTTAATAACTGTATTTTTTTATCGTGGGCCATGGCAAAGCTCAGGTTAATAATGTACCCAAACTAGATCGGGCCATTGACCCCGGAGCGGCGCTAGCGCGGAAACAAGGGCCGTGTTACATCACTTATGTGAATGTATGAAATGTAGAGTTCTAAAGTAATCTTTTAATGATATGACACTATTATTTTTGCGCACATTTTATTTATAAAAATAATTCTTAGTAACAATTAATTATATTAATTGGAATGCATAGACAAATCAAACATAATAATCTTTAAATTGGCTGTCATGATTATAATTAATTAAAAATATTTGGACTGCATTATCATTTATATTGGCCATTGTGAGAAATTTTAATAATTTAAGGTGCTATAATAATTTAAAAATAATTGTTTGCTCAGTGATATCAACATTATTAATATCGTTTAAACATAAAGATTTAAATGCATGTTTTTCCTGTTTGTCTGAACTGCATTTGTTTTAATTTAATTTTATGACAATTTTAACAGCAAAATTGAAAACATTTTGACTTACAAATTAGTATTATCTTTGCCGCAATCCTCTCGAACACAAATTTAATAGCAATAAAATCGGAATTCCACTCAAATTTGTCCCACTAATAAGGTGCTAACGAGGGTCGTTCGTTTTATGTGATTTTTATTGGTACTTTAGTTAAGAAACCGCTCGATACCTGTAATACAATACTAAGTTGCTACTCTACACGAGTCTTATAAGAACTTGTTTGATTTTTGTATAGCTCTATATTTTATGATTTCTAAGTTTGCATTCTATTGGCATTTATTGTTTAATTTTTTGTCTATAAAATATTATTTTTGTTCTCATAAATGTAGAAAAATCGTAATAGGTTCCATTCAATAAAAATGTAGAGTACGCAATATGAAAAAAAAATCTTACCTGCAATAGCCATCCAGGGGTAGAATGTGTGGTTCGTGGGTTGGTGCTGGACCGGTTGTGCTGAACCTCCGGCTCCTGGTAACGCGCACTGGTTCCCCCAGGGTAGAGCTCGCCCTGGACTCGAGGACTCACTGTATCTGGCCTCGGGGGTGCAGGCTGCGGGTCGCACTAGGGCGCCAAGCCCTGTACCCCAGGCCTCTTTGCCTCCATAGCCGTTCGGCTGATCCGAGCCTCCCTTTGAACAGTCGGCTTTAGCGTACTGCTGCTCCCCAGCGTAGAGTTTGCAGGCAGCCGCCACTGATGCATCGTAAGGAGAATCCTGGGGTCTCGGCTGGTGTAGCGCATGGGGCTGGGCATACGTCAGGCCCAGGGGGAACCCGCGGTACTGGTCGCCGCCGCCGCCGCCCTGGTGCACGCCGTGCGCCCCATAGAAGCCGCCCTGCTCGAAGTATGAGTTCATTCTGATCGGTCACAAACACAAACGTCACTCAGTCAGGAATCACTTATGTCATCGCGGCCCCACGCGCCGTGATAACCTACACTCGTTCGGAATCGAGTGGATATTAACTTTATTAATTTTATTGCCCAATAAAACGTCACTGAGGCGTCATAATGCTTCCTCGGCGATAAAGGCCGATAGACGTGTTTACTTTTTACGATTATTTTATGAGGCGGGATCGCGTGCCGCGGATTTTACGATATTTTAAACGGTCCCGTCTGGTCGGGTGGTAATGTCACGTGCGAGTGCACGACACGTTTCTCGTTTCAGGAGTGGACATGTGGACGAGTGTCGAGCGAAGTTTGCGGGCGCGGTAGCGGGTCGCGGGCGACTGTGTGCGGCCGGCGCGGCTTGCCTCACGCGATCTACTGAGAGCCCGTACCGATACACGCGCGCCGCCCCGCGCGCCGCCTGCGATACCAACACACGCTGATTGTTCCGTCCCCTTTTTTGCTAATGACTATAAATATTATCAGTCACGCTCTCTTTTCCCTTCTTATCACTCCTATGACCACGTGGTTAACCCTTAGGGCACACCTATAAAACCTTAAATTAATTCTCCGAACTCTAATAGTCTCTAGTCTCTATTATTTTGAGTCTGACTAAAATTTTAATACAATTTTTGGTACTTCAAAATACACGCAATATACAATGTACTAATTACAAGACCTTATTCAATTTTGAAGGTACCTAATTGACAAAAAAGGTCGCCTAAAAAGTCAACAATGGAACAATAATGACTTTTGCCACTGAAAGTCAAGACGCAAAGCCATAATCTCATAAACGTACAATTAGTGAAACGGGCCAGTAAAGAAAAGATTTTACAACCACTTCTCGGTCGGGCCACAATGAGCGCGCAGTATCGTAACAAGGTGCTGAATAGAGTGAGAAGTCGTAAAGATGATTATTATTTCTTCTACTACCTGTTTTTACGGGCGCTACGTCTGTTGCGTTCGCACGCGGTCGGTTGCGGGTGGAGCGAGCGGGACGGAGCACCTCGATAGAGCGCGTATTGTAATGAGTACAGCGCGATAATTATAGCCGTCCCTGTCTGGCGCAATGTGGCGCGTGCAGTGGAAGACGCACTATCGATGGGTAAACAAAAGCGCATTACCGCAGGAGCAGTCGCTTGGTGCGTCCAAATGAAGCCATCAAACGAATGAATGGCTCTACGTAGAGCGGCCTACCCTGCGACACGCTCGCATTTTTTTATTATCCTTACCTCTTTAAACTGATATAAAGGGGAGACTGTAGTATCCAGTAGCCACTTACACTGATTTAAAAAAATATATATTTTTTATTGGGTAGGCTGTACGGACTTTTGGGAATATATAAAATATTCCTATAATATTACTACTATGTAATATTTTAAATAGTTCCTATTGGTATGTTACTATAAAAATATAGATGATATGAAACTTATTTCGTTTTGTTTTTCATTTTGTAACGGTTTGTTTCTAATACTTAAAAAAAACTGTTTAACTAAATAACAGATATAGCTTATGCTACATCACTCTACAGTCTACTTTATATAATGTAGCGTTACAAAATTAAACACAAAAATTTAAAATCTGTTAGTTCTATGGTTTTAAAATATACTGGGCTACCAAAGATAGTAGGTACCTACTACCTACATTTTGAAATTCATAAATTTTTAAAACCATAGAAGTAACAGATATTAAATAAAAAACTTTATACATCAAATTTTATGAGGTTGTACTTACCAATTAGCTCCTGTAATTAGGTATTTGATCCATGAGCTTGATAATTAAATAAACCTTAATATTAGGTCCTTACATATGAAATTGGCGTTTTGTCGTACTGGCCGCTTGATCTCAAATATATCTTCTTTGGTTAGGAATTCCAATTTCAAATTTATACCGCTATTTACTCATGTTTCGAAAACCGTAATTCATTTGGTTTTTTTTCTCTTTTGGTTTTTTCTTTGCATCACTCTGTTTACAAAATGGAAAACTTGAAATATCGTATTATTTTCGAGTACGAGTTCCACCGTGGCACCAGTGCTGCAGAAACGGCTCGAATGATTAATGATGTGTATAGCGGCGGTGTTGAAAAAGAAAAGCTTTTGGTTCCAACGTTTTCGTTCTGGAAATTTCGACCTGCAGAACAAGCCCCGTGGACGGCCGGAGACCAAAGTTGATAATGAAGAATTGAAGGCTATTATGGAAGACGGATTCATCGCAAACTACGTCCGAGTTAGCTGCAGGATGCGGTGTTAGTGATAAAACTATTTTAATCCACTTATTATATATATATATATATATATATAGTTCCGGTTAGACTACTTCCGGTTCCAGTTCCGGTGTCGTTGAATACAGCTTTCTTAAATCTGGCCAGACGATTACGGCAGATGTCTATTGCTAGAAACTGCAAATCATGATGGAAAAGCTAGCTGCTAAACAACCTAAGTCGGTTATTCGCTCTAGGCCACTGCTGCTTCAAGACAACGCCAGACCACACACTGCACAACAGACGGCTACCAAATTAGAGGAGCTTCAATTGTAATGTCTAAGACATCCACCGTACTCCCCGGACCTTGCTCCAACAGATTACTATTTTATTCGAAATTTGGATAACTTCTTGCGGGGGGAAAAACTCAACTCCGATGGGGCAGTCCAAAGCGCCTTCAAAGATTTTATTGATTCCTGTCCGAATGGTTTTTTTAGTAAAGAAATCAATGAACTACCTATGACATGGCAAAAGTGCATAGATAGCAATGGTATATACTTTGATTAAATAAATATATTATGTTTTAAAAAAATCGACTGTATGTTCCTCCTTTACAAATCGCCAATTTCATATGTAATGACCTAATATGTAAGGACCCAATACAAGTTTGAAATTTCGAATGAACTGTTGCCAATTTTATCGATAAAGAATTCCTGTTATTCTAAACGAATGATTCCTTTTCACATGTTTACAGGCAATTCGCCATTAGGCATGCATATAAAAATTATAACGTTAACATATTTGCATGCAAATTTTTAGCTGTGAACAATTGATTTCTTCGCATCCGTCATGCTTTGCGTGTATTTATCGATGCTTTTTAAATGTAGAGCTGAATCGTTACCTGAAAAGAAAGAAAATATTGTTAATATTTAAAAAAAAATCGCCATTTGCAGGGTTCCGTAATACATAAGGAAATCTTAAACTTTCGCTCTGTCCGTCCGTCTCTCTGTCTGTCTGTCTGTCAGTCCGCGCTTCTAGCTTTTGTAATTATGAATTTAAATGGATTAAATTTAGTATAAATTGTATATAGATCTCAGTTTTGGCATCATAAAATAATAATAATTTTATATTTTAGGGATAGCTCTCCATACATGTGAAGTGGGGATGAAAAATATTTTTTCATTCTATCCCATCGTGTGGGGTATCATTAAATAGGTCTTTCATACATAACTTTTTTACAAAGTTTTCGAGTAATCAGCCTCTAAAGTGGTTTGTGAGTTGCTCCCCCTCTAGTATTTCTAAACTATAGGAGGTAGAAACTTCTACGTTTCTTTGCTGGTAGATGATGCTAAATACTCTTTAGGAAAAATTACTTTGACCGAAATCGAACAGCAACTTTTGATGTTATTTGAAAAAAACCTATTACGTGCTGATAATTACGGAATCCTCCTAAGACATGTCCTGACATGGTCTTAGTTAGGATATTTAACTTAAGGCTTGTGCCTGGAATTTACATAAATCTATGATTGAAATAAAATTAATTTTGTTTCATCTTACTACTATTATAAATGTGAAAGTTTGTGAGGATAGATGAATTGATGGATAAATTAAAGCTTAAGATAATAATATACTGCCCTACCAAAGATAGTATGGTTGGATAATTGTTATTCTTTCACGCAAAAAGTACTGAACGGATTTTATGAAATTTGGTATGGTAGTAGTTTAAGCTCTGGATTAACACAGAAGCTACTTCTCATCCTGTAAAAGTACAGTGTTTCCATGAGATACTGTATTTATGCGGGCGAAGCCGCGAGCAAAAGCTAGTTCTTGAAATAAAGTTTCACTGAATACAATGGCCTCTATAATATTATCAATGCTTTAATGCTATAGATTTGAATTTGTTGCCGTCAAAAGTAAGTTTTTAACTGCCATTTTATCATATCAGGTAAACCTTGATCTCTTCTAATAGATAAAAGTCAAATCTCTTTACTGAAACATAACACCTACTCATGCTTTAGCCAAAAGTGTTGTGGACTGTGGTATGTCCCACATCTCTTTCCTTAACATAATATGTTTTTCATGACATTAATCACAATCTGATGATTAAATCATAATATTTAATGATTTAAATATTATGATGATATGGCATGAATTGAAAATAATAAATTATATATAATACGAAATACTAATATTGAAAAGATTACTTTAGGATTGTAGCCCTGACTAGTAAAGCTCTAACAAGAGTTATGATCGTGACTCGTGAGTCCTATTAGATTCTAAAGTAGCTTTAAAAGTCCAATTCTCGTATCTATTTTCGATGTAATTTAAATTCGATGTAATTCGGTTCGGTCAACGCGTTGACTTATTCTCATACGCGTCAAATCGTGCGCTTTCGAGCTGATGATTTAACCAACGGAGCCAACGAGATTTAACAAAATATTTACGAGAATTGCCCACCAGAAGGTCTTAATAAATGATACCTATCACTGACGAACTTTCTATAATATCATCGACTCTACTATTATAATATATATGAAAGTTTGGGTGTATGGATGTATTGATGTTTGTAACTCTTTCACGCAAAAACTACTGAACGGATTTTTATGAAATTTGGTAAGTAAGTAGTCTGGGCTCTGAATTAACATACACTACTTTTTATCCCGAAAAAGTATATACCCAGGCAGAGCCGCAGGCAAAAGCTAGGACATAATACTTTCATCTTTATACTTCGCGACTTATAGAACTAGTTTATTTAAAAATAAATTGGCCCTGTTGGCATGGTGGCAACTATTCTACGTTCTATAATCAAATCACACCATGGTAACAAGGGCAAGCAAATATTTTTTCATGAATGTGCCAAAATTAAATGTGTTTTATTTCTACACATTTGATTTGTTTCATTCTTTCAATTCTGTACAAAGTACCTACTGTATCGTTTGTCCTTAACAAATAATAAAGAAGGTGCTTAGGTAGGTAAGTAACACATAATAGTAACTACTAGGTACATACTCAACCGAAGCAGTAAACATTATACTTTGTGGTGCTGTAGACTATATTTTTATTATCTACGTAGTACGGACCGTATAAGCTACGGGCTACGGCGTAGACGCACCGTAGACACAATTACAAAGTAAGCTGTGTAAAATATGGAATATTAAATTATGTTAATTTTAGTGAGGGCCTGTTTCACAATCTACTATGAAGAGACAGATAGCTTATTGGCAAGTTTTGTCTCTGTCGCTCATTATAAAGTTAGAAGCGACAAAACTTCGGAATAAGGTATCCGACACTTACTTACCGATTGTGAAACAGACCCTCAATTAATTAATTTGTATTTAGAAATAATTATGTAGACACACACTAGACCCAATTATTGTCTTTACGTAACACTGGTGTGACAATCACGATAACAAAAACTTTTAGATTCCAAAAGAAAAACGTCATAAGTACATGCAAATTTGCAGATTAGACGATTTTCTAACGGTTATCCAGTGTAAACAACAAACAGCTGCGCTGCGCGGGCGCTCGTGCCGCCCGTAAACGCCATTTTTACTGCCACTACAGCTCGTAAACGTCAAGTGAATTACGCCGTTTGTACTCAAACGCCGCTCAGATTTCGTATACGCCCCGGGCGAGTATAAATTCCAAAGCTTATGGCGAAACACGTGGTTCGTTAATAGAACCATTATTGACTTAAGATAAAGGCGATGCTTTATGTGTTTATAGCGCCTACATGTCTGCTACATCCAGTTACAACATTATGACTGTAATTTTCCTTTTTATCGTCAGTTATTGCTGTGTGATTGATATTACACTCATAATAGACTGATATGATGGAGCGACTATTTAGATCGATTTATTAGTTTTTGTTCATGATTCCTTGGCAACGCACGTTGAATACATCTTGCGAGCTATTTCTTTATTATTGCTTTAGTTCAAAACACCACAACCACAGATTAAAAAGAAGGAACACATAAACTGCTTTATAGTAGCTGTCGATTTTATTTCACCACTACAAGAATTTACATTTTTGATCTTACATTTGTGTTTAATAAATGTTTTAATACTATTTATAATATTAAACACAAATAATGTGTATGAAAAATAAAAGAATAAATAAAAATATCTCCTATTTTACCTATCCTAACTTCCTTAGGATAATAACAGGTAAATTAATATTTAATTTTATAGTACGTGTCTAGCTTTATTATAAGCTCCATGACGTAGTGAATATAAGAAGACCCCTTGAGTCATACGCGTGATCGTGCAGGTTCGATGCCAGGTTGTGACTTGTGGTGTCCCCCCCTCTTGTGTTACAACTGACGATCTTGGTAAAATTTGGATCTTTCTAAAGTATGAACGCTCTGTTAGTAAAAATTTTTAACCACAAAATCGTTATCGATATGTCTTTTTAAACAAAGGTAAGGGTTACATACATAACTTTTTTTACAAAGTCAACCATTTTCGAATAATAGGCCTCCAAAGTGGTTTATAAGTGTGCCCCCCCCCCTGGTATTTCTAAAGTATAAGATAAAGAAATTTGTAACTTTGCTTGAGATTATCGTCAGAAGGTATTCTTAATTACATATTTTTAGATGTGATGAAAAGCGTGTTTTTGCTTCTTAGCTGATAGGTATTTGATACTAGATACCTAATACTGGGTTGTATTGGGATAGAGGCTTAGATTCGAAAATGTTTAAAAAGATTAGGCGAACTCTACTTAATCTGTTGCGTAAAACGTACTTTCGAACAAGTTGCCGCTCGACCAGGCTTACACAACAGGTTAAAAGCACTTAACAGCGTCGATGAATCGTGCGCTCGCACACATTGTAAATATTGCCTACAAACTCTCCTGATGTCGATGCGGACACGTCTTTTGTGTTTAAACATTTTGAGGCGGCCTAGTGCAAAGGAAAATGTTTAGAAACTGGTCGAGCAGGAACTTTTCCGATATTGTACCTACTCAACAAAAAATATCTGGACCACACACCGCCACTCTGGTTGCGTAGCTCATTGACAAGTTAGCAGGCACCGCGCCAAGGTTGCCTGCCAACTTCCGAGGCGCATACCAGATCATCCACGATTGTATTTTAATTATAAACATGATTGATACGACTACTAACAGATAGACAAGACGGATCATTGCTTATCATGTCAAAGACATTCCAGCTGAAGCTTATTTATAGAGTTTGTATGGTCGCCGTCAGATCCGGTGTACCACTTTTCGATCTTAAACTTGCCAATAAGGATCAAAAGTGGTACGTACACCAGGCCTGTCTTCAACTGAACAAGATATCAATTCTTTATAATGAGGGTTTTTAAATTCGTGACGTCTGACAGCTTTTTAACCTTTTTGCTACCAAGCGCCGCCTGGTGGCAGAAAAAGAATCGAAAATTCTTATTGACCGTTTTGTATACTTACGCCACCAAATGACGCTTTGTGTGCATTGGGTCTGCCCCCTAGCGGCAGAAAAAATATCAAACACTAGTGTTCAGCTTGCATTAATAAATTATAATATCATTTAAAATCTGTCCTCACATAATAATTATTATGAATATATTGTCGTTCACTTTTATATTTCAATCAGATGAACGGTTTGGGGGTCTAAAAAGGCCAATTTAGGTGTTTTATATTATGTTTAATATATTTTTTTCAATTCATTTTATAAGTGCGCCATTTTACGCATTTCTATTGAAAACTGTCAAAATTTATGTTTTCTAATATAATGAAATTAGATGAATCATGTAGTCATTTTACCATTTCACGATTTTTGTTTGTAAAAAAATATAATATGAAACATAATAATATAAAACACCTTAAGTGGCCTTTTTAGACCCCCTGCTCATTTATTACAATACGGTGAATAAAATATGTTGTTTGTTCAAACAAAAAATAAAATTCATACTATCGCAGTTTATTGCTACCTATAGTACAATCGCGTTAAGAAGGCAGTGGATCATGCGTGCAGATGTCAAATGACGCGTAGGCTATGTTCACATTAACCAATTAAAGTAAGCCTTCATTCACTGCCTCCCTTACGCGAATAGACTATAATTTTAAGCTTATCACCTGTAAAAACAAGAATTTTAAATCACTTCCACCCCAGCCTTACTCCATCTATCTTCATTAAGTAAAGGTTTTTTTATGATTTTCACTTATCTGATATTTAAATGTTATCTGTAACATTCTTTAGCATTCTTTAGCAATATAGGTTTACTGACAATAAATAGTCTAATATAATATAATAACTAGAAAATAGTCATCAATGTAAAAAGCGCAAAGATTGAAATGGTTTTTACTACCGCGCCACCTAGTGTCAAACTGACACACTACTTAATGTCCTAGTCTGCTACAGCTTCTTTAACTTGAATGACTGGCTGTTTTAAGATAACATTTTAATTAAGTACTATCAAATATTTAAGAATATATTGTGTGTATGCTACGTTATATAAATATTATAAATATTCGTAAATTACATAATTTATCGGTTACACAAATACACGATAATACAAAACGTCAAAATATTACCCTAATTGTTAATTAAACTATCAAACAATTCGAGTCTAAGCAATAATTCACATTCATTACATTTTTATCGCGTGCTATTATTTGCATACAAAATGTAGCTTAAACGTCAATATTAACACGATAACAAGATCGTAAAACCGGATTTTATTACTTTATTCATCATTCGACTGTATAAATTCACCTAGACACTTGTTAATCATAAAATAAATCTTATTACACAGTAAAATTATGTTTAAATTGACGACAAGCGTTTTATTTTCGTCATAACAATAAAATTTATTTTTACGAGCGCTCCGATCATGAATGAAATCACGACATCTGTGCCGTACGCGTGGAACTACAATGCCACCGACCTCGCATAAGGCGTTACAAGTGAGAGCTTTGCGTTGTTAGTGTTACCTTCGAGCTTAGATTCCTAGTAATCTGATTCTTCGAGCTATTAGCGCCCTGCACACGTAAAAGTTCGGACTGCGGATTGGACTGCGTTCCAAATCGCGGAAGGATCAGTGTGCTGGGTGCGAGTTTTTATCACTGTTCGCCGTGAAAAAGTTAACTACAATTTATATGGTATCCAAACGACGCCTCTAGTGGCAAACAATTTTAACTTATTCGATGCCATAAAACTTCTTCACGGCGAGTAGTGACAAAAACTCGCACTCAGAACACTGTATGGTTTGGACTGCGGATCGAGTTGTCGTTATATTTACGACTAAAAATGCGTCATGGTTTGGAATAAGTCATAGCCATAGATTTATAACGCTTCTTCATATTTTTTGGTCATAGCTGATAGCGCGCGGTTCAAACGTAGAAAATGCGCTGTCATCGACATGCCAGATCGGACTGTCGGCCCGGCGCATTTACACGTTAGGTTCGGAACATGGAACTTTACGTGCCATTTTCCGTGGTCAGAACTGTAAGTTACGGTGCGCTTAAGTAATTAGGTTTATGCTCATGTTTTATTAGTAGATGTTCTATGCAACATCGTTTCGTTATGGACTTTATCAGTAGGTAGGTATGCGTTATATAAACCTAAAACTATGTTGATAACTAGCGGTCGAACCGTGTTCTAAATTCGCCCAGAATAACTCATCATTATAATTTTTTAAGTTCAAACTTTATAAGGGCATTTTATCTCTGAGACTGATAAAAATGTAAATGTGACAGATTGACAAACATCAACGATTAACAAAATTGTATCTATCACGGAAGAATGATATACAATCTATCAAACGCACGGTAGTGTGTATGTTAACATTTAATCTGAGGTAGTGTGTTTGGTTTGGTAATAACCATACCAAATACTCATATACTACTCATGACTTGACGCAGACTCAGGTAGAGTCACGACTCATGACTCTCATATCTCTGAAGTTTGTGCGTTTATGTTCAGACTAACTTATTTAGAGAAAATTTTATGTATTTCTAAGCATTACTACTAAAATTTATTAGCTTTTTGCACACCTTCCTCCACATAAACATTAATTTGCCGTTGTTTTTTAAAACAACTTACAGATTATGTCCCGGTGCATTTAATTGACCGGCCAAATTTCATACACCTCCGGTTGCACAATTCTCGTAAAACTGTACTGAAAGTTTTTGTTTACGTATTAATAATTATAATAATAGCTTACTGCCTAGTTAGTAGTTAGAACTAGTTAGGTTACCTCTTACCTACTTATCTAGTACTTGATAAGTCTCTACTAGATAAGTACTAGATAAGTACTTAATAAGATAAGTCTGAACCAGAATCCGGCGGGCATGGGAAAATTTAGAGCATTGAAAATAGAACTCTGCGCTAATACCATAGAGTTGAAAATAGAACACACAAGTCTAGTCAAATGTCAATGTCATATTTGACAGCTCGACACTCGACATTTCCCGGGTCAGCCGGATCCCGGATCATAATATTATAGTCCCAGGCTTGTTTGCCTACATTTTACGTGTAGTAAAGTTTGTAATGAGGTGCATTTGAAAGTTACAAAAAAATTGGAATATTTTGTTACAACATTAGTGTAAAAAAACAACTTAATTAGCTTACTTACATCAAATACAAACGGTTTACTATAATTAGTCTCAACATAAACGCGCAAACTGCAGAGATATGAGAGTCATGAGTCATGACTCTACCTGAGTCTACCTACATTTTGTAGCAACTTACAGGCGTGTTACGTCACCTGCCGGCAGGGTTGCCAGGAGTCCGGAAAAAAACCGGACATAGTTAGGCTCTTTGATTGCGGATCCGACCAATATAAAAGGTGTCTGGCTTATCCGGGTCTTGTTAGGCTTTTTAGAATTTAAAAATGGTGATAGAATAAGTTTATCTAGAATTTAATTATCATTGTTGTCTTTATAACAATACTTGGACTGATTTATAATAAAGTACTTAGACTGACTTGGCCTTCGATTTTATTTATATTTCATTAAAATTTAAGAAGATTTATGGTAAAAATCAAAAAGATTTTAGAAACTATTTTATTGTCGTACTTAATAATACTGAGACAAAATACTCAATAATGTAGGGTGTCCGGCCTTTTTACCCAATACCATATTTTTCAGAGCTATATTTACAGATACATTAAGGTTTGTAATAAAAATAATATCTGGAAAGCAAGTGCCAATAACAATAATTATTCTATTAAAGTCAAAGTCAAAGTCAAAATTATTTATTCAAAATAGGTATTTTTATACACTTTCTGAACGTTGATCTACGTGATGCCTACTATTAACAATAATTATTATTTTATAGATAATTCAGTTGTAGTCATCATAGAGTTTTGATCTGAGGGGAAACAATAAGTTTCTTTCATAATATTATGCATAAAAGCTCAAAAGGTGTACAAAATAATATACCTACTTAATATTAATGATTGTTTTTTTAATTAGTAACCCAAATAATGTAATGATATAATTAGGTATGTAATTTCTTTATTATTTTTAGAAACCGCAAACAATTAAGTTAGGTACCTGCTATAATTTTTATGCACTAATAAACGACAGTTAATAATAGTTAAAAAGTATGTGGTGCAATGAACTTAAGTACTTAAAAACCTACCTATTGATTATTAAGTAGGTATTGAAATTTCAAAGTAAACAACCAAGTATTGTTCCAATGGATTCACGCCAGAGTCCTTATCATGAAAGAAGTTCCCTAAACGCGGCGCTGTGATCGCGCAACAAAATGTTGTCAGCATTATTAATAGGTATCAGAATATGTTAATTATGCTGTTCTGTTCACAAAACTCCTTTACCTTGAGCATTATTTCTCGGGCAGCACTTTTTACAACCTCAGGCATTGTAATAACAATTTAACAAAATTAGTTCCACAAATTGCCGCGGGACTTCTTTTGTGAAAAGCACTCTACATGAAAGTTTGGGCCTAGATGTCAAAGTTCCAACTTCCAGCTAACAAAAAAAAGTTGCATTACACTGTAGGGCTATTTTCTTTAACTACAAAAGTTTTAATTATTAGATTTATACTAAATTAAACGCACCTTCCTATGTTATTATCTACAATCGTATTTATCTCTCCTTGAGATTATATTAATTTTAGATATAAGATGAATATTAATAATATCTACAACGCTGTATAAAACTTGCCAACTGCTTCTACTTGCTACAAAATAAAGATACTAAATAAAGTGTCCCCACGCTCTCTCAATCTGCACTACATTATAACGATACTAACTTAGCATAATTGTCTCATTCACACACATTTAACAGCCACAATACTGCCACGTCCCTGTCTCGCTCGCACTCAATCGTCAAAATGGCCTCCAAACGAGATATTTTGAAGAAACGCCACTGTAGACTTTTGTTGCTTGTAATGGGCGGAGCAAGTATTCCCAGGCCCGTACTCAAACTTTTGAGTTTTAACTCTTTAATAATAGGAGAATATTATGTGCCTGTTAAATATTTATGGTACCTACGTGCTACGTCGTTAAAAAGACTTATGGGTATCAAAATCATACAACTTTGTTTTTTGTTATTTATGCCAAAATAGCCACCCTATTTTTTGGGTACAGTACGACAGTGTCTCGAAAGTCAATGATCGCGCCAAAGCGTAAAACAAAAGAGTCATTAACGTAAGAGAAAGTTAATTAATATCTCAGTTTCGGTGCAAATATTTTGTACTTTTAAAATAATTTACGTTAAATTATCCTAATTTAGCGACCCAGATCATGAATCACGATTCACGATCATGAAGTTTTGGTTCCACTGGTCAACAATTTTTTATTTTAAAGTTGGGTGCCAATACTTTATTTATATATAGAATTATGTGATTTTAATGTACTTTAGTGTGCTTAATCCAAAACTGTTTACATAATGTTTCTATCACATCTAGTTATTTAGTTTTTTTATTTAAATTTTACGAAATTTTACATATTAAATACTTATTTCTATAAAAAAGTACAAAATTATTTGACTAATATGATATTAAATTTAATTTTAGATGAATTAAAATACTAATAAATAATAATAAAATACTTATAAGATATAAAACATAACTATTTGGTAATTCACTTTTTGTATAGTGTAGTTTTATATTATGTTGTTTCGCGATGGACTTTCAAGCAGAAAT
This sequence comes from Phengaris alcon alcon, assembly GCA_037179445.1. NCBI lineage: Eukaryota > Metazoa > Arthropoda > Insecta > Lepidoptera > Lycaenidae > Phengaris > Phengaris alcon. The sequence continues at coordinate 25,492 of JAYRCH010000713.1, forward strand.
CAGCTAACATTTATATGGATCACTAGGTGTTATATCTTTTTACCAAGTTCGCAAAACCTAGGTGGAACCTATCAACATGCTCAACACACACGGTACCAATGTTTACTGGAAAATGTAAAATAAAACTAAATGCTAATGAAATGCAAGAAATGTACCAAAAATACGTCAAATGTTGCTTAACTAGACGTGCTATATCAATTCTGTTTGTATATTTGGATTAAGCTTATCAATATGCTTCAATTCCACACATACATTGTTTTGCTCCAATTTTGATGCCGACCGAGTATTCTTAGGTTTAAACAGTTACCTACTCAATCTCCTTATTTTCTTTATAAAGTTGCGAGGCAATAAAAAAATACTTTAACATTACTGGATAAGTCAATTTGATCTTTAGCATAGTTTTTTTTTTATTACTCCTACAGAGTAAAAGTTTCAAAAGTTTAGTACTCTTTAGTACTCTTAGTAGAGAAAGTCCAAAACTATGAGGGTTAGCGAGAAATGTTAAACGGAGCCGAGAGCACGATATTGACAAAATTTTTTTTTTTTTTTTGCAATTTTACTATTTTCCAAAATCACACCCTGTGTAATTGCACTACTTGATAGTGTCGCGTGAATCAAATAATTTCAGTACAGTTTAACAATAATTGTGCGAACGAGTGAGTGTGATATTTGGCACAGTTAAAGTTTATGTGGATGCAGAAAGCAAATATTTTATAATAATGCTTAGAAATACATAAATTAATATACTAATATAATAAAAACACACAATATATACACTACCTCAGATTATTCAAACACACTACCGTGCGTTTGATAGATACAATTTTGCCATGTTGACGTTTGTCAATCTCACTCACTGAATTTATATTTTTTTCCTATCTAAAAGCAAAATTACCTTTATAAAGTTGAAACTTAAAAATATATGAATTAAAATGGGGAAATTTCGACCACAGAACCGCTGGCGACCTCTGGTTACATTAAAAACGCTATAAAAGGGAAGTTGACTACATGTTAAATATTTAGTTTGATTCATATATTCTGAAATATTTAGGTATTTCTACTTCATAAATGTAAAAAATATAAAATTATATGTGTGGTTTTGGAACTAGGTGCATTTCAAAGTTACAAAAAGTTGGAATATTTTTGAAGTGAAACTTCTAAATACGATTATTCTGTCACGAAAAACGTTATGAAGAGCATAAAATTGGCTTTTCTTTCGTCGTGTAATACAAATAAGATATGAGTGATTCTGAAAACTAATGTCAGATACGCATAGCGCAGTTACGTAGGCGGTTGGATTTTGCGTTGTTGACCGATTGGTATCGGGTCCGAAACTCGGTCAGAAGAAATATTTTTATTCTTTATATTTCTTTTTCTTTTATAATTTTTATTTTCACTTCTATTGGCATTCACTATAACTGCCAATATTTTGTTTTTTACATAATTAGCGTAAAAAAATATTCGAACTTGAGCAATGAAGGTTTTTGTATTTTACATGAAATGCAAAAACATACATTAGGTATGTTCTTCTGAGAAGTTACTTATATTTAAAAGTACTATTCATTTATGCATTAAAAAAACTGTCAACTAATCTATTTTATTTTACAGGTTGGTGCAATACGGCCCTGGCGCAGAAAATGGATATGGCGACCGATGCCTTCAGTGACGAACGACTTTTATCAGTTTTGTGCTATAAATATAGAATTAAGTTCATCTACTGATTACTATGAGTAAATAACGCTTAAGTGATTGATTATACGTGTGTTTGGTGTTGTGTTGTATAGAAATATGCAATTAAATCATTATAAGCTCACTATTTGTTTCCATGTGCCCGCCATTACGACATGACAGTTGCGACGAGTGTTTTGTCTCTTTCTCTCTCACGACATGAGATGAAAGGTGAAACGCCGAATACGCATTCTAGTCTTTTCCGCATTTTTGGTAAAAATATTTTTGTTTTTTTGTTTTGTTTTGCGTTATATATTTTTGACTTATTTTATAAAACTAGGTAATTTGGTAAGTTAAGATTATATTACGGAGATAGACATACATTGAAGGCTATTTTGTTTCCACATTAATGTTTATTTCAGTAGAATAAATAAATAAGTTGGTAAGTAAAAGTAGAAATAGTTCAATAATTAAATCATATTATAAAATTTTCATCTAGGTTGATAACAAAGCAATATATATATTTTTATAAATAAGAAGATGTAACAAATAACAATATTTATATTATCTATCTACTTAAGTACTACTTAGTTACAATATTATAATTTATAAGTAGGTATAAATAGCTTGCCGTATACTAGTCTTATATTTTATACTTAATTATAAATAAAATGTAAGACCAGTGAATTAGGGTCTTAATTAAGTACTTAATCTGAAGGATTAGATTTATTATATTGATTTATAATTTTGTACAGTCATACACCTATAATTAAACTACTTAAGTAGGGTTTTAATTACCTACTTAACCTTCTACTTACTTACATACCTAACTAATATGGAACTTACAATTAATATTACCTACCTGTGTATAGCATACAGTATAACTGTATATATACCTAAGTAGAAGATTAAGTAGGTACTATTTACACAATTACATACTTTCCAATTTTATATTTTTCATTATATATTTTAGGGTTCCGTAATAGCTACAAGGAACCCTTTATAGTTCGGCTCTCTTCGTCCGTCTATTCGTCATCCCTACCTAATTCGGTAATTATTAATATAAATATTTAGGCCAAATTTTGCATGGTTATAGATTACATAATATATTTAAATATTATTTTTGGCGTTATTAAAAAAATATAGTTTTGCATTTTAACGGTGTATGTGAAGTGGGGATGAATTTTTTTTTTAATTCTAGCCCTAGAAGTAATTTGAAAAAACTTTATTGCGCGTTGGTCGTTACGGCACCCCCTTAGTCGTGTCCTGACTATGTTCTTGGTTAGGATTTTTTTGTGTTTGGTAACGTAAGCAGCAACATTATTCCATTGTCATACGCCTAAATCTGTCAGCTGAGTTTTAAATTAAACCACCAAATTGGAGGGTGTTAAACCGAATATCTTCATCGATCATTTGCCATCACCAGTAGACATTTGTTCATCATCAGACCGCATCGCGGGCAGAAAATGTAAATAAAAATAAATGTTTCGACGGATATGAGTCGGCGCGTGCGCAGCGTTGGCATTCAGCGCCCTGTTTGTTTTAAGGGTTGCCAACATTTAACTAAAAATTAGAAACAAAACATAGAGTCTAGAAACTCATAACTGTATATTCAAAAGAAGAATTCACGTTTATCTAAATTACGTTCGTATAGGTCTATTTACTATTTACCCTATGGTTAGACATAATAAGCAGGAATGGTAAATTCTATAATATCTAGCATTGAAAACAAAATATTAGTCTAATGTGATTATGTGGGATGGTATCCCTAATTTAATACTTCCGTACTTCGTCATGGTATTGCGTGATTGTTTTATTAAGTGTTTTAAGATACGTTATCTACTGCTTGTTTTGATATTAATAATTCAAAATATTATAAAATATTTTGAATCTAATGCGTACCTAGTACGCAATAGATTCAAAATATTTAATTATTATTTAGGACATTTCTAGTCGTCCTAATATTTTTATTTTTGTGTAGGTATATTTTGATTAAAGTATGACATACCTTGGCTTGTATGCTTAGTTTTGCATGGGTTAACTTATGTTTTAAGTTTAAATATACAAATACGTCTCATATTTATAAGTTTTTAAATATAATTTTAATTAGGTAATAGGTACTAATGAAGTTGATACTTGTTAAAGACTACAGATGGGTTACTCTTACATACTTTACTTTCAAAGTTATACCATCATGTGAGTACCTACACTGGTCTAAATGGTATCAAATAGAACATTAATTAGACATCACCATTTCAATTTTATCACGTTCAACGAAGCAAAAAAAACATAATTTATCCGAAGCTAATATTATTATCTGGCGCAAAGAGAATAATCTCAAGTCACATTACCACAGATAATATTTATCTAGGTGATATATTTATGTGAACATTGTACAATAACAATGCAGCTTCTTGCGGCTGAGATATCCTTAGATTCACTGGCTGCTTTCATTTGAATAGGTTTACTGCTATCTAACGAACGGGGTAAAGTAGATACCAAATTCGAGATACAATAGGGATGTATGTGGTAATTTTGTAAGACTATTGTATAAGATTTAGAACTACGACAGCCGCGTTGTATTAAAATTAATATTATTCCAGGTTCCGCGGTTACAATTCAGAATTTGTGAAGTCGCTTTAATCTATTTCTGAGATAAGTTTCTTAGATCGTATCGTAGACATTTATATTTGGTGCGGTTTTGTGTTGCAATGTTACCGGAATTAAATTCTTATTCATGTTTGTAATTGAACGAAATCAATATTCAATAGTAAACAATTTATTTGTACAATATAATATAATGTTTCCTAAATCGACTTTCATTTTTATTTCTTTCAGGACATTCCGCCCAAAAATATCATAGGAAATTATTTTTTTACGAAAAGGTATGTGCACACTTTTTAAATAGAATTGTAATTATTTATGCTAAAAAGTAAACGCCTTTTTAGGGTTATTTTGCTTTTAGATATAAAAATATCTATTATTTTGCTATTTTATTTTGACATTTGAAGTATAGTGAAAACAAGATGGCTGACATTTAAAGTATGGGTAAAACCAAGATAGCGTAACTTTTTATTGTATAAGTATTTGTTCTGTCAAATGTACGTCAAAGCCTATTTTAGTTTTGAAAACTTTGGCAGAGAGACACAATAAACTTGCTTCGGATATTATTTATATACTCATAGTTTTGTTTAGCATACAAAGTTCATTAGTAACTTTCATTCTAGAAATTTGTTGCCATAGTAAAAATACTAAAATTGATTTGAATTCCCCTACGATGATCACATTTTTTTTTATTGGTATCTCCAAGATCTGGGCCCAAAATCCATGATCTCCTTTCTAAATTCAAGACCAACGATGGTATTCTAAAATCTTTGTTCAAGATATTTTGAATTTAGATATAAAATGTCAACAGAAATAGTACAGATATTTAGTTATTAAACGTACTGAGTTGGAATCGGGAAATAAAGCTCGGCACGGTGGTCACGGGGACGCGGTTGGGACGGATGAAAATACCCGGCGCCCCCGCGCGATAAAGTTGGGTTTACATGCGCCTGAATTTTTTTTTTTTTAATTTCCTTTAAAAAAATCTAATGCGGATCGATGAATATACTGAAATAGCAAAGTGTTACCGTTTGCATTTGTACAATAGTTGAAAGGCTAGGCGCCCTGTGAAGTCTATATAATATTTTTTTTTCCTATAACTTTGTATTATAAGCGAAATTGGAAACTTTATTATATTATTTTTATATAGGTATATAAAATTACTTACCTATAAGAACAAATTTTATTTTACTTAGATATTTAAACAGGTCATGGCAATTGTGGCATGTTCGGCGTCTCAATTAATGTTAGTAATAGGTATAACTGCCAAGTAATAACAATTTGGGTTGACCTTACTGAATTTATAAATTATTATCAATATCTAGTAAAAAAAACACACACAATTAAATTTTGTACCAGATAGGTATAAGCTTTTAAAAATATTAACACTAAATAAAGGCCATAATCATTGTATTATTTTGCATATTGTATAAGTTATAAAAAGTAAATTTATTGCATCTCAGAACTTCATTTGCTTACAAATTGGCAATAAAAAAAGATATTATCCATTATGGGTATTTTCACACGATCTAATGTAATAACATACCTAACAAAACATTTTTTGGACATTTTATACTTCTAAAAATTATAGGTATAATGTTATGTTAATAGGTCCCTCAATGACTTTAACAGGAATTAGATTATCTTAATAAAAAATTCTCGAGTGTGGTGTTTGTTACAGATTTCCTCCGAAGCTAGTATAGGCTCGACATCTAGTAATATGTATACAAATATATTTTAGCCATCATACTTTTTGACAGTCTGATCTACCTAATGTACCTATCAAGAAAGGTACGTCTGCTTATTTAAAACTACTTATACTTCCCAATTGAATAACTTGTAACAGATAAGTAGACCAATACAAATCTGAGTAGGTAGTACCTACTTATTTAGGAAAGTAGATAATTTTGCTACTTTTAACTAGCCTACTTCTAATCAAACAACAAAAAGAAACGAAATAGCAAGAACTTAATAATAATACCAAAGCAGGTAGAGGGATCAACTGATCCCTCAAAGGGACCATTTATCAATCACAAAAAAGCGTGCGATTGGCTCGAGCGCTTAGTATAAAATGTCCGCCATCTTGCGTCGTATGTAAACCCAGCGCCCGGAGCCCCTCCCGCCGCGGTAGAGGGAGAGCCAGGACGACCGATATCTCTGACCTCCGGCTACAGAAATTTCGACTCTATCTTTAAAGTGATAAGGGTAGTTGAGGTGTCGAGTTTTGGTGGTTTTATTATACGGGCTGTTTATGTAGCCGAAACGGCCGCTTCATACGCTGATGGCGTCGGTGCCATCACATTCATTATTATCGGTCGATTCAAGACGTTTACTAACCTCTAGCATCTTAGAAGGTCTTGGTTGATTAATTTTGAAGCCTTTATATTATTTTCCTCTAGTCACAAGATGCCTAAGCAGATCTATCTGCTACTAGCTATAATGTATAATGGTAGGTTGGGTGGTGGTAGACTAATTTTACAACTTTTTATATTCTAGAGAGTCCAAAAAATCATTTGATATTAATATATTAATACGGGATTTGAAAGTAAACAAAAAATTGACTTCAAAAAAATTTAAAAAGTAGATACAAAATAGTAGACACAAAATATTTAAACTTTTATATAAAAATATAAATATCAATTTATATTGTTAGGTTTGCAACAAGCGAACTCTACATTACGGGACCACAGGCCATTTTGGTTTTTGGCCAAACCCGAACCCGTTGCGCGCTCAATTACCCATCCTTATTAAATTTATACAAGATGCAGTTAACATTTCAGTTGTTTAATTATTCGGAATTTTGGCCATGCTAACCGCGAAGTGCCGGACTCGGCCAAATGGAATGGCCGTTATGTACTCTATAAATGTGTAGAGCTTTTTAAGTTTCAATTTTACTGGAATAGTTACGTCGATGTTGTATATTTTCGGTAAGAATTCCTCTATTTTGAAAAATGTGTATACATGTCGTACGTAGTTAATAGGTAAGTATCTACTTTACCCTACTGCGCCTGAAGAATGTGATGTTTTTCAAGTGTATGTATATATATTTCTTTGGCACGCTATAGAGCCTAAACGGATTATCGCATTTGAGCTTAAGAGGTATCATTAGATTCATCTTAGTAGTGAGTGTGACACTGGTAGGACACATTAAAATTATTTTACGCAGTTGATTTTCTTTTAAATAAACGGTAGGTATACCTAATTTATTAAAATAAAAAAAGTCTGTAAAGTTTAACACTGTTTCTCTTTCGTTGCATTGTAAAAGCTTGAATATTATATTTTATTGCTTAATACCTAATTAATAACTCCCACACCGATTTCGATGACGGTGGCCAGTTTTATTGAAACTAGGCCATTTACGCAAGAGTAATTTTATAGTGCCCAAATGTGTGCGCAGTACACAAGAGCGCTCTCTCTTCCTTTACTTTCATAACCCAGTGGGACGGATGACCGACACGACTGGCGAGAGATCAGGCGCAGGTTCGACTTTTTACATGCCCATCCGACGCATGGATCATCTTTCTTGTCAAACAATCAGGTGATCAGCCTGCATCGTCCTAACCAAACTTGGAAACATTTTGTTTTCTTCCAATGCGGGAATCGAACCCACGACCTCCGATTCGAGAGCTAAGCTCTAATCACTAGACCACGGAGGCTGTTGTTAATACATAATTATGGAGGTAGGTACTAAGTCGACTTACAAAAAAATTACGGATTTATAAAATATTACAAGAAACAAAATATAGCACATTTTTTGTCCTGCTCCTGCTAATGGGCTTGTTACAGTTGTTGAGACGTTCCGCGTTTTATGTTATTAGTGCGTCGTAAAATAAAAGTGCATCAGAATGGGCCTCCCGTTTGCATTGTCCGCTCTCTATAACCCAACCAAGAGAAAAAGGTATGTGCACAGCTGTAGAGCGCTAACGTAGAGCGCCGTCTCGACTCCGCCGCACAGCCAGGGTTCCTTTACGATTATTTAGTCGTAAAAATCAAAGTTATAGGCAATTTACACCCGTAACTGTATGTTAATCTTTGTTTTACGAGTGTGCAGTTGATTATTATTTAATCTTCAATCATTTATCGCTCAAACCGCTTAACAGGTTTAGATATTATTATATAAACGATCTTAATTTGCTTATAATATGAATTTTTATACAGTAAAAAAATATTATATTCTTTTATGAATAATTCAGGTTTTCTTGTGAATGTGTGAAGTTTAAAGTCAAATAACTCATTGGTAAAAAATGTAGATTATAAATAATGACGCACATGTTGGTTTTTATCAAGATAATGTTAGGTTATGTGACTTAAAGGTTAAAAAATAAATAAATAATTGGCTTTAAACCGTAAGTCACTTTGTTAGACGTAGGGTGCGGCATGCTTTATTTCTTACTTATATGAAGTACATACTAGGTATGTAATATTGACATTTAAAAACAAGAAATCTCTAACACACGTCTTTCAGATTATACCATTTATAATGCTGGTTCTAAAATCGGTATCTAGGATTGAAATGGTCTTAGCAGATAACAACGGCATTTCCATAATTTCTTCTTGCTGGAATCTCATCGCAACAAAGACATTAAACATGAATGTCAGGACCTAAAACAATATTCTACACATCGTTCAGAGTCTTATAAATCGCATTTACAGCTGAATAATAGAAGTCGGATCTGCAGTCCGGCGCCAAGTGGAGTTAGACTTTATTTTATGCTGTTAAAGTTTAAATTTGAATGTGGCGATGAGTTTGAGTGCAACGGACAGCATTTTCAATGTGGCTGAATTAAGTGCGCCGGCGCAAGTGACTGCATAGCGTTTGCGTCGTTGATTCCTAAAGTGTTCATGTAAGTTATTTGATTGAATGTTTTCTATTTTCATCTTGGTGCTGTGTTTTAAAATGGTATGCAATTGTCCTAACGATGCGTAATGTGTAAACATTTTTAGAATGTTTTAGTTTATAAAGCTTCGATTTTAGAGAGATTTTTAAAAGTAATTTGAATAAATATCGAAGTAAATTTTAAAAGCTCGTTCGTTGTTTGCGTTTCATAAAAAATGTACATTTTAAAGCAAATATATTTGTTTAATAATATTGTTAAATGTTAATATAATATTCACTCTACTCTACTCTCACTTACCTATCCTACGTAGAGTCAATATATCATTCGTCCTATCATTTATTTTAATACGTGTCATACTTTATTAAATTAAACAACTATTTATTTTAAAATTATTTGGCTCTACATTAGCTGTAAAGGGACTCCGCGAGTTGCTTTTCAATAAATTGCATTTCGTAACAAAGATAGCCATCTACAAGAGCAAATCTAGTTTCCGTGCTGGAACTCCAGGCCCTACAGTTTTATCGTCCCCTGTCGCCGCAGATACATCCTTTTACGGTGTCCATAACTCGCCAACTCACAACTATTTCTAACGACTCCGTCGGGGAACTCTATCCGTGTACCTTATACAAACCCCTTTTGTTTATTGTCTAGGGGACATTTGAAGGGGTTTATAATTTGATATTATATTTGCGATGTGCGGAATAATATTGGTAAATAAGTTAAAATATAATTTTTTAATGTAAAATAAGTTAATACGACCAGACTATATAAATGCTAAACGCCCGAAAATGCACGAAACAGATGATTTGCTCATTTCCGATTAAATTCTTGGCGGGTATCATACGACGGTCTATCAGATTTTTTTATCCTAGGACCTAGTATAGATAAAGAGCTAAATTATACCTTTGGTAATTTTAGTGTTTTAAGATAAAATAATAGGTACCTCGAATGTATTTATGGTGAAGTAAATTTGTATGTTAGTCACGTCGTACGGTCGTGACAGAGTTTACATCATGAGATAAAATCCGTCTTGAGTCCACTTACGCTTAAAAAGTATGGGGCTCTTTAGCACTTAGCGGGCTGATTGAATGATACAGCCGTAATTTAACTCCACTTTCAATTTATAATGAGCCAGGCGATGTTTACATACTGCTATCATATTGACCTCATATTAAAAAAATATATTTTGACCCCCAGGTTATCTTCTACTGACGCGCTACGAAAGCAGGTGTGATCGATTAAAAGCATTCAAATCATATTCAAATATTTTGAATGACTTCTTAACTGAATGTGCACGGTCTTATTTAAACTCGAAGCATTAAAATGTCATGTTATGACTAACGCCCGAAATTAATAATCATTTTAGCTATCTGAGATCAAGATTTCAATACATTTCAACGATCCTAAGATTAGATTTACGTCAATTTCGACAATTTTTGTTTAAGAATCTGAGATTGAAGTCAATGTAAGATTCTAGATAAGTACGATAGTAAGATACGTTATATGTTTCGGGCGTATGTCAGCAAATCTGAATTGATTTTCTTGAAATGTTATATGAATGTATTATTTATAATATTAATTACTTACGTTTTAGCAACTAGAAATAAAAGATACAAGGTAGTCACCTCGTTATATGTCTAGTATTTAAATAAATAAAAGCTTAAAAAGGTCAGAAGGTCGCATCCTTCAGTGCCGTAGTAAACAATCGAAACTAAAATAGAGAAGCATGAGTCATTTCAGCATTAGTGTTGCGATTTCATCAGGTTTCCATTACTGAATAACAAAAAGGAGTGTGAACAAGAATAGGATGGCAATAATTTATTCAAAGGTGAGTTATGTATAGTCGAGGTGGGAGGCGGGGGCCTATCTGCGGACAGACTTACTGCCCGAGATAGAGCCGGCGTCTTGACCCGTACTGCTATAGATTTAAGGATCATTTTATTCGAACATGGAAGGTGGAATGCAGCCATCTTGTATTTTGTGACATTAGGTTTTTTTTTTATAAAACTTCTATCCTCCATTGTAAGTTATCCTCTATGAATAAAATATTTTAGGTAAAAAAGACATAACGATTAATAGAGAATGTGTTTACTCTCTAGATTTATTTCTTATGTAGCTCTTGGTAAAATAACGATGGGGTAATTTACGGCTAAGTTAGGCTTTTTATCTACGATCAATAAGGGTATTTGATATTGTTTCTGCCGCTAGGGGGCAGACCCTTCACACTGGTGGCGTAAGTGGTATCAAAAACGGTCAATAAGAATTGTCGATTCTTATTATCTGTCACCAGGCGGCACTTGGTAGCCCGACGGTCCTTGTCATGTCAAAAAGCTATCACTTGAGACGTCAGATGTCACGAATTTAAAATCCCTGATTATTTCAAAACTAAGTCATAACTAACCTACATTTGGAAGAAAAAATCTTCATACAAGTCAAAGTTACGTCATCTTGATTTCAGAAGATTTTGTCAATTAAATGGGGACTGATTATACTGCGGCAAGCGAATTTAAAAATCTCCAGATGACAAATGTCAAACCTCGACTGCCCTAAACAACCCCAAAAGTCGAGCAGTCTAAGTGTAGACACTTTTTGCTTCGACATGCCTCGTATATATTATAGGTCAATGTCTATTATACATTAGGTAAGTGGGTGCCGCATATAATATAAGGAAGATAGTATAGGTAATTTTTAATACAAACAATTAAATATTGAATGACATTTTAATTGAAAATGATTTTTATTAGCAGAAAAATATTTTGTTAGAAAGTCGTTACATAAACATATACAGAAGGCTATAACATAATATACCTACCTGGTTCTTATTTATATAAAAATATTAAACATATATAATACATATAGAATACTAATAGCATAACGCTTAGGTTGCCCTTGCCAATATAATTTAAGTAGTAAGTAGTAATAAGAGTGATATGATCTTATACTTTAAACGAGACAATCTTGTATATATATAATCGGTATTTAGAAAATGGCTTCTAGTTTTACCATGGAGTTTAGTATGCAGGAAGTTTCGGGGGAGAAAAATTGATCTAGCTAGGTATTATCCCTGCGCAACAGAGCAATTTTAAGTTGTTTATGTTTTTTCTTTCGTCGTGCAACAATATACTCGTAACAATAATTTCGCTACTATTGTGTCAGTATGATTGGCAGTTTGATTTGCATCTTTGGCTTTGTTCGAAAATTCAGAATGTGGTAGTTTCGAATCTCGGTCAGATAAATATTTTTGTGATTCATTTTTTTATTTATTTATCAGTTGCTTAGGTACTTCTTATTAATTTATGTTATTAAGTAGTAAATAAGTATTGAGTAATAAGACAAATCACTAATTGTTAAATTATTAAGAAATAGAAATCACTATATTATGTTATTCTTTATTAGGTATTACTTTCAGTATAGTTCTCACATAATAATATTTGATTTGTACCTAATATTATATATTTTTTTATTACCAGATATAAAAAGTAAAAACAATAAACACTTACCATGTTATTGTATTTCTAATCAAATTCATATTAAAACTCACTTAAACTTTAACCCGAGTGGACGCTAGAACGATTTTTTCGAGACTAAGTTGCCTTTAACAGTCGATTCTAACACAAAAGCTGTAGCGTATATTTAACTTCAATAAAACAAAGCAAACAAAAAACAAGAAAACAAAACGGCCAAATCCTTTGTAACGGACCGCGTTCGCAGAAAACTACGCTTAAAAAACTCAAAAAAGATGCCTTTTTTGTTTATTTTAAATAACCCTTGCAGCTCCGAACAAAGAATTAAAACGCTTTTTAAAGTTTTTAAATGGGTTATACAATCTATGAAATTGACGTTTCAAAAGAAAACCAAACGCACCTTTCTATGCGCGAAAGGATCCCGCAATGTTTTGGTCGTGTACGTATATTTTATGGCGCTGTAAACCACTAAAATGTACCTAGCTCTAGTGACAAGGTAAAAGGTGTTGTTTTTAACAAGCCTAACAGCGGACTGTTAGGCTTGTTAAAAAACAAAGCGTGTGATTACACGTAACGTGCAATAAAAGAAAGTCTTTCTCTATTGTACATTTGCACAAAGAACGCAATAATTGTTATGAATGTTTTGTCATTTCATTGCGACAGGTGAGTTATGGGTTTATGACGCTAAAAACTGGCTTTTTGATACCGATTTTGTAAATCAGTCAACAATAACTGTTTGGTGTGATCAGTGTCTGTGAGAGTTTGTTAAGTGTAAAAAATTTGATTTTGTTATAGTTATTAAATAGTTCATAATAATTTCAATCGACAGAAAAACATACTTATTTGGTAAGTATAATATACTATTTTCTAAATTCATAGAGTGAAGTAGTTCCATCATTATAGATTGAAATTAAGTTACTAATAGTTTTACAAATAGAAACTTTTTTATCTAAAACAATAACTTATAAATATATGTTTATCGGAAGACTGTACAAAGTTTTCAGTGCGCTGTGCGCACTATCAGACAATAACTAATAAGATAGACGTGCCTCTGGCGAGTGATAAAATAGCTTATGACATCCCTTGGATAAATTATTTTCGAGTACATTTGCATATCTGGAAGCTCACAGTGTCCAGAGCCACAAAGCCGCCTAATGGGGCGACAATCGGCGCCACATTTCATAATTATCGGCTATTTTGACTGGCCTGTATCGGTAGCTAGAGGCGCACTCGCGATACGCAGTTCACGTTGGATAGTGGATACCAGGTCTTTGCACTATACGAATGCTAGTTTTGATGATAATAGCGCACCGATGTATTTGAAAAATAATAAAGTTTTGTTATTAATAATATTTCGTTATATATGAAAATAAAGAGTGACTACTCGTGAACTCACCGAAAAACTCTACATAGATTTTAGAGGTTAAGACAATTATTATTATACTACTAGCTGGTTCGTTCCGTTTCGGTTCGTTTGCGTAGAACTAACTGAAACGGAACCCTTAAGATAAAGTAGCCTAAGTTACTCCTTATAATATCAACTATCTGCCAATGAAAATCCCGTGAAAATCGGTCTAGCCATTTCAGAGATTAGCCGGAACAAACAGACAGGGAGACAGACAAAAATGAAAAATATTTTTTTATTATTATAAGCTAGTATTGTTTATTATGGTTTCATATGCATTAAGTGAAAATCTGTTAATTTAAAATTACAAACAGATATTACTTCAATATTATTTACTTGTATACCTAGATGATATGAAGTGTTACTGCAATAATGTGTAAAGAATACCTGTCGGGAAATGTATTTTGTAGTAAAATTTAATTGTTCACAAAAGTGAACACTGAACATCCTTCATCCTTGTCGTATGTCTCGAAATGGTAGGACAGCTGGAGTTTTAAGAATTTCGTCAAGATTATCTTTATAGATACAACACGAGCATTTTTGAAAACTTTTTTGGTAGTGCCTCTGAGTCACGATCTATTATTTGGGTCAAGGTATAGCTTATTTTAGGGTAATGTAATAACTAATTCAATTTCATTTTTTTTAATAAATTCTAATAATTTATTAGAAGAGTGTGGTGTGGTATACATGAGGTTTTACAAAATTAAAATATTAAAAAGATCGTACATTCTGCCATCAGAATGGCGTGTGTAAATTATAAACATGCTGGTGAGTAAATTTACAATTAATCTAGCTAAGCCAAAAAGTTTAAATTAAATTAAATAGACATATTACATTTAATTTCCGGAATCTCAATAACTCATAACAAATTAAATAATACATGATTCAAAATAAATAATAAAAAAAATAATTAGAAAAAAATATAAATGTCAGCAATATGTAATTCATTAGAAAAACAAAGAATTGACAAGTGTCAACTGTCATTAGATAAACTCTTTACTCTGTTCAAAATAGGTTATGTCTAAATTCTAGCTTGGCACATATACGTGGCACATATACGTGGCACATTTACGTGGCACATTTACGTGGCACATATACGTGGCACATATACGTGGCACATATACGTGGCACATATACGTGGCACATATACGTGGCACATATACCTGGCACATATACGTGGCACATATACGTGGCACATATACGTGGCACATTTACGTGGCACATATACGTGGCACATTAGACAATAGTGCTCATGGCAGGGGTCGTCGGTTCGAATCCCGCCGACGGAACAAAAAGTTTTTCTGTGTTCTTGAGTCATGGATGTGTTTTAAATATGTGTATCCTTACTTTTTACTAATATTATAAATGTGAAAGCGTGGATGTTTGTTACGCTTTCACGCAAAAACTACTGAACGGATTTCGATGAAATTCGGTATGGTAGTAGTTTAGACTCTGGATTAAAACATAGGCTACTTTTTATCCCGAAAAAGTAGTGTTCCCGAGGGATACTATAGTATCCCTCGGGAACACTATACACGCGAGCAACAGCTAGTAATATAATAAAATCTTAAATATATGTATAGTATCAAAAGTATTAAATAATTAATTATATTTCCGTTGTCTGGTACCCGTAACACAAGGTCTTCGAGAACTTACCACGGGGACAGATTGACGTGGTGTCAAGCGTCCATGGATATATATATATATATATATAAACATTATGTATTTACCTAAAATGACGGTAGATTTTAAAGTATTGAATGCAGAACGTTTTCGTGGAACTTCCTGGAGCATCATTAGCGGCGTTTGTTCGACGTATGGATTCCAGTTTTGCTGCCAAATGCGTTCCGACTTATGATCGCGTCACTTTTAATGTATCTTTTATGGTAACTCTAATCGTTCTAATGGCTATCTCCCTTGAGTTACTACTTGGATCCCTTGAAAATCATTTCTAGCCAAGCTTCCGCGTTGATGCTTTATCTAAGCATGAAATTGTCGTAGCACTCAGCAGGATATACATTATACAATGTATTAGATTCTATGATTAATATGCCTGGGCATATTGTAGTGTGAAATTGATGTTGCCCTTCCCAATTATTCTTTAAAGAATAACACAATAAGTGTCTGTTTGTAATTTCAAATTACCAGTTATATGATAATATAGTATACGATACCTACACCAAAAAATCAAATTTATTTTCTTTGTCCGCCTGTCTGCTTGTACCAGCGAACCTCTGAAACGGCTGGACCTATTTTGACCGGACATTCACTGGCAGATAGCTGATGTTATAAGGAGTAACTTAGGCTACATAGTACATTCATTTTATGGTTCCGGTTAAAAAAAGTTACCATTTCCATTAGTTCCACGCAAACGGGATTGTGGACACCAGCTAGATATATTAATAATATTTTAAACAATGATTTTAAAACTAAAAATGGCCTATGACGTAGGTAAATTTGTCACATAAAATCTTTATACAAGGAACAGTTACGCCATCTTGATTTCAGAAGATTTTGACAATTAATTATTGCGGACTGATTAAACAGATTAAAGGCAAATGTCTAAATATATGTCAAATATTAAATAAACCTTGACTGCTCCAAACAACCCCAAAAGTTATCCCACTTTAAAGCATGATTTCAAAACTAAAAACCTAATCTATTCTAATAAAAAAAGGCAGTCATGTCTGGACACATTTTGCCTCGACATGCTTCGTCTATAAATATAATACATAGGTATATGATTTTAAAGATTAAAGCTTTATTAATTTTTAAAAAAGCTATTTCTCCTCATTTTCAACTCAACAGCAGCAGCTTCCTGAACTTTTAGTTTCAAAGAATTGATTCGAGATTTAAATGAATAAATAAAACCATGTTAAACACCGTTTTACAGTTTAAACTCTAAGCAGATTTAGAGGCGTCACAGACGGTAAAGATACTATGATATTTAATGTATCGCTTGCTATACTATTTGTATGAACTATCACAGACGGCTAAGATACTATATATTTTCATATTACGTACTGTGATATGAAATGTATCCAGGCAAATTAAGATAAAATATTATAGTATCTTCGCCGTCCGTGATGCCCTTTCAAGCTCTATTTAGAAATTACAGTGTCACCACTACACATATCTGTGTTCAGACATTAGTCTGTAATAAGAAAAGTTTCAGTAATTATATTTGAAACAAGTAATTACTGTATATTTAAGTGTGTGTGTGTTTAAATGCTAGTAAAGCAGGACGGCACGGCTCATTACACTTAATTGAAGGGTCATTCGCGGACGACTGTTTAGATTCTAATGGCCGATTCCTGCTGGAATTACAGCGTTCTGTTGTGGTCGAAATTTGATTCAATTTTTACTGTTAAAGTCACAATATAACAAAGTATCCTCATTTACCTAAATGGACAATGCAATTGGGTGGAAATATCTAATGAATATACAAAAAGGTATACGCGTAAATTTATAACTGAATTAAACAAAAAATGAAAACCGACTTCCAAAGTAAAAATGCACAAAAAAGTATGAAATAAAACTTATTTTCTAAATAATTCCCCTTTTAAATTCGTCTAAAATTTTAACTATTTCTCTACTCAATCTTCATAATTATGATAACGGTACCAGCCTGAACCACATCCTGGTAAAACAATATTTTATAGAACTCACGTTTAAGTTGGCTGGTACCGACTTCTTTACCAAATAAATTACCTAATAATAATATTTATATACCGAAGTCGGTTATAATTTTTTGTTTAAAAACAATATTTTTTATCTTTTTAGTTATATTATTATTAACACATTTTAAGAAAGATATAAACACAAACAAGCCTCCGCTATTCTTACTCTCTCGGCAAAACAAACTCAAGCGTTATTTTATGCCAGTTTTCTGAGAGACCGTGGTATTTCCCCAAATAAGCATTACCGATCTGTGTACCTACTAAACAATCACCAGTGATAATATTGATTAGATAAAATTTTATTAAATAATAATTAGTTCTATTGTAATAATTGACGGAAGAAATCTAGCCGTAAATTATCATCACTATAATATTATAGTGATGATGACGACGATCACTAATATAATTTTATCAATAGCAAAATTTCAAAGACATTGATATTGGTGCACAAAATTGATGAGTAGTGAGTACCTATGTCATCATAATAATATATTGGTGTTTCTTGTGAAGATGGTGACGATGATGATGATGATTACTGTAAGTGGTATGATGGCATATGCTTACATTTCTTTAAACAAGGCCGGAATCCACAAACATGTATCTATAAGGACTCAGGAGTTATGTTCAGTACTTTTGGATTCAGGGTATACCTTGGTGCAATATCTTACTGAGACTCAGACTCAGAAAAAGTTGAAATCATCATAAGTGTCCAGATAAATCTCGAGGAGTTCCCTCGATTACTCATAGGTCCCGTCATCAGGTCTTCACCACTTTGGTGAAAACGGGACCAACTTGGGATTATATCCTTTATATCAAAAAAAGAATTTTGAAAATCGGTTCACAGACGTCGGAATTATCAAACACAAAAAACATACAAAAGAAAATATATATATATATATATATATATATATATATATATATATATATATATATATATATATATATATATATATATATATATATATATATATAATGTATATACAGCATAACCGCCTCCTTTTTTGGAATCGAAGATTAAATATTATTTTGAATCTATATTTTACTTTAAAGTCTAAAGCTTAGACAAAAAATTGTTACACTTTACTCCTTCACAACGATTTTCACCTAAAAAAATTACTTTTTCTTTTTGCTTGGACTATTTAAGGTTTCGCTAGTCGCTACGCCCCGAAACTACGCAACATTGAATAACACAATAAGCACACATTTCCATTATCCACCATGTATCAATTCAATGTAGGTATAACATATAGGACTTTAAGGCTTTTTTTAATTTGACACAGTTATAGAATAGACCACGTGAAAGGAGATACGCTTTTTTTACGCGGCAAAACATACGGTTGCCACGGGATTAACTTTTGCGAGCGACTTCATGTCGCAGTCAATCTTTTATTAAATAAAAAGATTCATAATATCAATAACATAGACCGTTTAGGTGTGCTGTGCATCGCTAAGGGTGGTGTTACACTTTTTTTATTTAATCTGAGGTCATTAATATTTGATTAAATCTCGGTTACTTCCTGTAAATTTGATGAAGTCATCAAATTAGTTATAAACACATAGATAGCTATTTGAAAAGTGAAATACCACCCTATTATAATAACGCCCTTTTTAAATATTATTATAAAATATTATAGTACGCTGGATAAATTTAGATAGATTCACATAATCCACTTCTGCCTCTATCTAGTATAGTTTCGTTCTTATCTGCACATTAGTGATAAGTAATGGACCAGTGGAATCATTGATCTTTGATATTCTCTGGCGTATTTTATTACTGTAGATTCTAAATAAAATAATACTAAGGTCACATGCACACGTTCCTCGTTACTTTACTAATAATAATAGTTCTGAGTGATGCTTTATTAAATATAAGATTCAGTTTTTTTGTATAAAAATATTTTAGTAGTGCTAATTGATTAAAAAAAAATAAAAACGAAAAACAAATATCAATATTTCTAATTACATTTTGGAGAACAATTTAGTCTGTAAAGCTGTGATAGAATAAGTTTCGAAGAAACATTTTCAGTAAAATTATTCATACGAATACTCCCGGAAAGTATTTTTCGCTTACATTGCCTCAAGAAATACTAGGATAATAGATAAGCCTCGTAGATAGTCGCTTAACAGCTTTTGTTTCCGAGAAAATAAACATTTTTCATATGACATAGTAGATGCATCGGAAAATTGCCTGTATCTCACATAGAATAGCGTCCATTATTATTTGAATCGTTTATCCTTTGTGATCAAAAGGTAAATTGATCCTTCCCAGTATAATTTATGTGTTTTAAGGATCGTGGAAATATGTCCTTCCCCCTAGTATATTGGTATTTAATAATTCATGTGTTTCTAAAATTTACATACGTCGTTGTAATAATATACCTCGTCTTCTTCAAAACTTGTTCGCTGATACATACGTTACTTTCTGAATAATACCAGTAGGTACCAGCAATAAATACCTATTGGTGGTTGTAAAATATCCATATACAGGTGAATTTTACAAGCGGGCATGGTATGTGAAATCCGAAAGTATTACGAAAAATTTCAAAATTTATATGGAGAGACTGCTAACTTTCAAATATAGTGTGTAGTGTAGTCTACGTGTTTACGTTGGATAGCTATTATTGAGCTGAATTAAAGTTACAACGGCGTCATGATCCAAATCATCGGCTGTTAAGTGATAGTAGCTTCATACATTTCTTCAAAATATGAACCAGTTCAATTAAAACAATTTCCTTAAGTTTGCCGTATTTCATTACTTTCCAGAATTTGTTTCTTATTAGCAACACTATCAAATGTGTATTAATTTAACAGGTTGTATATTTTTTGTCAAAAATCAGTCACGTCGATACCTGGCTAGGGAAATTGATTTATCAAAAATCAAATTATGCAGTTTTATTTTTATCAATATCAGGCTCGCAACGCTTTTTGGCATTTTTCGCTATTCCTTAAAATTTCAGAATTTGCCTACCGTCATGGTACTTGAAAATCCACCCTGTATAAGAGCGTGAAAATCACGCGACTAGCACTTAAGAGAGTATTTTCCTGTAGTTAGTTAAACTATATGTATATAGTATACTCATATGGGCTTTCAAACTCACTAAATTTGTTTCTTAGAAAATTTAAAATCACGAGTAGCTACTTACTAAGAAAATTTTAAATCACGGATAGTTATCTAAACTAATGTTGGCCACTAATAAATGTAGCTATTAATTAAAAAAACAGCTCTTAGAAAATTCAGTAGCACGAGAATCGCCATAATTGTATTTTAACTTTTATTTTAAATCCTAGCAAAGAACACCCAAGCAGTAATCGCGTAAAACCAATCAGAGACGTATTTACATACGAGCGGTGGGGGGCTCGAATTAAAACCTGTCCCGCTATCACAATTGGCAATAAGCAATTTCTTATCTGCGCACATCTCTATATGCCTTTTAACATAAACGAAGTGCGCGGCCGCGGGCGGCGAACTAATCTCCATAACTTTAATCCTTTAACCCTCGCAGTACCAGGAATCCAATCAAACAGTACAAGCCCCCCGCACTCCTCCCGCCGCGCGAACCTCCCGACAACCTCCCGGTCCTCGCCTACGCAGCATGTCCCGAGTAATTATCAAAGCTTTAATGACGTCATAAATCGAGTGTATAATCTAATCTGGAAAAGCCCCGGGCTCCAGCGCGTGGCTTAATGGTGTGAAAGCAGCCTTATCTCCCGCCATGTGTGAATAGGGCTTTATACGCGGGAGTCTAAAAGCTCGCGCCGGGAAACTTTGGAAAAATATGCCGAACAACATTCGAGATAAGAATGTAGGACGTGGAGCGCTTTCAAGTTTAATAGAAAATCGAACATTATCGTAAAAAATATGTCTTTACTAACAAATTCTTGAGTGGCTTAAGCGCTATTTCGCAAAACATGAATGCTTAAGGGCTATTTACATTTACGACTCTACAACAAAAACTGCTATATAATTTATACTCATGCATCAAACATTAATTAGTCAATTTTCAGTTTTCTGCACATTTTCATAATATCACATTTACTGCAATAAAAACTATTAAATTAAGCCAGGTTCAGTTTTTCTGATTAAAAAAATAAAATGTTAAAAACTTGCGACCTTAACAAAATTAGAAATTATGTACCCTATATCTTTCAAAACTTTCGTAAATCATTTATATCTTAGCTAAACTGTAACATTTAAATAATTTCTCTGTAACCAATCATTAATTGCACATAATCGATCAATCATTTCAGTTATGCAGCTGGAGTTTTGACACAATTACAATTAACACACCTTGAGAGCTAAGTAGAATATTCTCACAAGTTCTCATGACTTTTTAAACGGACTAAGAGAGTGTTTGAATATAGCAAGTAGGGTTCCGTTATCGTTGATGTGAACAAAGTGTTTAACACATTATCCCACTATAATGTAAAACAACCGATTGTTGCCTTCATACCATAATTATTGGCTACCTTTTCATGTAAAATACTGGTTTGCGTATTCGTTTTGTTTATATATTTATACTCCTTAACAGTAATTGTTACATTTTTTCTTATTTATTTGTGTATAAAAGATGGATGGCTAAAACTTTTTTTGCCGTTTTTGTACACAAACCTTCGTCCGACTCGCACTTGGCCGGTTTTTAATGTTATTAAAAACGGAAATATTATTAATATTATTACTACAGTACAGTCATAAATTGTTTTCAATAATTCGTTTATAGTCCAATTTATCACAGCAAGTGTGACGAGCGAATTACATTTCCCACATTTGTTCTAGCGCTAAACGATTCACATCTAACTAGACCATAAGCTGCGCGACGAATTGACTTTTTTCTCACGTTTTGATTTCATTAACCTTTGGCTTGATACGGTATATCAATAACTGCAGTGAGCTATCACTTTAAATTAGATCTATAACTTTAAATTAAAATCAGTAAACTTCATTGATGTCGGTAGATTTTAAAAGTATATAAATAAATTAAATAATGTATTTTGCATTTTGTTTTATTGTAATACTAGATTTGTCCCGCGACTTCATACGCGTTACAAACCCCGCAGGAACCGTACGTAAAAAGTATATATGTAAGGACTATATATAATGACGTATAATGTATATGGGGAAGGCCCCACGATATTAACTACATCTGTGTCGAATTTCATAAAAATCGGTCCAGTAGTTTCGGAGTTTAATGCAAACAAACAAACAAATCTCTCCTCTTTATTATATCGATGTAGATTCATAATTTTTGGAAGCTTTACATACATGCTCCGTAATTAATTCGATGTAAAATTAATTTTTAAATATTTTTTTTAGGAAACCCCAATTTTTTACGGATTTGTAGTGGTGTATGAAAACAATAATAAATATAAAGTTATTATTATAATAAGTTGAGATGTACATGACAGTCAAGTGACTCTGCTACTATTGGTACATTTCACTAAAATGGCGCCAAAATATCTACCTACTTACTCCTAAAATTCAGCTCTCGCTGTGATCCCCTCATAATGAGCGTTAATAAATTGAGTCCTCCTTGTAAACAGCTAACAGGCCCTGTAAGGGGTAAGTGGATTTCGGTGTTGAGCCCGATCTGTACATTATCTGTACACGTATATGTGTACAGTATGCACACGCCTACCCTGAAACATGGGAACCATATTTGGCTGACATTCATCTTTGCGAAAATATTTAGCTTAAAATGGCGATTTTTAATCAGTGGCCATGGGCAGGAATAAATATACTTTTAAACACAAGCAACTTTATTTATTGATTTTCATAAAAAAGTGATTTAGCACTGATTTAACATAACACACCTTAGCACTTAAGTGGATATAAAAAACTACCTACACGAAGTCTAGCTGCCACTATTGAATTTAATTAATTATTTTTTTCAGAGGCATTTGTTTGAATATTAATGAGTTACAATGATTCTTGACGATTTAAATTAAAAAAGTTTAAAAAGAAAAGTATAATTTAGTAATTTATGTCAAAAGAAGTTTACTTCGTAGGACAGAACAGAACAAACTACTTTGTAGATGGTTTAGTTAGATTAAGCCAGTTTCCGTTTTTTACAGAATATTAATGTGGGATGCTATTTTTGTATCAGCTGTGGTATGATGACAGACTAATACTTTAATTCGAGCTCTACAAAATTTTCATCACTATTAGAAACAGGCGCAACGATATGTTTTAATAAAAAATGTTTATATAATAGTCCAAATATATTTATGATCATTTAAATAATGTGAAGGGAAGAACACGAGAATTAAACGCTTCCTACTACTGGCACTTTTCCTACTTAAATAATACGGCTTATATTCGGAAAATGTAGAGCGCAAGACACTAAACAAATTAAAATAGAGGCGATATCTACAATAATCCCTACGTCTGGTTCTCTACTCGAACTTGAGATATCGCCTTTTCAAAATCAAAGTCTATTTTAATATTTACGTCGAAATACCTTCAATCTCTAAAATAATATCGCGATTTATGTGTGTTAGATGCATTTCCGTTTCATAATTCAGAGTGAAACTTTGTTTTATATTCGGAGGCCACAATTAACGTCTGTTACTTGGACGTTGTGTTGACGGCCTCAACTCAAGGCTGTTTAAAATAGTCTGCTATTAATTGTTCGGAATTAGTTTTCTGTTTAATGTTTTGCCATGGCTTTCTACGGGATTCAGTGAGCAAATTTAATGCAACATGCAATAGTAACCAGCTGTGCTAACTCCATTACATTCTTACAAGCTTCTAAAGTTTCTTTAAAATTAATAAGTAATGATAAATATTCATCATTGTTAAATTAATTAAATAATAAATACTATATAATGAACATTAAAAAAGTGGATAAAGTTCACCGACTTAGAACTGTGTGTATTTTGTCAAGGAAATAAAGTTACAGAATCAGAAACTTTCGGACACACGCTCCTCGAATTAGTCGGACCATATATTTCGGGAATAGTGTAAACACAGCTTAGTAACTGATACCGTGATTTCTGGTATTTAGTCATCTATTTACAGAAAGAAAACGCCATTAATTTCGGTGCTACATTATTTACTAAGGCGGGTAGACACGGAACGGGTTTCTCGATAAATCCTGACTCAAAAGCCCCGAATAAATCTCGAGTTCGCGATAAGAGCCCGTGTCTCACGCGACGTATTTATTTCATTTTATATAATACTGTAGGTATATAGGAAATTAAAGCGTCTGTTTGTATGTCGTTTCTCAAAACATTTTGGACAATGTGTTGTATGTCAGAAAGAATCTAAATAATTTCAAAAGGAAATAGTAAATTACAAGTTAGAAATACCGGTGATCAGTCTTAGCAAAGTAAGTAAATCTTTTAAGGCATTGACCTTTAAAAGATTTACTTATTCGCCTTTATAATAGAATCCCAGAAAAAGTTCAAAATCTTTCGTTTGCGTGCGTCGTCCGTTTGTCCATTGACGCTTATGCCGTGTTCATATTCACCAATTGAAGTAAGCCTTTTTAATGTTTTCCCTGATCTCTCACTGCAAACTGAACGCTAATGAACCATGTAATCTAAATACCCATGATGGTACGGTACGTACCTACTCTTAATAGGCTAGTTTCTCTATCAAAATTAAATGACATACATTTGTTATTTATATAGTTTCTATCATAAGAAATACGAATACAGTACTATTTTGTTATGTAAATATGCGATTTATTTATAACTTCTAAAATAAAACTGTAGTTATATTATATGTATGTAACGTGACCGAAAACACCAGTCGCCATATTTTTCTTGTAAGTGACGTCATAAGAACATAATGAAATCGAATAAACAACGAAAGTTAAATGTAAAGTTCATGCACTACACACGCACATATGACATTTGTTTGTTTCTGTTCTTATGACGTCACGATAATGGTGGCTGTCGTTTTGGCGCAAACATATTATATCGTATAAATTTTAATCATTATTTCTTTGCATATAGATATAAGTATTATTTTCAGTAAATAAAAATACTAGTTGACTATCGACTATCGACTATGATCGAATCAATACGAACATTTTAAAATATTAAAAAAATGTAGAATAGCCTATTATGACAATCACAGTCAAAGAAGGGAAAAATATGATTCTTAAATACACTAAAATTTATCTCAAAATAATAAACTTTTTGCCTTTTTATAATATTACTATATACAGATGTTTTCAGAAGTCAATAAAACTTTTGTTAATTAGGATTCATTTTACCAAACTACTTATTTAACGAGCATTGCTATGCAGGCGAAGCCGCGGGACATAAGCATGTAAACACCATACCGCTTTCTCCTCAAAATAAAACTGATGGTGTGTTATTTTCGATGCCTCTTTCTGAAATAACTCACACGATATCGAAAGTCGTTGTTGGACACAAGAAAGTGTCGGTTTCAACACATTTCATTTTTATATTTCTTTGAAATGAGACCTCAGCACAGAGTAAACATAATATTGTGTGTGCAGTCTCTGACAGATACGGTGTGCCACTTTTAAATTTTATTACTCTGAAATAAGGTTCAATGGTGGTAATCTGGATATGTAGGCGATAGTACCTACTATTAGACTTACCTAGGGCATTACTCAAATCTATATCTATATATTACTATATTAAGGCAAGGGTGGCTCACTTAAGAACACCGACTCTACATATCTCTACATGTATTCAGTAGTCACGAAAGCAATATCGACTTGTAGAGAATAGGGTTTCGCTATTGGTTCTAACTTTCTGAGTATCAAGATTATTTTACAGTATAATTATTTGGAGTTCCTTATATTTTACCTGAATAAAAACTATATATTAAGTGATAGTATTTAAAAAGGTAGCTGATATTGTATTATTTTATATGAAAAAGTTCATACTGCTACGTAAAATATCTGTTGGCACAACAATTATGAAATTTTCATTCAAGCGACGATACAAAGGGACAAAAACCTATATAAGGTCTTAAAGAAGGTTCGATTTATGTTAACTTTACCCATTATATTAATGTCAGTATTGTATATTTTTTGTGAGCATATTAAACATTTCTGATTCAGTGGCACAGAGTAAGTTATAAATAAACATGTGCCCACAATCATAGGGCAACGAACTGTGTTTGTTGGTCGAGGCCATCCTCATCATTTATAATTTGTATGTAGCCTAATATTATGTAATCGGTTCCTACTTTCAGCCATTGGGCAGAAAAATAAATTAAAAAAGTAAATAGCTAGTAATTTGGGTACTGTGCGATATTTTTATCACATGAAAAATCAAAAGCATATCTGTCAAAAAGTTGAATCTTGTGGATTTGTTAGTTTTAAGGGCGCGTTTATAAATCTAACTACTAATATAAAATATGTAAGATAGTTTGTGAGAGTGGATGGATAGATATTTGTTTCTCTTTCACGCTTAAACAACTATTGAACCGATTTCGATGAAATTTGTTATGGTAGTAGTTTAAGCTCTGGATTAAAACATATAGTACTTTTATTTGAAAAATTACAGTATTCCCGTGGAATACTTTATTTACGTGAGCCGCGAGGAAAAGCTAGTTTGACATGAATGGGCTGTCTTTAGTCGATATTGCGACCAAATGAAACCATATCCTACAAAATGAACAATTGCCACAATTAGAGTACTTCTTTACCTAAAAATCGGTTAATAATTATATATATATTATTATTTAGTATAGAAATTAAAAACAACACACAGTTACAGAACCTCCTTAGCCAAAATTTACAATAAGATGCGAGTATAGGTGTTTAGAGTCATTCTGCTCTTATATAGCTTATTATAAAAATAATCCAACGATATTTTTTTAAAAAAGCATAAGAAGTCTCTTTTTCACATGTTTTGCTATTATGCATGATCTTAATACGTGGAGAAAAGGTTTATTTTCTTTGGTCACTGTCTGGATCTATTGCACAAAACATTGCTCATTCATATCATTTTCATAATGTAAGTCCATACTCGGCCGCTATCATTTTGGTGATGCGCCTTACTCAAAGGTTTAAACTAAGATTATTGTCTAAGCATAACATCTGTGTAAACAGACATATAACTTGTCACGAGTCGTTGACTCAGTGAATTGCATTATTAGCTGTATAATACTTTTATAGAGCCATTTCATTGACTATGCATTGGCCGTTTCTGTCTTGAGATTTATCCGCGGTCTGATGAGTGATGTTGCTCAGGTCATAGCTACTTGGCCTTCTGCCATTGCCGTGCGTGAGATGAGGGAGGGGATACGCGGATGGAAATCAATACTAACTGCACACTACTCCACTGCATTGCTCTAGTATAAATCAGGCCCTGCCTGGCACCCCGGAGCTTGCCAAATGATACACAATTCAATTTAACTTTTAATACTTCTACCAAGGGTTCATTTTGCAGCGTCACTGAATAAGAACGGTCACGAATCCATTAGAAGTATATCTTTAAGTTTTCTTATATTTTTATGAAATATGCTCTCGGTACGTAATTGTTTTCGCTCGGAATGTTCTGGATGTTTTCGCATTTAATGGAGTTTCCATGGATGGTAGCGTCTCGAGATCGCAGTGTAGGGTTACGTGGTCTACTCCGGACAGATAAGGAACAAGCCCGGCTCACGGCCACTAACTCTCGGCCCTTATTTATTAAGCGCTACGTGCCCCGAGCCAGCATCTCTACACCAATATTTTGCTACTACGAAACACAGCGCACCACGAATTTCAACCTTAAGCCTGTTAGCACTAAGATAGGAGGTATACGAAACAGCTCAATCGCATACAGTGTTTTTATTGCTAAGTAATTCTAATTGATAACGTGCGCAGTATCTGATATTGCCATGATTTAAGCTCTTTTTGGAATCTCTTAAGCGATTTATAGATTTTCGATACCGGTAGAGAATTCTACTGTTTGGAATATAGTGCCGCAAGGCATGAGCTCAGAATCAATATCGGTAGTGCAGTTTTATTAATTTACATACCGCACATTAGTTGAAATAATCTAACCACGAGAGAGTCAGTACACGGCTTATAGCGTATATCTACGCGGATTAGGTTTTTTCAAATTGCTCTAAATATTTTCCTCGAAAATATTTAATTAAATTAGTTAAATTTAGAAAATTCCAACTTGTTTGCAAAAATGGTTAATTTTTGAGTAACAAGCCTCCAAAGTCCTCTTTATAAAAAATCATGTATAAAACCTCGCCTTTATTGAAAAACACCTATTCAACAATACGAAACACCCGATTTAAAAAAAATATGACTTATGAAACCTCGTCTTTATTGTAAAATAACAATTCGGAATCACGGAATAACATGTGTGTGGGACATATAAAAATGCGATCCACACCTAAAATATGTACAAATAAATGAAATTTCATTTCTGTTTGTAAATCCATATGTACATGTATATGTATGTATATACGATACTTACAATAATAATAAAAATATAGGTAATATATTTTTTAATTTTTGTCATTTTGTTTGTTTTGAAAACGATCTCTGAAACGACTGGACCGATTTTCACGGGACTTTCAGTGGCAGATGAAACTGGCAGATGGCACTGGCTACTTTTATTTTAGGGTTCCGTTAAAAATATAGTTTCCGTCAGTTCTACGCAAACGAAATTGCGGGCACCATCTATTTTTTAGTAATATTGAATGCGAAAGTAAAATCTATACGCAATCTTTATCTACACCAACTTTCATCCATTTCATTCAAGACAGAGCGAAACTATAAGGGGCCGCCCATACACGGTCCGGTTTTCCTTTAGTTCGGCCTGAACGGATGCAAAATCGTATCGTCTGTGTGCAATTTCGACATCGCATCAGTCGGCCGTATGGACTGAAGCGATTCGTTCCAGTGTTGCCAACTCTGTTTTTGCGAAACTACAAAACTCGCGTCGTTTTCCACTAAAAACTACTAAAAGAGTACCGATAACTATAAAAAAGCTACTAAACTTAGGAATCTCTAAAAGTTTTTTAAGGAATTTGGTGTTTAAAAACATACATACATTTTCAGTTTTAATATTTCACCGTTAAATTACAAAAATATAGTAGGAAATATTACGTACTTATATAGAAATTAAATCGCTAGTTTTAAGCGACTTACGGATGCGTGCTACTATGTGCTATTATGATAAGGTATATGAAATATATCATATTTCAATAGCACATAGAAGCAGGCCATTTTGCATATTATGATTACTGACTAGCTATTTTCTACAAAACTTCTACTAACAATAAATTCCTACTAAGGAGGAAATAAAATACAAAATTTAGTAGTACAACTTTGTAAAACGACTAAGTTGGCAAAATTAATTCTGACCTGTACGGATGAACTGAACGGCAATAAAATTGGACTGAACGGTAATAAAATTCGAGTGTAAAATAAAACCGGTCAAGTGCGAGTCGGAAAGAAGAGTTCCGTGCAAAACGGAAAAAATCACGTTTGTATGTGAGCCTCAAATTTTTATTTTATTCTGTTTTTAGTAACTGTTGTTATAACGGCAATAGAAATACCTATATCATACATTTGTGAAGAGTTTAATTGTCGAGCTATCGAGTATAAGAAGGTTAAGATACAGCCTGGCGACAGACGGACAAACAGCAAAGTCTCAGTAATAGGGTCCCGTTTTTACCCATTGGGTACGGAACCCTAAAAATGGCACGTGGTCTAAAGAAATTTATTAAAGTTCATTGAAGTATTTAAAACCTTAGAGCCACTATGGTTGATTAAATCTAAAGACTATTACTATAAAACAAAGAGAAATGATTTCTATAACATATTACTGGAAAAATGTATGCCACAATAATTCGGTTTCGTCGATAGCGTGATTACAATTGTAGCAAAATACAATAAATAAATAAAATAATAGCCTAAACTGACCAAGAGCATGTCACGACATGTCTGATTTTTTTAACTATCAATTTAAAGTATTGCCAGTATTAAGATAATCCTTAATATATTCCTTAATACCCGTATAATATAAATAAAGTTCACAAATTGTGTTTAGATGGTTTAAAATGAAATATAAGTTATATTTTTACATCTCAAGATATTAAGAAAAACAAATACAATAATTTCAATTTTAAGAGTCCACTCCACAACTTTAAAGTTTTGTTTGTGTGCGTGTCGGTATGTAATGCTTACGCCTACATCTATCTGTTGCTTGCTTCACTTTGTACGATGCGTTTGTTTGAAGACTATCTAGGCGTTCTTAATCTAAGGGCCGAACTGACGTCAGTTCGGTCGGATGCGATTTTCTCCGTGTATGTGCTCGAATCCGTTCAGGCCGAACTGACGTCAGTTCTAACTGAAACGATCGGCCTCTCGTCTGTGGAGGCCTTAAGGGTTACTTGTAAAACGAAACCCTAAAAATTAAACAATTATTTGAGTACAGTAAATGACAAATCTGCTAACTCACATAATATACTCGTACATATTAACCTCTCGGGCGCCCCAAGCGATAAACGACATAATATAGTACTTTAAATATCTGAAGAACATAATAATAATTTTTGACATTTTATAATTCATAAGAAAACTTTATTTATTATATTTAGGTACCTACATAATATTATAATTTATAAGTATTTGTTTATAGAAAATAGATTATAGAGCGTATTTAATAAATCAGACCTATTTGTATTGATCATCAAAATTCATCGAACGAAACTTTTTGTAAGTCAGAAAACTGTGACATTTTCTTTTTTGGATATGGCACATAAATTAGTTATTTGTCCCGCTCTTATTTATTGTTTGTTCGCGTAAAGGACTGAGATGATAAATGATAAATTTCAGTGCGTATATTTAAATGGGAAACCAGTTTATCATCACACCAGGCGTTTTAACCTTTTTGGTACGCCTAAGGCGTCGATGTTCTTTTTGTGTCGTGCTAACACGAAGCCTACCTGTTTTATGTGGGATTGACCAATAGTTATTTAATTCTGAATTTAAAATACGTCATGAATTTTTGACCTTAAGTTATATAACAAATTCTGGTGTCACCTTACTGCTGAGCTGGAAATTATTCTGGGCTATGTATTAAGTTAAGCTTATATATAGTTCTCTCCGAATTATAGCCTTTATGTCAGACTTAATAAATTCAGTCAGAAAATCTAAATAACAAAATTTCACTTCATAAATAACAAAATGTTATTTAAGGATCTACTGAATAAAGCAGTATTGGCCGTTTAAGAAGTTTTAAAGAGAAGTTAGCGCGTTGACAGAGGCTGGTAGTTGGTACCTACTGCATGCGCCTGCTGTTATTTAAGAGCCAGCCTAGAGTTAAAGCTTTTTAATAAACTCTATGTCGTTAGTGTTAAAAATAGCATAATAACTATAACATGACTATTATCAAATTTATATCTAGTTACGGTAATTTTGGACTAACATTGACGTGCTGTGTTAGTCCAAAATTAACGTAACGTTGAATATCTATTAGTCGGTAAATTCTATTTAAACTTAATAATAATTTAAAATTATCATCAATTTATATATTAATATAATATCCAAATAGCAATTATTTATGAGTTACTAGAATAACAGTTATTTTATTTTAATTGGGTATAGATATGCCAGCCATGCCATATGCCATATCGTCTGCCTATTTCAAGCACCTTTCATTTAAATACAAATATGCTTTTTTTATTTAGATTTTTATCTACTTATTCACCTATCCACTTTTACAAAGGTAGTTTACCCATTTAATCATGAAAAAATTAAAAGTTGTTTCCGTTATTAAATTCTTTGGCGATAAATTACAAAGTACATTGGGAATTTGATTATAGAACCAATAGCGATCAAAAGTAAAATTAGGTTTAATGTAAGCGTAATTGCACCTGGATTACAACGGCATAGGTCGCATATCTACAGGTTGTGGGGTAAATACTGGTTATTATAACTCATTTAAACTAATATTCATTTAAATATAATTAACAATTTAATGATTGTTTATTATGATTGACAATTTACTTCTCCGTGGAGCTGAATTAAAATAATTACGGAAAATGAAATATGGACGACAAATGTACAATCTAATAGTATTTTCGTTTGTGGTCGCGACGTTTTTAAGAAGCAGTTAAAAAACGCAAAATTTCTTTTACAACTTAAATCAACTTATTTTCATGAAAAGTGCAGTCTACGGCATCACAATGAAAATGCCATCGAAAGACAAGTAATAAATTATTCTATGTACAATGGACTTCTTTGCTAGGTAAGGTAGTGAATGTGAAATCTTTTAATTTACTTACAAAACATTGAAATGGACTGGGACTGGGACTGGGTTTATTGTTTACCTTTGTTTAGGAAGGTATGTACAGTATCAAAGGCAAAGGCAAAGTTCCTACTCGACCGGCTGCTAAACATTTTCCTTTCCTCTAGGTCGCCTCAAAATATTCAAACACAAAGGAATTGACCGCATCGACTGCATATGTGGTTGAAGTCCGTATTTACACGTGACTATGTGGGCGCGCGCACGATTCATCGGCGCTGATAAACGATTTTCATATTATGCGTGGTCGAAAGGTTTGACAGTATCTTGGGAAGTAGGTACCTATGCTTACATGTAAATTAATTCTAAAATAATTAATCAAATTATAATGTTTTTAAAATAATATAAATGGTGGACATGATATTATATAGTAAAATGGTTCACAGATAGTAACTAACAGACCATCATCATCATCAATCAATCTCGTAAGCAGCGTAAGCAGTAACAAAGAATATAAGCAAGGACTTTCGTTCACGGAGCTGGCCGCTGGTTGTTTCGTTCTTTGATATAATTGACAATATTATTTCATAATATGTGAAAGAAAGATTTGTCTGACGCGACATTTTAAATTATTTCGGTGTCAACATGGCTGACATAAAGAGTATAGCCCCTGTGGCATAACCTCAATCCTCGTGCCTCAGTCTACCATGTTATCATATGGTTATTGGTTAATGCAACGTAGTCAAGACTCGTATTACTCACATCTTTAAAAAGGATTTAATAACTATAAATAACAGGTCGCGATTGTTTTATGTGTTCCTTTAAGGTTACTTGCACGATAAATCAAGTAGCAAGAGATATACGAATTACTTAAATATTTTCACTTCTTACAAGATGGCGGCCATTCTTCATACGGAAAACCAGTTGCACCATACACCATGTTTATTATTTCAAAACGACTGTGACCCCGTTTTAAGTCCTTGTGGGACATCACTAATTTATGAGTTCTGGGTATCGGAGAGTTTTTTAAATTGAGTACCTGAATTATTGGCTTCGTACTTTAAGTTGTGTAATTGAAATAAGTACTCAGAATAATGAAAAACTATAATGAAGTGCTTTTGTACGAAATTCTGAAATAGTGATCGATGATTTCAAATTTTATAATAACCTTGGTTTATAACTTGTCAAACTTAACCTACAAATTATCTTATGGACAACCAGCAAACATTTCATATCTTACCTTTTACCAGCGATAAAAGACAAATCATGAATAGAATGAGTTAATATTCTTATTAAAATTGACATTAGATATCCTTACCATCACGTGTGAAAAACGTAAAAAGCAGGTTGTATGGGTTTTAGTGGTGAGCCCCCAGCTGTGGTTCCTGCGGGCAAATACAGAGCCCCGCTGAGTCAACATGACATAATATGACGAAAACAACGAAAAAAAGTTAATTAAATAGCGTTAGCAAACTTCTCCCTACCGTTAATTGGCAACTATTCAAATACTTTTAATAGTTGTCATTTAACATAATATAGGTATCAATTTTATTTAATTTACAAAGTTAAATAAAATTTATCCCTATGACGTTGCCCGTGATTCGAGCGAACAAAGGCGCGTGGCGCATGTTGTGGCTTCCAGTCACCCCCGTAGTAGGGGGTACTAAGTACATTTTTTTAAAAATTTTCAATGGTTTTCACTTATCATCACGTTTCTGTCTACCAAAGTAGAGGAGGCACGTGTATATACACGTGCATAATAAATATGAGTCTAAACAAGTAACCCTAATATCCCCAGAACCTGTGCTTTACAGATTCGAAATATTCGAATCTGTAAAGCACCTTAACCTTTAACCTTTTAAAAATTACAAATACTGTAGAGATCTTATTTCTTTATTGACAAACTATAATTTGAAAAACCACATAACCAAAATATGAAATATATCATGCATAGACCTAATAATTAGTAACATAACATTGGCCACAGGTGACACACATTATTAATTAGTTTCAGATCATGAAACAGCGCAAACTGTAAAATTTGAGACTATCGAAAACTGTACACAGTCCAATATGGTCCCTAAGTTCTGGATTGAAAAGAAACGTGACTTAAATAAAGAAAATATTATTGAATTTATTAAATGCATGTCAGCGTTACCGTTCTCTGACGTAATATATGAAAATGATACACAAAAATCGTATAACACCATTCATGACACGCTGACACTCTTCTACGACTTGTGCTTTCGTATCATAACAGTAAAAATTGTAATAAGCCAATAAAAAACCAGTGGTTATCAAAAAGTATAAAAATATATTGTATTATGAAACGAAATTTATACATAAACTATATGATGTCAAAAACAAACATACTTCAAAGCAAATATCGTAATTATTCTAAAAAAATGCATACAAGAATCACAAGAAAAGCACCAAAGAATCAGCGCTTCTAGCTTACCACGATACTCATACTCATACGGACTCATCCTTTGGGGCAATTCGACGCAGTGTGAAAGAGTGTTTATTGCACAGAAAAAATACATATGAGCGCTATGTGGGGCGAAATTTAATGAAAGTTGCAAACCACTTTTGAAACAAAATAATATTTTATCTTTGCCATGCATGTACATTTATGAAGTGACAATATTTGTTAAAAGTCACATGTATCTTTTCGAAAAAAAGAAGACAATACTAACATGCCTTTGAGACATAAAAATGAATTATGTATACCTCTACAAAAACTAGACGTATTCAAAAGAAATGCTTATTGTATTGGAATAAAGTTATACAATCATTTACCTGACGACATGAAAAATACAAATATGAGAATATTCAAAAAATATTATTTAATTTACTATTAAAAACTAATATTACTATTGATGATTATGTAAAAGATAATGACTTAAGGTTATCTTGATAAAATTGGCATAATACAAATAAAATTGAATGTAATAAGATTCACATAAAGTAAGTGACTCAACTATTCATGTTTAATTAATTTCATTTAATTAATATTTTATATTCATTATAATAATTACTATTATATTTTTTAACAATTGACATACAACATCACTACACCAATAAAAAGATTATCATTCTATATAACAATAAATAAATAATTATCTATGGACGCTTCACACCACGTCAATCTGGCTCCGTGCTAAGTATCCGAAGAACTTGTGTTACAGGTACCAGAAAACGGGAAGTATATTTAATACTTTTATACTATACATATATTTAAGATTTTTATTATATTATACACATATTTATTACACATCCATGACCCTGGAACACGGAAAAACTTTTTGTTCCTTCGGCGGGATTCGAACCCGCGACCCCCGGCTTGAGCACCAACGTGCTGAACCACTGAGCCACAGAGGTCGTCAATTTTGATTAATTTAAAGTCACAAATGATACGCAATTACTATCGTATGGTAC
>JAYRCH010000714.1:600000-913974 GCA_037179445.1 Phengaris alcon alcon
GCAAAATTAATGAGCTAATTTGTTTAAACAAATATTTTTACATAAAATATTCTTATCAAAGCTTAATAATGATGCCTCGAAATTACTTAGGTATTATCTATACATACAAATAAATAAAAGTGAAGTGTCTGTTTGTAATTTCAAATTAACAGCTTTACACTAAATGCATAATGTAATAGTATATATATGGTACCTCCACCAAAAAAAATTTTTTTACATTTTTTGTCTGTCTGCTTATTCCGTTTAATCTCTGAACCTCTGAAACGGCTGCGCCGTTTTTGAACGGACTTTCACTGGCGATAGCTGATATTATAAGGAACTCCTTATGTTATTAATTGCTTATCCTATGTAGATCTTATGGTTCCGTTTAAAAAAAAATAGGGTTCCGTTTCCATTAACAGTTCCCCGCAAACGAAGTCGCGGGCACCAGTTAGCCTACAGTAGAAAAATACAGTGTTGTTTACTTACAAGTGGACATAGCTTGTAGGATGTAGCTAGTAGATAATCTACCCGGATTACCAGCGTGTTCTTGCTTGACCATTGAATTGAATTGTTTAGTTTTTACTCAGGTTTCCAGCGTGTACCCTTTATACCTTACGGGTTACATCCTTTTATTCACGATTAGATACTTGCTTACTTTCTAAATGTAGGTACTAAGCTTTTATATATGGTATTTTGATTGCTATATTATTTTATTTTATTTCTCTGATAAAATATTTACTAGCTTAATTGGACCAGTCATCTGTAATACACCGTGGTATGTCTATGACATGCTTTCGTTCGAAATGTAAACCATAATATATTATATTTGGCATATAAAAGGCTCGCTTATCTAAGGGGTTTGACTGGAAACGAACATAAAGGGTGATCCTCTGTGACAAATATCGTGATCTACCGAGCGACAGTCGTAAGGGAAATATTTTTATAAGATGAAACATTATTATTTTTTGGGGCGGCGGAGATCAGACAGTATTATGAGTTTTCGATACGAACTGTTGATTGATAGTGATTACGGCGCGGATTTTATGTCACGTGAATTTATGTTTTGTTATTATAGGCGCATAACTATAAAAATAACGTTTCGTGAAAATCTGATTATGAAATGTTGTATTTTTCAGCGGCTCACATTTATTTATTACATTTTAAGTGTAACTCCTATGATGCTGCGAGTGTCCATGGGCGATGGTAGTCCCTCACTATCAGGCTATCCATCTGCTCGTTTTCCATTTAATAAAAAAAGAGAAATTGAAAATAGGAAGTCCGGTAGGAACAAATTTAAAGTTAATATTTTGACGCCTGTACTGTCTGTCCATTAGCGATTGTGTCATTTTGGGAACACGTTCTCTTGAGAGTATTTCCTTTTGTTACTATGTCCTTTTGCGCCGGAGGGCAAAAATGAAATAGTTCAAATCAGAAAATTAAAGCAAATCGAAGCCAGTTCCGGTTATAGGATCAAATTAAATGTTCTTTTGTTGTTACTTTTGAAACAACATTGCAATAGAATAATGTCTGGACAGGAAACTGAGAACTGTAAAACGTTAGTAAAACAAATCGATGCGTTAAACCTAAATTTGTACAAGTTCAATACCGCGTTATTATCGGAAAGAGTATTAACATTCAAATCCGTTGCAGCGGTTCCTGAAAATTGTGTTTTATTGTTACATGCATTGAATACGGTTCGTGTTCAGTTCAGCCAATCAAAACACGGAGCATATTGATTCCCAGAAGTGTCGCTGTTAACGTGAAGGCTGAAGTTGAATACATTAGCCGGCGGCGTAATGAAGTCTCGTCGGTTGTAAACAAACATCGGGTACGGTGCGAGTGGTGGCGTGCCCTGGGGCGCGCGCGCACCCCGCCGCAGACCAGCCACGCCAAGTAGAGCGGCAACGTGGGACACGACCGAAGAGCCATCATATCGGCAAGGTCATAAAGTTGCGCTGTGGGAGTAGCAATGCTAT
This sequence comes from Phengaris alcon alcon, assembly GCA_037179445.1. NCBI lineage: Eukaryota > Metazoa > Arthropoda > Insecta > Lepidoptera > Lycaenidae > Phengaris > Phengaris alcon. The sequence goes on from JAYRCH010000714.1 coordinate 601,959, forward strand.
TGCAAGTAAATTGTGGAAAGGTATTAAAGATAAGTACATTATACTAAACTTACCTTATACTAAACTGATCAGCGAAGATCAGCGATCATAATAAAGAGAGTTTTCTTCAAAATATCAAACTTCACAAACTATATCTCTCTATATTTTTCCCGACTACGGAGAACCCAAAAGGAAGGGTAATGATTATGTCAGTCTATGTATCTATGTTTGTTCCATTGTAGCGCTTATACTACTGGTCCGAATTTAATAAATGAGGTGACTATAGATTAGTAATAATGATCAATAGGCTTTAAAGTTTGCGTAGTCGGATTATAGTTTTTAACTTTTGATTATTATTAGTATTTTCTGATTCGTGTTATTACAATTAAGAACTTTTAAATAGTATTTACCAGCTTCTGTCTGGCCGATCCATGAATACATAATTAAGACAGTGTCTCACACGACTCAGGTATGTTTCAACTTGGGAGTCTGTACAGTGCACACGTAACCCTCTGTTTAGATTTCACCTCCCGTGCTCCCCGCTCATGCTTACAGGAATTCTATTTCAGCTTCGTGTTAATTAAGTCGCACCTACGTTATTGAGATATCAGCGGAGATGCCACTGTTGTTATTAGCTGACTGGAGGCTTGTTGCTCAATGTTTCCCCGCATACAGTCTCTATCAAGTTCCGCCGTTTATTGCCTCATGTATAAATTAGTTTGCTGACTATTTCGCGTTTGCGTGCTGTCTGTTGCATAAGTCGATTCCATATCTATGATATAAATTCATGTAATTGTATTAATTAATATGTTTTAAAGACTCAGATTGCAGATAAGATGAGGGCATATAAGCTAGAGTTTTAATTGAATATTTATGAAGGATTTACTCCACGCAAACCTAGCATCGTGTCGAAACCGCTAACGTTTGAGCACTAGTTGCTAGATTCAGGTGACAGTACAATAGAACCAAACCAGTAAAACTTTTATGATCGTCAGGATAAAAAAGCAAATGCTTCAAAACCGCCATGTTGTAAAAACGTAAACAAAACTTAACCTCCTAGGTCAAGCTTCGAATTTGTAAACAATATTTAACATACAACCGTAACAACAAACTGTTTATCGTCATAATTATAATAATATACATTATTTCTACATTAATACGTCAAGCAAAAACATTCAGTACAATTTTACGAGAGTTGTGCGAACTGAGAAGTGTGATATTTGGCACAGTTAAAGTTTATGTCTAGGTAAGTGTGCAGGAAGCTTATGTTTTTTTTTTAATAATTCATAGAAATACATAAACTTGATAAAATAATAACAACACCACCTCCGATTATTATTATTACACCTAGTGCGTTTGATAGTTACAATATTGTTACACGTTGACGTTTGTGAATCTGTTTACTTTTACTTTTTTTAATTTTTTCTATGTAAGAAGCAAAAGAAATCTTATAAAGTTCAAACTTAAAAATTGTATTATAAATATTACGGGCGAATTTCGAATACAAGGCGACCTCTACTAAAGCATAATCTTTCCTTTTACAGGAAAGTGCGCTAGAGTTATAGTTTTTCACTCTCTGAATCTAAATATACAACTTATAACTCAAAGTATTTCCCAGTTATGGCTTATTGCAGATTTACCTAGGGGTAAAAGCTAACTTAATTAGCTCTTTAATTATTATTTTTTATAAGAAAAATAATAAGTAATATTGTTACACGTTGACGTTTGTGAATCTGTTTACTTTTACTTTTTTTAATTTTTTCTATGTAAGAAGCAAAAGAAATCTTATAAAGTTCAAACTTAAAAATTGTATTATAAATATTACGGGCGAATTTCGAATACAAGGCGACCTCTACTAAAGCATAATCTTTCCTTTTACAGGAAAGTGCGCTAGAGTTATAGTTTTTCACTCTCTGAATCTAAATATACAACTTATAACTCAAAGTATTTCCCAGTTATGGCTTATTGCAGATTTACCTAGGGGTAAAAGCTAACTTAATTAGCTCTTTAATTATTATTTTTTATAAGAAAAATAATAAGTTTCCTTATTAGGTGTCCATAAATTACAGTAAAAATCTATTTCAGTCAAAAATCACGCAAAAATTATTTTTTTGTAGAACAGTAATAATCAAAGATTTCAAGATATAAAAGGGTTTTAACATTGCAACTTAATCGAAGTTGCAACTCAAAATTATTGAAACAATTAACAAAACAATTTTCATACATTAAGAGCTCGTAATATGGTAGGACGTTTTAATTTAATATCCCGTTTTAGTTCAAAAGTGAGACGACGTATTTATAAACGACGGAGGGATTAAGAATAACAATATAACATGCATGCGACTGGTTGACACATCTTAATAGGCGCCTTTGTATGATGGGTGTTCCACTTTAGAAAATAAACAAGCTTATTAAAGGGAAGCCGTTCAGTGACCACATAAAGCGCCGCCAGCTGCCGGTTACCGCGCTTTTATGATGAAAGAGGTAATCTTTAAAAACCAGTCACCAACTGTATCGGGTTCCATATTATGAGTTTACTTTTTAATAGTCTTCTTTTATGAAGAGAAAAATTCAAGAGCTTTATTTTAAGGTGTAGTTCGTTGATAAAATAAATATACAGAATCAAATGAAACTATGAGTCTATAATAAGCTCGTGTTATGCAGATGGAACAGCGGAACAGAGAGATCGTAAACTAGCGTATATCTTCTGTTTCTGATGACCATGATTTTACAACATTTTACTGCTCTATGTTAACATTTTACGAATGTTCAAACTATTATTACGTTTTTATTAACTTTGAAGCGTAGAAAAGTAATATAAATTCAAAGATTCGATGCTATATTATATTCTATAATAGCTATATTATACTAAACTGCTAAAATGTCTATTGGTACCAGTACCAATACTCAAGTATCCGGTCCAGACCGGATACTAGATTTCTTCTAAACCCATCGCTATCTCAGATTTGTTAAAAAAATAAGTTTTCTAATTAAATAGTACATAAAAGTACATAAAACCGACTGCTTTAAAAATATTTTTCTTGCGACAATACCACCAACATCTTCATGCTCTACCAAAACTGACATATCTTGAATTTCATGCACTTAACTTTTATGTTATTTCTTACGTGATTGGCCCCTCATATTGTCTGCCTAAATAAAGTTTCTCGGATTTTGTAAAAACTCACCTACCGTACATGGAGGATCTTAATTATTGGGTTAGTGACTATTGTCCTTCCCAAATTGGGGACATAGCATAGTTTGAATATGCTCACGTGTGGCTCTGTCGTTCACTCAGGAGTTAGAACTCTACCTTTAAGGGTGAAAATTAAAGTCTATAAAAACCTCAAGCCGCTATCCACAGATTATATTTTTTTTGTAGAGCAATAAATATGTATTTATGAAGAGTTACATGATAATAAATTATGTATTTTTATATTTTCATCTGTGTACTGAAAATATCAGTGGTTTGCTTGAACTTGAACAAATATGTTTTTGAACATAATTTTAACGCCATAAGACCACAGGACTTCAAGTCCGGTGCTTGATCTTTATGTCTGTATGGCTATGAAGGAAAACGACGATATGATAATAAGGCTTAAATTTTCTAACCGCCTCAATCTGATTTTTTAAATACATATTCAGTGGATGTAGAGTGTGACGGATGGTGGTCACGTTTTAGTATTCCGTACACTATCATCATTACTATCTCACTTTTTTATATTTAATCTAAAAATATGTTACTTTCTCTAAGTCTGAGTAAAGAAAAAACAAAAGAGAGAAAATCTTATCAAAACTAATACCAAGCTAAATTATGGTTAAAGGACAAACTCAACCAATTTATAAAAATATCAAACGACCTTTTAAACGCATCCTGCGTTTAAATTGTTACTTTATTTCGCCTATACTAATATTATGTCACCTCATTATAAAAATACGATTTCCAGTTCATATTATTAGTTAATTCCGTGTTGTGTGGAAACAGATTTATTGGCGAGGCGGAGGAAATTATGAATTGTGTATATTAGGTGTGCTCGGATAATAAACACGTCTTAATTCTTCATTTAATAGCGCTCTATTAAAATTATACTTACTTATGGCGGGAGTTATTTATGTTAGTTTCGTTTATAAGTGAGCACGACGCGGCCGACGCGACGCGCGACGCGAGAGACGCGCGCATGACACGGCGTTGATAGTTATACTTTCCAGACGATTTATTGCATTATAAGTTCGTATGCACTTCATATTTTACGGATTCATAAACGTGAGTGATCTTATTTTGATGTCTTACAAGTCGTCGACGACACGTATAACGGTCGGGACGTGAAAATATTTCAGCTGAAACTGATTTATGTGTTTATCGAGTTTCGGTGACGTGGAAAGATTTCTATCTTTACTTAGGTGTACGGAATGATTTTATTCGTTTTTGAACTCACAGAGTATTTTCTAAGTAGAAACTAGAAACATAAAACTTTACAGTGGACAGATTCATAAAAAATTAGAGTGCTGACTTTTAACAGGCAGTTGTATTGTTTTATTTCGCTTGTTGGACAAATTTTAATTCGCCTTGTTTTACCTGGAAACGATTTCAATTGTATCATTATGGTCGACTGTAGCATTAACATTCGATATACATTTCATTACGCACGTTCGAGTAAGGTCGAAACGATTCGAAACTTTTCGCAAACACTAAACAACGCCGGTAATTGTTGTCGTACTTTACGGCCCTCGTAAATACATTAAAGTGATATGAATACAAAAGCCAAATATCGCGTTGAAATCACGAATTATTGCGAGTACCGAAACATTTAAGTAAAGTTATTTCAAACATTTCATTTGCCTTGAGTGTTAATGGGGTCATCGATTTTTTAAAGCGTTATGAAATTAATTGACTCTAGTTGCACAAATTTATTGTATTTATCAAAAGTGGATTTACATGGAACGCGAATAGCAATTATCAAAATATAATAATAAAGCAATTAGCAGAGATTATTATCTTAATTTGTATGCCAACAATATTGTTGGTATACAAAGCTTGAACAAACTTGAAGAAAACCTTAGCCCATATATAATTGTTTAAGACTATGTTAGTAAGTTAATAATACAATATCACAAAAGCAACATCGTACGAATATTATTTATCCCAACATTATCCATACAGATTGCCCATCCGGAGGTAAATCCCCGGATATGAAGTCAAAAATCTAAAGAGATCGTAAACGCCGTTCAGAGGAGCGAAATATATTTCATACAGCATAATGGAGAATTTACAAGCTGTCGGAGTGAAATGACTCCCAAAGGTGACCGCGAGCCGGCGCTCCACATGTATACGTCTGCATCTCAAAATAAGGAACAACATGTTATATAACGACACTCATGCTTGGAATGTAAAAATTTATAATCCAAATAGGGAGCGAAACCTATAAATATGTTAAAATATTGAAAACGTTTGTACATAATTAGTCGAGCAAAAAACATGAAACTGCTCATAAAAATATTGCTACAACGTTTAGAAAAAAAAACCATTTATTTTTATTTTATTAGTATAGTAATGTTTTTTTAAGATTTTATGGAAGTAGGAAGGTATTTATTATTCTCATCAGTAGGTGTCAATCATCATTCACATCAAAGACTTCAATATAAACCCATTCCCCAATAGCAGAAATAAAAAAAAACAGAATAACAAAAAAAAGTTCATAAGCGTTCTTTTTCACGACGAGCATCTAAGCAAAATTTTTCCCCGAGCGTCCAGCGCGCCACGTAGCCAGCATTATTATTTATGACCTCTAGAAAGTACATTTATAACAATATTACGCCTGACCGCGCCCGCCCTCCGAAAATGATTTTCCTATTTTGTGAAGATTGCAGGTGTATTATATTTCATGACGGTAATTTATGGCTAGACTTTTATTACAAAAGCGTGCGATGTCTCTATTCCGACTTTATTGCCAAATTGTTTGATTGACGCGGCTATAACATAAACACAAATCAAAAATCATCGACCGTTCTGGACATTTGGGATTGTTTTTTATTGGATTATGTAATAGTAATCATAAAGGCATATAATACAAAACACCTCTGGAATGTTTGTATTTAATTTGCCACTGATGGAAATATAATAATTTATGAATGGAGCACCACTACATCAAGAGAAATCGACAAGGTTAATTTAAATACTACATAGATCCCTAGATGCAAAATACAAAAACCAATGCAAAAGTTTGTAAAAATAGACTATTGTCTTATACCCTTCAGCGATTTATAATTCGGGAATCGGCGGCAATTCCCTGCGGATGGATATATCCGTCAAACACCCCCGGCCGCGGCCAAGTCCGAGACGTTACGACGCTCGCGGGAGCCGCCCGTCGCTCAGCTCCGTCCATAACCAATAATCGTAAATTATATTCAAACCTATGGTGCTATAATTTTGCTTGTTTATTCCAATGCGTTAATACCCCACCTATAAATACAATTTTTAATGAACTCTATGGCGTGAAAGAGTGTGTTTATAATCTTGTATGTTCTCAGTGGACACAAACTAGTTACTGCTGATATAATCGTCGCGATGATAACGCCATGTATTATAGTTATAGACTACTAACCTCACGACCTTAGCTGTTAAAAAGATTGACTTATGTTGAATATTGACATTTAAGCCACTTTTGAGTTTAATTTAATTCGCGTTTCAGCATTCTGATATAATTTTCTCCATGATCCAAGATGCAAGAGATTTATGATCTAAGTTCAGCAGACATTGAAGCACAAGTCATCATTTTACAGTACCACTTACCCCTTAAAGTGGTTATAATTCAAACTTGACACCATAAAATAAATGGGTAATAATTAATACTAAAAGCCATAACTTATAACCGAGTTATAAATAACTTATCTGCATAGAGATTTTAACGCGAGCGTTCTATTAGTATAAAGCGTGCCGAGCAGAATGAATAAATTATTTTATCATTATTATGGTGAGTCGCATGGGCTTATTATCTTAAATGAGCCAATAGAATACTTTCCTTAAACAAATATCTCAGAGCATCGGACGGCCGTCGTTTATTTTTATTTGAAGCCCGCGATCCTGCGCATCTCTCCCTATTAAATTTTGTTTGCATTTATTTTAAAGGTGCGTCGCTCGAGACGTGGTATGTGAAAAATTACACCTCACTCCAATATTTATGGGTGATATTCGGCAGCGGTGCCTTTGTGTGACGAGGGTGTATAAATAACAACTCTTATCGCGTGGGAGTCTAACCCTTAAATTGGATTCATTTTAATTATTTATTGACACAATTAAATCTTACACATTTAATCTTTTTATGATATGAGATCAATCTGTGAATGGTAAAATAATTATTTGTGAAAAATATTTTATAGCGTAGGTAAAGACTTCAGTTGATGTATGGTCATGACAAAAGGTTTTAGAATATAATGCATTTTCTTTAATAATGGACATAAGAGATCTCCACAATGTAGGTAGTCATAATATAAAAGTAAGTTTTTGTAAACAATATCGAAAATAAAGACAATTATTAGTACGTAAACAGCATCCACCTGAAAGTTTAATAGCTTTCGTAAATTATTTTTAGCATCGTCTGTTTCACTGCTATTGATTGAATAATTGAAATAAATACTTTTATTTGGTAACCACCTATCCTCGAGTTCGCTCTTAATCTCTATTTCTTCAAGCTAGCGTCATAAACATTTCAGTTTTATCTGCCCGTTTACCTTTAGTTTTAAATAAATAAATTATCGTCGGCGAGAGTAACATTGGGTTATTTTTATCTATAATCGCGGAGTATGACCATAAATTAGTTCTATATTTAAAAGCACGTCGTTTTGCATACAGACAAGCCGTCTGCACATGCGTGCGACATCAATCTCAATTCTGAAATATTTTTCCGTCTGCGACGCGGTCGCGCTGCAGCATAGCGAGCTGGGCTTAGAACGATCCGTAAACCGGATCGGTTAGATCGGATCATCACTTTCTTTTTTCAACTTTTTTAACAATTAAATTCAAATATTGTATGGTGTAAAAAATTTCTAGCAAGTGCTCACACAATAAAAACATTTATGTTCGCTTCATTGATCATCACACTTGCGAGGGTGCAATGATTGACAGAGTCAATATAATTAATTTAGCGGCTTGTTGAGGAGCCGACGAGCTGTTGCTAACGCTCCGCGGTGGCCACTCCACTCCGATTCCGTTGTGACTTGCGTCTCTTATTGCACTTCATTTGTTTCATTTCTAGTCCTCGTGTGCGCCTCCTCAATCATTTGATGTACTTATGTTCCCTTATATCTCTTATTTTTCTAGTACCCTCGAGAATTTATTTTCTGTACCTACTGTAATGAACAGACATTGGAGACTATAATCTGCTATAGGTATACTTAACTTTTTTGCTCTATCCAAAAGTTTATTCAATATTGTGACGATAATTTTCGGTAATACAGTATAAAGTTATGTAGATATTTTACTTCAATTTGAATACCTCCTCCCACTTCCTCTGCCCTCTGCAGTAACTATTCTAGTAGATATGGGTATGTGTTGGTATAATTAATTCTCTATCGCATATAAATAAATATAAAAGTAATTGTACCGAGTACTCGTACATTTCGCCGCAAATAAAAAGCTTTTTGAAGCTTATTCAAATGTCATATAATTTTGCATACAATATTTGGATAAATGAAAACGGCCGGTGACAGGAGAATTTAATAATGACAAAATAATACAAGGAAAGTTTAAGGGCAGCCCTTTCTGCTGTCCGTCATACGAGACCCTATTCGTGCACATAATATTTCTGATGTCCGCGGACCGCCTAACCACTGACTAATTTATTCGACTGCGGTGGTTCACTTCTTCGTTTATGATAGCATCTGTGTCATTTTTTCAAAGAAATGCCATCCCGCTTTTATAAATAATGATAAAAACCAGGTGGGTGAATTTACAATTACTAGAGGTTAACTTTATCATGTCTTTTACCTATTAGATAGAAAAAGTACAAAAAATTCACAGATTTTGTGCCTACTATTTTGTACACAAATGAATTGAAATGAATCGAATGACGAGAAAGTCGGGATAAGGAAAAGGTTACAAAACTAAACTACAACGTTGAATGATAATTATTTTATTCTTAGACTGGCTCTACTCTCTCTACTACTCTGGTACACGCAACATATAACTCTCCGTGTAAGAGACAGTTGTCTCTTAGGTCTATCCCAGCCACTTTCAATGGCTGCCCCTGAGCTTTATCGATGGCGAAGCATACTTTTAGGGGAAACTGCAGTCTTTTAAATACAAATGGATACTCTGATGGGATCAATGGTATTTTAGGTATGAATACAGTTTCCCCGCACATCTAGTGAGTACAGTAGTCTCAACAATGTTGCAATGGTGAACGTTTATCTGGAGTCTGGTGCTATTGCACAATTTTGGAGGCCCAATATTTCTTAATAACATAACTGGTGCACCAATATTCAAACAGAGATTATATGACCTAAGACCTGTTGGGTTTAGAGTATTCAGGAACTCCACGGGATAGTTTACTACATCATCAGTTTGTACTACTGAATCCACTGACTTATATTGTACTTCATCTGCTTCAAATGTCTCGATTAAAAGTTCATTTATTGTAGCTGCGTTTTAATTTTTGGGAGTCAAAATGGCACGCTCACAATATAACCTATAATTGACGACCTCTATGGCTCAGTGGTTCAGCTCGTTGGTGCTCAAGCCGGGGGTCGCGGGTTCGAAGCCCGCCGAAGGAACAAAAAGTTTTTCTGTGTTCCTGGGTCATGGATGTGTATTAAATATGTGTATAATATAATAAAAATCTTAAATATATATATATATAGTACAAAAGTATTAAATATACTTCCCGTTTTCTGGTACCTGTAACACAAGTTCTTCGGATACTTAGCACGGGGCCAGATTGACGTGGTGTGAAGCGTCCATAGTATTATTATTATTATTAACCTTTCTATGGGCTCTGTCATGAGATTGGTGACATCAGGGTAAACTGCCATAGTGAGTTCTGTATGTGATGTCACCGATGTTGCCAAAGCGGAATAGTAATTTTACCATACATTGTAGGGTAATTGCCGTTTCCTATTTTAAGCAACAATTCATAAAACTGTTCAGCAGACTGTTCACCTCTCAAATGGACTGTTAGGTTTTATTAAAGCGAGCTTTTGTATGTGACTCCACATGTATGATAACTTTAAACACGAATTAACCTCATCCGCTCGTGTGCCCCTGTGTACTACAGATATCAAAATAAAGAGCTTGAAGAGAACATTAGAAAAATATACAACAAATAGTAAAATGGTCAAGCATGAGTCTGACTCTGAAAAAAAAACATTCATACTGTGAACCCTTTAGGGGTGGAATATCGAACAATCGTGAAATACGTGTTTACTGATATTGTGTCTTTTATTGTAACTCTATTTGTATGTTAAAAGCTAAAATTAACTAAAAACTATTTAAAATATTTACAAACTATAAAAGTAGGTACGTACTAAAAAAATAATGACTACTCCAAAACTTAAAATGCTACAAAACAAAGAAATCTCCCAGGTCGTCCCCACCAGGCAGAGTACCTAGAAGGCTCAAAGAGTCTCCTCGCTGGATTGCGATACTTATTCTCTAGGCCAGGTAGGTGCCGGCTCTGGGTTCTCGGGTGGCCTCAATGAGTTTTTTAGAGATTTCTTTGAAAAGTTTGTGTGCGTGTTTTTTTCTTCGTGTTTACTTATTTTCTTTTAGGACTACATTTACAATATACTCATTTAATATTTTTTCCCTATAGAAAGTTTAATACACATTTTTACCATATAATAGATCGGATTTAAGAAAATATTGAATTAGAGTTTTAGTAGATCTTGTCAAAGAGCAATATCACGAAATATTAAACAGATCTGACCACAAACAAAATAGTTACATACAAACGTTACTCCTTACCCCTTTTTACCCGTTTCGCAAAATACCTTCTTAGTTCATCTATACGTCACAAAAGGAAGCCACGGTCCAAAAATTACGTTTCTAGCTTCAGTAGTTTTGCCTCAGCGTTGATGAATCAGTTAGTCAGGACATGCTACTTTATATAATAGAAAAGTACCTGGGTAACCGAGCTTTGCTCGTAGGTCTAGTAGATATAAAAAAAAGAATAACAAAAATATTTTACCGGGGTTCAAACCCACCACTTTCCGAATTTCTGAACAATGCGAAAATTAACCAAGCTGCCAATCCGACTGATATTATAGAGTCGAAATTATTGATATATTGTTGCACGACGAAAGAAAAATCATATATAATGTAAAATGCGCAGTTTCCCAGGCATAAAATCTAGTTAGACCGATTTTTATCCCCCAAAATTCCCTACATACTAAATTTCATGTAAATACTTGCAGCCGTTGTCGAGATAACAAGAGAGTATAAAGTACCGAGCGTAAGAGTACCTGGGAGACCGAGATTTGCTCGGAGTTTTAGTAGAACTATAAAATAATTAAAAATAAATATCAATACAAATAAATAAAATAGAAGTGTCTGTTTGTAATTTGAAATTATCAGCTTTTCACTAAATGCACATGAAAGTATATACGTATATAAAATATCAAATTAAAAAAAAAAATATGTCTGTCTGTCTGTCTGTTTGTTCTTGCTAATCTCTGAAACGGCTGGACCGCTTTTCACGGGGTTTTCACTGGCTCATGTTAGAAGGTGTAACTTAGGCTACTTTTATCATAGAGTTCCGTTTTAAAAAAATAGGGTTCCGCTTCCGTTAGTTCTGTGCAAACGAAGTTGCGGGACCAGGTAGTAAAAAATAGAAAAGAAATAATAAGAATCACAAAAATATTTATCTGACCGTGATTCGAACCCACCACATTCCGAATTTCCAAACACCGCAAAAATTATACATAGGTATAATTTTGCCAAGCCAAGCTGCCAATCAGACTGATGTAAGAGACTCGAAATTACGAAAGAAAAAACACATATTCCTTAAAAATGCGCAGTTTCTAAGGGATAAGACCTACCTAGACCGATTTTTCTCCTCCAAAACTCCCTTCATACTAAATTTCATGGTAATAATTGTAGCCGTTGTAGAGATTTCGATTATTTATTTTAGACAAGATTGTCTCGTTTATAGTCTAAGATATTTCTTCTTATTTTTTAAAAAAGGATAGGGTACAGGGCAAACCCTTAACCCAGTCGTCATTGTTTTAGGCTCAAATTGTAGCTAGATTTTTACTAGATTTTTCAGAGGAATTATTCTCAATTTTTTGATATCATTCTTGGTTTCTAAAATATCGAGCACCAAAATTATATATTCGGTAATAATTATTTTTTTCACTATTTCGGCCAAACTTTTTATTTTTTGACTTTCTCGAATTCTTATTTTTGCACCTCTTGTTATATTATACGCATCTTTTAAGCCTTTTTTGAATATCATATAATATCATATCTCCAAAACTCCCCGAGAAATAAGGGGATCGCACTTTTTCGTGAAATCGGGACCTATACTGGAGCTAACGAAAAGATATTTCCAATGTCAAAAAAATGTAAATTTTATGACAGATTGACAAACGTCAACGTATAATAAAATTGTATCAAGATTGTACCTATCGAACGCCCGTGCGTTTGTTAGGTTTGTGTTAATGATTTGAGGTCACGTGTTGTTTAAAAAAAAAAATATTAGCTTTCTGCACACCTTCCTTCACAAAAACTTTTATTTTCCGGCCATGTTTCGCACTCCTCCGGTTGCACGATTCTCGCAAAACTGTAGGTATTGAAAGTGTTTGCTTCACTTGATATAAGTAATAATAATGAAGGTTTGAATAAACTTTTGAAAATTGCAAAGATAACGTGGCCCTTACTTTCCACTCTGTAGACACAATTTTCAGAAAAGTTTATGAAAACAACACTATATCAAAAGATGTTGCAGATGAAAACTAGACACACGATTATTTTTATAATATACCTCATCATAAAAATAATTGTTTACAATCGAGAATTGCGATTACTATCTTCGCATGACGTTAATATTTACAATTAATTAAAACTCAAGTTAACGACAGTAAAGACGGGCAATTATGTATTTAGTTGTTTATTGCTGAAGATAACTTACCTACATCTCAGATGATATTGATACTTGATAACAATCAGCTAATTAATTAAACAAAGTATTTTTTATCGCTCTTTTTGATATTAACTAGTATTTTTATTAAAACAACATAAATTACATTGTTAATTCTGATTTTTTAAATATTTTATATTCTTAAAGCTTTCAACGCCCATGGCAGACATTGTTGGCGAATGATAGTATTATTGGCGTAGTTTTGTGTCTCCTACACAAAAGGGTTAATTTAGAAAAGTTTAATTACTTTTGATTTTATATTTCTAGAACTGTCATATTATTAATAGCCAAATAATTAATTTATAACAGTATTCCATTTACCGCTTTGATGAAACGCGCGTAAATTGTATTATATCGATTGATAAGATTCAAAACGTACAACTTTCTCGAAGTTAATCGTGGACACAATGACAAATGCATATCGCTCTATCTCGCGCAGAGATTAATGTAGAGAGCGCACACCGAACACGGCTAGACAAAACCCGCGCGCTCCACGCAACTCACGCAAGACCGCAGAGGGACCGGCCGGCGGAAACCGCGCGACATCCATACAAACCTGTTACCAGTGTCACTTATTATTTATCACCTACAACCTCTTCATTATCTCCCACAAAACCAACATCCAACTGCACGCCAATAGGTTCAATCCCTCCCACATAAAGTCTACAATCGCTCAGGCGATGACGAAAAAACGGTGGCATTAATCTTTTGTGCTGAGACAATAACTCGATCTACATAAGAAAGTTTGATCTAAAATTAAGCGAGATGAAAGAGAATATGGGATACAAAAAAATATGAGTGAACTAGCATTGTTCGACGTGCTTTGTGTGAAGTCAACTGTTAATGCGAACATTCCGGTCGATTAAAAGCATAAATGAGAGAAATGTACGATCAAAAGAATAGCAGGTGTGCCTTATTATATAATTTGTCATTTGCTTTCATTCCATTACAATGTTCATTGTTATTTCATTTTATCATTAATGTAATAATCGCTGCTTTTTTAATACCACAAAAGTATAATAACAAATGGATCATGGGATCAATATAGCTAGTGAAGTTACTACGATTCCTACAATCGTAATATTATTATGTAGGCAAAGGCTCTCAGAATATATAAACGATTAGTATATTGTGTAGGTATTAGGTAATACACAAAACTTTACAAACAGATTAATGACAACGGAAACCGATAATCGAAATAAATGATGCTATATTAAAGATTTTGATCGAACGTACAACTGTTATATTTGGAATTTAAATTATATAAAACACAATATCTAAAAGCGATGAAACTGAATTTTAATATGTAAATTGAATACCTATATCCGAAAGCCGACACCGAAATCTGTTAATAATCCATGTTTCTATTTAAATTAAAAAATCTCTGAATACCAATATATTTGGGAGTAGCATGTTACAAAATATCAAGCGCTAAAATATTGCCATAAAGTAGTACATGCTGAATATAGATTAGAATTCGTTTTGTGAGCTGTAATCTTAGTGTCGATCTTCTAGAACGGTACAAGTACACATTTTAAAATTAACAAAACCTAACCAAGAGCATGTCGGGACATGTCTAAGGAGGGTTCCGTAACTATCAAAGCGTAATAGATTTTTTTTTAAATACCTTTAAAAGTTATTGTCCTATTTTAAAATTATTTTCTTAAACAGTATTCAGAATGACCTATCAGCATGGAAAGTCACAAGTTTCTGACTCTTATAGCTGAGATATGCCAGGGGGGAGAGGAGACCAAAAATTTAAAAAAAACATCCTCACACCATAATATTATGTATAAAAAATTTAATTAAAAATTAAACTAAAATTCAAAATTATATTTATTTTTTGATGCCTAAAATAAAATCTTTGTATGTAATCTATAGGTACCTGTACGAAATTTCGTTTTTTTTTTATATTAAGTACCTGGGTAACCGAGCTTTGCTCGGAGTTCAAGTAAATTTGTAAAGTAAAAAGAATCACAAAAATATTAATCTGACCGAGATTCAAATCCAGCATATTCCAAATTTCCGAAAAACGCTAAAATTATACATACACATCGCATAACAAGCTGCCAATCAAACT
Organism: Phengaris alcon alcon; assembly: GCA_037179445.1. Taxonomy (NCBI): domain Eukaryota; kingdom Metazoa; phylum Arthropoda; class Insecta; order Lepidoptera; family Lycaenidae; genus Phengaris; species Phengaris alcon. Next base: position 617,148 of record JAYRCH010000714.1, read on the forward strand.
GACATAATAGAGTCGAAATTATTATAATTGTTGCACGACGGAAGATACGAGTAAAAACATTTTTAGCTTAAAAATGCGCAGTTTCCAAGGTCTTTTAAAGTTAAAGTGTAAGATAATACTGAAGTTAGCAATGGAGGACAGACAGACGGCGGAACAGAGCGAAACAGGGTTCCTTGCAGTTACTACGGAACCCTAAAAAGCTAATGCCTACGACAGTCGCTTAGAAATTAGAACGAAAACGACCAATAATTCCAACCCGTGCAGTAGTTCCGGAAATAACCGTGTTCATTTTAACTGCCTCAGATATTAAAAGGTGTAATTTAATTGTTTAAAAAAAATGGGTATTTTTTCAAATTTGTTAAAAGTTTGATAAAAATAATGAGGTAGAAATTATAACTTTACGTTAGGTACAATGTGGGCTGTGTTATCTGAGTGTATTCAGTAAACAAAGATTCACACGTAGATAAATTTATAGAGGGAGGAGATTGGCAAAGAAAGAATTTGCAAATAATTGACATCCAAGTAACGTCGATTGCAGTGACTTGACGTGGAAGCCAGCAAACACGTCTTCCACGTACTCCGAAAATCGGTAACAAAGTGTTAAATTCCTGTGAAATATGTTTCATTACTCACCCACGTGCGTCCCGTTCATAAATTCATCCATGATTGTATCCCAATTGATACAAACAAAACTGTCGCTAGAATAACAATGACCGAACGTAATCCAAATCTAAACGCCATACAGACTTGACGGAATATAAATGTGGAGGGACCTGGTGCTTGTGAACCGTGAACGTGATGCGGCGTTATTAGCAGACCTGCATTAATGACACATAAATACTTAGCCACAGTCCCCGACCCGCCCGAAACATTCTCAAACGCTGCCCTCCTCAGTCCTCGTAGCCTCTAATAATTCGCATATCATTTCGACGTCCATATTTTTGTTCAAAACTTCAACATTTTTATTGTCCAATCGTATAAGAAACGACCGGCCTCGCAGCGGTGGTTATGCCTTATTAGTATCATTCATCGACAAAAATTATACAATTTCATCTTACGGAGTTGGTTTTATTGAAAATGAGATAATTAATCGGCAATTACGATGCTGGACGTTGTAACGCGGGCCAACCGCTGTGCGCGCCGGATCCTCGCCGCTCGCCAAAGGTCGCTCGGGGTCTTCATATCGACATTTAAGCATACTGCTCCATATACGTTTTTATGGTTGTAAAATATGAAACCAAATCTGAACGCTTATTTTACTTTTAAAGACAATATCTTCCGTTAAGAGCTATAAAAATTATCATAATTGAATGTTTCTCGAATTTAATACAAATCGTTTGGGCGTACGAGTCCCGTCTTTGTTTATGTCGCTTATTCAATAGCCACGTTTATACGCTACTAATACGTATAATTTGGATGTTCATGTGGGCGATTACAATAAAAGTGAGGAGTTCTCTAGAATTTACATATTTTTTTAAAGTATTGGCAAGTCACTACTTTTGCATCGGTGCTGCGCTGCGGCGCGGTGCTGCGCTACGGCGCGGTGCTGCGCTGCGGCGGCGCTGTGGGCGGCATGTGGCGACAGCGACACGTCGATCTGATAACCGCCACTAGACAACATCCAGCTGTTATCTGCAGACGTGAAATCAATTGAGCTCGCGGAATTATCGCATTACGATGCCCGAGCTTTGCCTAATTGGACACTTCCTTCCATGTTCTTCTTCAAATATAATACATTGCGAGCGACTCTACTCGTGCGCACAGTAATTAATAAATTTTAACCATGAGTTTTTTGATGTTCATCGGTCAGTGTTATTATTTATTGTTTTTTTTTACTTTGATTGAAATCTTCAATTTAAATAATTCATCTATGTGAGGGTGGGTGTACCAAAATTTAAAATGTCGATATCAGGTTATGATTTTTGTTATAATGACAGAGAAAGATAGAAATATAAAATAATCTATAATCACAATTAATCACCTTTTTACAAATGGTGATTAATAATAATAGCTCACTACGTTTCCAATTTTCCAGTTAAGTACATTTTTGCGTGTCTAATTAAAGTATATTTAAAACCAAATCATATTCTCTAATAATAACTTCACAATCTGCATTATATTCTCAAAAAACTACGATCGAACTTCGACCACTGTACCGACTTCTAGTGGCCATTAAATCTGAAAATATAATGTCTAGTGACAACCGTATGGTAAATATTTTAGTATTGAACCCATAAAATGACATGACAGAGAATAAAGATAGAAATATAAAGGTCTTTACATCACAATTAATCACCAAATGGTGAATAATAGCACACCACATTTCCTATTTTCGACCTTACCTAATATTCACATATGGTATATTTTTGCATGTCAACATTTAAATATGTACAGTAGCAGGAAATGCCGTTGTGATATGGTATACCAAAAAAGTCTGAAAACATGCATTATGTTGTTAACTTCGACTTAACTCGTTTCATATTTTAGGACCGATATAGAATAAATTAATTTCTTTGTCAAAATTTATGAAGTGGTGACCGGTTATGCTGAGATAGTTATTTAGTGAATCATAAATTATATTAGGCATGATGACTATGAATTATAAACGCCTGTAAAATGAAATATCATGTTGATTGTTTTTGGCATTTCAATAGATTCATGGTAGTCGAGAAGATATTACGAGAAAGAATAAGTATGGACACTGGGCGGAGAAAAATGAAAAACGATATTGTGTACCTATTATAATTTGAGACTTTTTGTTAAACAACAACAACATAATAAAAATTATGATATTTTATAATAATAAAGGTCTTACCGATTTCGGTGAAAACAAATTACATTCGGTGTCATCGCCTCCCTTATTCAGTCATTGAGACAGACATCTCAAACGCTCAAGCCAATTATAAAATACCACGTATTTCAACTTAATTAAGAAGCAGCACTGCCACAGTAGCATATTAACTAATAATTCAATATGTTCATAATGATGATAAATGATATTTTATTAACTTAGCAATTCAGGGTGTCACAATAAATTGTTCAGGACTGTCAGAATATAGTGAAACGGCAATTAAATGCTCGAACGGCATTACCACACAATGTGGCGTGTTCGTCATGAGATGACATGTGTCCGACTCTGAAAACCATGCGTTAACCGCTCATCATAAACGGCCACTTAAATTAGACATCAGCCGCTGGCGTACCCCAAACGGTCCTGACTTCTGAGTCGTCTATTCTGGAAATCGGTTAATCATAACGCCACAAATCGTATTTCTTTGTCAACTATCGGCTAAATAACACCATTAAAAATATTTTACCAATCAATGTAAACTTCTATTCTGCTAAATGTTATATTGAAAAATAAATTATAACATTTAGGTGCCTCATAAAATATTGTCCTCGCCAAAAATACAAACTTCCAGATAGTTGCCTGCAAAAGCAACTAATAAAATACTACATTTTATAAATAGTGTATCACTTAAATTTACTACGTATATATGAAACAGTATATTGTTATGTGCTTGTTAATTTGTCTGTAAATTATTGTACCTTAATTATAAGATAAAAAAATGAACACAGTAATATACGACTGTATGAAGATTTATTGCAATGTGCATCAAATTATAGAAATATTTCAGATGGTCTATTAGGTATATTTAGACAAGACTTCGACTCATTATAAAGTTGTTATAGCGGTTTGATTTCTGGATAGTTCTTAATATGTAACAAAATATTGTTCGTTGAGGATTTGGGGTTAAACAGTCACAAAGACTGTTAAAGTAACGCCAAATCCATGAAATATCGTAACAATAAATTTTCATTACAAACAGACCTACAATATAATGATGTTGTAATTGTATTAGTAGAATAATGACGTAACAAGGTTTTTTACGCAATCACGTGGCTAACAACGCTTAGCCTTGTCAGAAATTCATATCAATTCCACTTTAAATTCACTACATTGCATGAAGTAGCCTCTTTCGTTGTTTTGATTTCAAGCAAAATGTCAATCCGTTGACTTAAATGCGTATGTGTAAAAATGAAACTGTAAATGGGTTTTCATTTGCTACTAAACACTTTGAACACAGAATGTTTGTTACAAATACCACAGATTTAGATGACTTCAATTGACGTATTTTAATGTTATACGATCAGAATACTTAACACTATTATTTTGGTGGTATAAAAATTCATATTTGAGTGTTAAAATTTTTTCGTTTATGAAAATATTGGGTCTTTGGTAAAAATTTTTGGATAATGAATATAACGTTGTATTCTTCTTCTTATATAAAAATGCAGTTTCAATGTATCGCTAAAACTCGTAAACGGCTGGACCGATTTGCCTTATTTTGGTCTTGAAATAATTGTGAAAGTTCCGGGATGGTTTTAACGGTGAGAAATATTGGAATAAAATGCGAGAAAAATTCTAAAAGCGATGATTAGATTTTCTCATACTGACTGTTCACTGTGTTCAAATTGTCATTAGACAGGTGCGTTCAGAAATTCGTTTTTTTTTCAGTAAATCGGCCGGCCCCAGTAGGTTGTTAGGTGGTGAATGTAGGTGTAGGTTATAGGTGTCTATAGTATGAGTAGGTGAAGTTATTTATTTATTTATTTCAGTCGATAGTTAAGACAGAACAACGTGTATCGTGACAGCTCGTAATTTTGGAAAAAGTAACTTATTCGGTTAAAAAAAAATGTAAAGCAGACATTACTTAAACACGAGTCTTTCCTCAACATGAGGATTAGGCTGTTGGCCACCACACCAGCCTTTGCCAGTAGGTTCTTGGAAGACATGACATGCCTTCAACTTAATGTTGTTAGATACGCAGATTTCTTCTACCTGTTACTAATGTCACTGCAGAATAAAAAAGAAAGATATTAAACTTGTATGTATACATACATACAAGTTTAATATCTCTCTTTTTTATTCAAGAAAACCCGATTCAATTCTCCGGAAAATCTTAATTGCATACATCACTAGTCAGAATAAAAAAAAAACAAAGAATATTTTAACGACGCATACTTCAGCTAATACTGTAAATAGAATGGCACAAAGTGATTAAAAAGAGAAAACATTATAACAAAGAATGCACTCATTACTGGTAAATCTCTTATAATGGCTGCCAAAAATATAATTACAGAGTGATTGATATTTTAAACTCAATTGCTGGTAATATTCAACGTGTTATTAACGAGAAACAGTTGCTTTCAAAATATTGTATACAAAAATCTTAAGTGGTGGACCAATTACAACTATTTATGTCGCCTGACGTTTTAATGTAGGAATATAGCAATAAAAATACTTTGGTTTATAATAATTACTCTGAAGTGCGATTGGTGCTCCTTGAATTAGAAAAGTAATTAGGAATGTTATTATTGCTACGTTGATGTTTTTAGCTTTTAATTGAATATTTTTGCATTTAAAATTATAAAAATCTTCACTCTCAATGAGAACTGGGAACGTTCTGTCCTAATACGTCATAGTAGAGATTTAAAAAAATAAATCTATTTCAGTCATAAACCACTTTAATGTAAGTAATAACCCTAGGTAGCAGGCATATGTTTATTAATATACTGTGCAATTGTTATGAATTTAAAAGTACAACAGAGAGTTGGAAAATAAAATATGTAGTCAACTTCTAGTAACGTCCTCAAAACATTGCCAAATGTATTGTTATATATATACTAAAATATACAGTCTACTTTTGCAACAACATAGAACTATTAAAGCGTTTATTTAATATGACTGTAATGAGGCACTTTCTATTTACCATACATACAGAGAATGAGTAAATTACGACATTTTAGACCCGTTGATATCAAACATCGATTTCATCAAGTTCTACGCCCGCACCTCACGTACACGTCTACGCATAGAATGTTAATATCATACGAAGATGAATCGCAATGGAAAACGCTGCTCCGCTGGCAGTAGAAAAGTACGGTGGTTCATTTTTCAACTTTCTATCTGTCTGTGGGATGTTCTATTATTTATAGTAAAACAAATCCAAGTTACCAGTTGAGAACGATCTACCCTGCCCCCCGCGTACATTCTCACACAAAAGCAGATAAGATTGGTAAAGGAAATTCGGGGGCTCTACTTAAAATGGATAATGCCATTTGTAGGCTCGCGGCCGAGTTCACTCGACACGCACTAGTTTTATTACCCTCATGTTTCCAAATGGCCCTCATTTCGTTTCAACCAAATTATTTATATTTTACTACATGAACAGATCGTTTCCCAATCGTCTGTTGACCTAAAAAGCATTAGTAACGCACTGAGCCGTGTACATAATAATGGTTGTTATGTCAAGCATCGCGATATTCTATTGGCATCCATCGCAGATTGTTACGTCCATGTTTTCAGTATTTGGAGCGATTAGGGCGGGTATAAAAGGCGCAACCAGTCCTGAAACGGTAAGAAATCGTTTTAATTTGTGAATAAAAAAGTCAGTAGTGTTCTTTATTTCTTATCCTACTTCTGGATCTTGTCCAGTCAGTCGAGTGATGAGAATGGACAGTAATATTTTGATACGTCCGGTTACTTACACCTAATTTAAATACAAAAAATATTTATTTATCTTATCCGAAATGAGTCCTATGCAATTACGATATAATCATGACGCCTCCGTGGTCCAGTGGTTTAGAGCTTGGCTCTTGAGTCCGGAGGTCATGGGCTCGATCTCCGCGTTGGAACAACAAAAAGTGTTGTTTTTAAGTCTGGTTAGGACAATGCAGGCTGATTGTCTGACAAGAAAGATGATCCATGCATTGGATGGGCATGTAAAAAGTCGGTCCTACGCCTGATATATTGCCAGTCGTGGCGGTCATCCGTCCCACTGGGTAATCAGAGTAAAGAAAGAGAGAGCTGTGCTCTTGTGTATTGCACACACACTTAGGCACCGTAAAATTACTTTTATCGCAACAGGTCTGGTTTCATCGAAACCGGCTACCATTTCCGAAATCGGTGTGGGGAGCTATTATATTATAATCATGTGCTCCTGATATTGTAGTAAAACCTACACACTAAAAAATTATATGATGAAACAAACTATATACCGCAATATTAATATTAAGATTGTGATGTAACGTAGATCGTAGGGTTTTATCATATTTATTATAACTTAAACCATGTAAGGCAATTTAATAATGTAATTTAAATAAATTATGTAGAACTATATTGGTAAACAACACATTGACCCTAGACTGTTTTTATAACTAAATCAATTCAACCAAATACGGGTGTATTTTTATCCGAATGAAATATTTAACCTATCATTAGGCTACCATATTACTCACATAATATTATATTATATTTAAGTAGTAACAATAGGCATAGTTAAAATTTTTCATAATTTACAGAAAAATGTCATGATTAACATTTCCTGTCAACTCGCACTAAGCATATCCTCATACTGTCGTAAAACGCACCGGCTTCTAAGGTCACGCGCCCGCCACGCAGTATTTGCCGTGTGGTTATGAATAGTTGTATATGATAATAGGGTCAAAATTTAGAGTCACATGTTATGTGTATATTTTGGAATGATAATCGAATACTGATTGTGCTTCTTGTATATCTACTTTTGTTTTGAAGACATTCTGTATATTCAGTATTATAACCAAATACATAATTTCGTTGAATATGAATAGTAAATGCAGTATTACGTGAAACAACAAATACAATAGACGGAAATATTTTGGAGACACTGTTTTGTTTACTTTTACGTGTAGTAAGACTCTTTCGGTCCTAGAGTCTAGACGTCAGAAAAGGGAATACTAAGTACCTACTGGCTTCTCTAAGTACATAATGATTTAGCACGTACCTACCATGAATCTCGATTCTTGAGAGCTTCTACATAAGAAAATACCCCCTAGATAAGATTAACAGCAGACGTATAGTTCTGGAAAAAAATCGACTAATTTCTTTAATAAATAATTTTATTTATTTACGTAAACCAATAAAGATGAAAAATCTATCATAATGTTCAATGTTATTTAATTTAAACTAAAAATAATTTATTAATTACAGCAATTTCGCAAACATTTTTTAAATTATTTTTTTTAGCTATTGTGGATTTACGTCAGTCACGATGTTTTTGTTTCTTTAGAGATTTAAAATAATCATGCTTTTATCAAATTTTTCAATACTTTAAATTTAGATATATTAAATTGACTACAGTAATAACGTATATAACTTTTAGGTTCGAACTTTATGAGGGTTAATTTGCCTCTTATATAGAAAAAAAAAATGTAAGAGTTGTGTGTATAGTGTGGGTTATTGATCTGATTTATTTTAATTTTATGTAATTCTAAGCATAATTTAACAAAACATTAGCTTTCTGCACACTTTTCCCCGTTGGCACAATTCTCGTAAAACTGTACTGAAAGTTTTTTTCTTCACGTATATATTAATAAAACAATGATATCGTCTATGGAATGTACGTCGGTGATTTACAACCGTGAGTAGTGTTAAACAGTCACTATCTAGAAACTGAAACACTGTTCCTTAGAAAAATAACTATGAATTTTACTTTTGCAGGTTCCATATTTATTATTATGTAGCAATATGTCTTCTGCTTGCTGATATACCTATGACGGTTTTCCTATGCACTATCATGAAATTAACAATACAGATACATAATTTTCCTTAAAACGCATATAATTTAACGCATCATCGAATGGGCTTGGAGCCCCAGCTGTTGTTGATTTACGTCGATATTGAATATAAAGGCTGGCCAATTATCCTATTAGTAGACAATTTATCGATCGTCACATTAACATAAGGATGACAGTATAAGCTTGTGAGCCAAGAATTTTTTTCTTGTTTAAGAAAATACTTCAAAGAAACATTTTAACTAGACAGTAAAGCTAGTGAGTATTAAGAAACGAAATTGCCATGAATAGTGTATTACTTATAATATATAATGTAATGTAATATAAAATATAATGCAATTCATTAGAAGATTCGGTAAAAATTAACACACGCCCATAATATGGATATTTTAGTTTATGGTAAAATTTACTGAAACTATTTAAAGGCTTCCAAAATCTAATGTTATGCATCCATTGAAAAGTGAAGGAAAGGGGAGAATTTTATAGACAACGTGTAAAACCTAAAATGAGAAAGCAGTAAGTACAGTCGCTATCAGTAGTTTTAAACACAAAAATTTTCATAGTTGGTTTTGTATACTGTACAAATTCACATATTCATTCACATCCATACAAATAGTATGGAAATCAGAAGTTTGACGTCTGACGCAAGAGCTGACACTGATATGTGTGAACAGATATAAAATGTGATTATTGATATCAATGATATTCTGAACACATAAACAGCTGTGAATGTACTTGTTCACTATACTATATATATTTTAATTTGGAATGATTTCGAAGAATTTTGATGTTGTTTATCTCTGATGTTTTGCAAACAATGTTTTATTGCTCAGCTATAATAAACATTTAGCCATGTTTATTGGAGTCTTATTTGCGCGCGTTTGTATTCCGGTTCTGTTTTCTGGTGCGAATCTGATGCATTCAAGATAACTTTGTGTTGAAAACTGTCTTAATAGGTACGGTTTATTGTGGGTTCAATTTCCGGATATCGTAGGTTCGATCCCCGTATTGGAACAACTAAAAATGTTATATTCAAGTCTGGCTAGGATAATTCAGGCTGATCAGTTGATCGTCCGACGAGCAAGATAATCCATGCGTCAGATTGGCATGTAAAATTCGGTTCTGCGCCTCATCTCTCGCCAGAGTGAAGGAAGATAGAGTGCTCTTGTGTTCTGCGCACACGCTTGGGCACTATAATATAACTGCATAGCTGGACTGAAAATTGACGTGGGAAGCTATCACTATAATATAAAGATACAATATACAGTGTAGGTACAATGTTCATAACACAACAAACAGAGGTGGCAAATAATAATTTAGTAGCGAATACAACCTTCGCATCGTCACCTCAATGACCAGGGCATTTATTGCGAATTTGTGAGTCTTCATTACAAATACAGAATATTTATACGACCACATAGTTACGTCGATTTGTTTTAAAGTTTGGTTCTCTATGACAGATGTTGGTCACTTGATTCGCTTATTCCACTATCTGCGGGTCAATATTTTCTCATGAGGCCCGACGTTTTGTCAAACAGAATAATGTGTTTTATTGCCGTACACTGAGTAAATGTTTTACGGCAATAATAATAAAGAAGAACAAAAACATCGTATCCTCTCTATCGGCTTATTCTCACGATAAAGACAATCGTTTTATTTTAATATTCCTTTTATTTGAATATTTGTGACATCGTGGGTTGGGCGGTCTAATGCCCTTAAATAAACGAATATTATTTTTTTATTTTACGACCTATAGTCGACGTGGTTAGTGGTTACTGGACAAATGACGATGCATAACGATATTCAAATATTCATAGTGCATGCGTTTTATTGAATGTAATTTTTATAAGAATTATATATTTACACATTGCAATAGGCTAGTATGCTGAACCATAGATATACCAACATACAACATATCTGTCTACTAACTCACTGTAGACTTATGTAAGCTATCGTAGACTGCAGACTTTAAATAGAAGTCTGCGTCCAGTCACTGATTGAAGAGGAACAGAAAAAAAGCTACACAGTAAGGTATCGATACTATTGCACTACTACAAGCATACGGTGAATATATGCGTGTGGAGAAATCTCCTATCGCCTACTTACGCGTTTTTACTTTGTGTCCTAGTCGAACGAGAAAGCGTTAGGATACAGTTCTAACAAGCTTGATTTCTCAATAACACTTACAAGGATATACTTTATCTTATTTTAGACATATTATGCATCGAAGACATTGCAGAACTGCAGTCAACAGCCAAAATAATACTAATTTTGAGGGTGATCTTATTCATCTCTATCTGTTCAATAATACAAAACAACATCTAGAAAACAAAGGCGATCATTAGATATTGACGGCGTGCGCAATAACATATGCTTTCAATAATATTTTCATTTGAAGTGCAGCGGCTAACGATACGCGGCGAACAACTAGCTCGCTGTGTCATTCCCTGAACGCCGATAAACATCTTAACGAGGAACTTACTCAGTTATTAATAATTTAAAGCATCAGCAACTGTTGTTGATAAACAAACAAAATTCATTGGATTTTTCTAAATGCACAAGGAAACCTCAAGTTTGGTAGAAAGAGATAGAAGGTATGTAGTTAGGTTAGTTACCAAAACTCACTAATAACAACAAAATATTAAATGAAACTTACAATCACGTGTATTACATTTCATTTTTCAATCAACATCAAAATTATTATAGAAACAGCTACGGAGTACAAACACTGAGGGTTTGAGGAAACATATTTTGAAAGGTTCAAGTCGGTCAACTGTAGAAAACTCCCATCCATAACAATTAACATGTTTATGTTAATATTGAATACACGTAGCTGCAATAAAATGCAAAGGAAGAATATCATAACTGTTCCAATGAAATATTACGAAAATATGTTTGATATTCAAATGGCAGTGGGGACTTCCGTTGGGAACGCACGCACCGACACATCTCAGGATCAGACACTCGTTTTTTACTGCTACAACCGATCTGAATAATAACACGGTACATTAGTTTCCCATTATGCCTTCGAGACAATAAAATTTGCCCAATTTTACGATCGCATTAATAATTTTATGAATGGAAGCAAAGGTTTCAACGAATGCGGCGCATAAAAAATATGTAAGGCCAATTGGGGTCAGTGCAATATAAAGTAAAGGTGTAATGAGATGCCTTCGGGCCTCACGTCGGTCACTCGGTGGTGGTGGTGACGCGGCGGAAGAGCCCGAGTTCCCAGGGTATCGAATACGGCAACACCGGATGCGTAACCTCAAGCATAAACTATATTTTATGACATCGATAATTTCATCGATAACTATAATCTGATGATTATGAAAAAGTTTCTTATGAGCAAATATGAATTTAATCAACTAGATTTATATAGTGTATGTCTTCTGTGATGTAAATTATAAAATTAAATGAAGTATAGCTTCACCCGCTCCTAATAGACATGCACAGTTTTTGCTACTGTGTAATTGGATACTTTGGATATTTTTTAATACTAAGAGAGATTATGAGCATTAAAAAAAAGCGTTCTATCGATACTTAATATAACATCACTGGTTTCATTGTCAAACAATAAGGATGTAGCACAAAGCAGTAAGTCTATCAGGTTACGCGAAATGTAACCACAAAATCAGCGCCAGCCGCAAAACAACGGAAGCCACCGGCGACCCTCCATTCCTCTCCTATACCACTTAAATATATTATGTCCATATGAAAGACTCAAAGTAGCACTATTGAATTATTTATTACTCTTCTCGTAATTGTAACAACTGAATTGGGTACTTGACAATTTTTTTGAAACCGTACCCTAAGATAGCTTAAGTTACTCCGAATACCATTAGCTATCTGCAAGTGAAAGTCCAGTCAAAATCGGTCCGGCCGTTTCAGAGATTAGCCGGAATAAACAGACCTGCCTGTTTATCTGGACAGAGAGTCAAAAATTAAATATATGTAATATATAAGTATACGGTGTAAGCACCGTATATAGGTAGAAGGTGAATAGGTAGACGTTGCATCTAGTACAAAGTGTATAAAATTACAAAGTGAAATTTTATTTTGTATAGATAAATAGTGCTCTGAAAAATAAGAAAGTATACAAAAGGAATACTATACAAACAGTCAATATCTTTTAAGAAACTGCTGATTATTTAATGCATTAATGTTGTGAGTCACTGAAAACTCCCAATACAAACGACACTGCGTAAGTTGCTACGAAATGTACGGTCACATGCGTAACATTTCTAATGTATCTGAAGTTTTTGTATATAGTGTAAGTAAACTAATGTAGGTTTTTACACTAATCACGTAAAAAAATATTCGAACTTTATTGTATTCTTTAAAATGCACGTAATTTAAAAACTACACATAAAATATTATTTTCTTCTACTGTTATCAAGTTGTAATACGTCATTATTTCGGAATATATTTAAAAAAAAAACTCGTTTTTAAATACCCAATTCGTAAAATCTACTTTTTCCTGAAAAATTACCGACCTACCGATTTGTTACGAATATATTTCGCTAAAAATTAAACGAAGCAACAAACGATACCCTAGAATAATATTGACTACTAATCTTTTATAACATTAGCGACATAAAAAGTAATATCATCCATAACTTAGTAGTCTCGGAGAATTTATTTTTGCATGAAACAAATATTTAAATCAAAATCCGAGCCAAATTACAGTCGTAAAAGTGACGACCATTTATGGCATTATTCGGGGGCATATCGAATCTAGCGCTTTCCATATTGACTACACTGCATTGCATTGAAAGGTATTAAATAAAGTACAGAATGCGAGATTTTTATTAATTTCATGATATAGAAAATGTTCTACAACGCAAAATTATTTTGTTTTGTACTGAGCTGTGGTACGAGTGTCTGGTTTCATCATAAGAAAATTACAATGACAAATTTCGTGCGAAGTTTTGTTTTGATTTCAGTGAAATGATTGATGAGCTATTGTTATATTACGAACTACTGAACTGGTCATCACATCACATGAACATCACAAATATGGAGTAATTACTACTTTTCATTCAAAAATAATGCTTTGAAATGAAATATCTGATAATGCAACAGCAGCAGTTATTCTGCCGGCAAGTGTACATGAGGAGTTATAGGTTTCATTTGCGGGCGATAGACGACAATTTTCAATTTTCTTGCGCGTGCGTCCCATTTGAATATTTTAATTTGGGGGGCGGCGCGACTATTTCAATTTATTTTATGAGTCCGCGCTCAGAAGGGGTTCGCGCTACGCTCTCGACGTTCAGATTAGTAAATATTTGATTGCTTTATAGATTGCCGTGATATATTTATACGCGTCTATAATGGAGCCGTATTTTACATACGCCTACAATTAGTGGGGTAAGTGAATGAATTTTTTAAACGAAATCACATTTTAAAGTGGAATTAATTATTCACGATTGCTTAATAATTATATATTTATATACTTGTATCATTTGTGTATGAGATGTTATGAATAATTTAATTTACGTAACTAAAGTTTATTAGTTGAATATTTTCCTGTATTTCCTATTGTGATATCGACGTTATTTCTGAGCTATGTTTTGAATCCCATTAATATTAAGATAGGAAATTTATTGACAGATATTTCAAGACGCTTAGTAGATGAAGAAGATATTGTAAACCGAAACTTATAATTGTGTAAAATGTGTATAAATAATAATAAATATTATTATGTATATCTTATGTATGATGATCCCATTTTTTGAGCTCTCTAGCTCTAGCTCTAGGTCTTAACAAATAGAACGAATTATAACATTAATATTTCTTCGCAAACAGTGAAGTTGACGAATACTGCATACATAAATTTAATAAGATTTGAAGTTCAATTAAATATTTAGCGATTACTAGAAATTGCATCAAAGTTAGGCCGCCAGGGGGCTCTGTTTAACCTCACACAGCTATGTTTCATCTAATAGAATTGCGAGCTCGTTATCTGCTCAGATTAAAATATTCAGTATTTGAGTGATTTCACGAACGAGTGAGCGGCAAAGGGTTGACTAGTCGTTTCGCCCGCTTTGAACACTTGTGGGGGCGCGCTGTGGGTAAAACCTACACTACATACGAAACATAATCAACGATATGATTTTATTATCACCCTATGAACTTTAATTATAATATGTGTGAAATTGGATTTAGGGACTTGCGATGTCACGGATATATATGTCTTTGAAAATTAAACATCGGGGAATGTCCTGAACACTAGCTGAGCATTGTGTTTTTCGTATATAGCATAGTTAATAATATAAATTATTATTATATTATTAATTTATTATATATATATATATATATATATATTATATTGTTTAAATATAGTTTTGTAGTTTTTTGTTGGCAAATTTCTTCAGCCACAAATCCGGAGGTACAAACTATCAAAGTAGGTATAAAATTAAACAATGCAACTAATCAACAATAGCGAGCTCGTTTATTATGATACACGGCAGTCTATTACGGTGATATTGCACATAAACAGACGGTCGCGGACGGATAAATATGGCGCTCCCACGGAGAGCTAATTTTGCCGGTGAAATTAGTTATTCACCTGTTGTTGCCATTTATTTAGCGCGCACAATGCGGCCGGACTCTGGGGCCGCCGCGCCCACCTATTATTATTATTTGTGGATGCATCAAAACCAATTTGTCGATTCATATTTACCGTTGGCTCCGGATCTGGTGAACAAAGTATGCTTTTCATCATTGTGACATTTTTCGTGAAATCGAAATTATAACTTTTTACTTAGTGATTCGATAACCTATTCCCGCTGAATGTAGAGCTATTAGAAAAGGTTCAGATAATGTAATAAATAGCACCGTTTTATTACTCAGCGCCACTTTAATACAACATGAAGACCGAGGCTCGATCAAAATTTCAGCTTATCAATTTAACACAGAGGGCATCACGCGCTCTTTTTACCGTAGACATAACGCTACAATTTTTATAGCGACTCGACCAGTCTATATAATTCGTGAAGTACGTGATTATAGACTTTTTATAGAACGTCGGACGCAGCGGTTCGCCGCCGTGATGATATTCGGCCAGATGCAGGTGGACGGTGTGAAGCCATCCAAATAAACGTCACGTGCCCACACCGTGGAAGCTTCAATAGATACACAAAAACAAGGAAAATTATAAACGCTGTTTAGAAAAAGCTATGGTATTGCATAAAATTAGACATTTCTTGAAACGTCTGGGTCTACTTGGGTTTTGTTTTTAAAACCTTTATAGTCGACTTTTCATTCTAGATAACTATATATACCTGTGCAAAGTGAACCTGCTATGAATTATATAATTTTATTTAACCTTACCTAACCTACCTATTATTATTAGTTAAAATATTAATACATATCTTATAAGACTAAAAATATAAGATTCCCATAAATAATTAAATCAGCTTTATACTTTACAATTTACATGCTATAAAGTAGTGTAGTATTTTGCCTGCTGCAGTTTCCAGGTTGGTATGGTAAAGTACTTACCAACTTCAAGAATTATCCTATCGGAGTAGGTACATGAGCAGTAACATGGAAGGAGCGGCCAATATTTGTCCGCGACCAATCGATTACACCGCACTACCGGATACCGGCCACTGGGTAGGACTGGTACTGGAGGTATTAAATGCCTAATAAAATGATTTCAGTACCTATTAAGATATACGTTTTGATCTTAAGCCTGGGACTATATGATCCGGAATTCGGCGGGAATTTTCAATGATCTGAATTTTCCCCGCCCTTAAGGATTCCGGATCATAGTCCCAGCCTAAGAGCTATTATGCAGTTCATTCGCTATAAACTTTATGATCTGCGTAATTACTATAAGGCTGGATGACCAACTTAATATTTCTGTTGAGTGTTGCTAAAATTTTGACGCTTACTAAAACAATTTTGTTGCGAGTTATAGAGTATATAGAGATAACGCTATCTTGTTATAAATAACTTAACCAAGAGCATGTCAGGACATGTCTAAGGAGGGTTCCGTAACTATCAACGCGTAAGAGGATTTTTTTCAAATTACTTCAAAAGTTACTGTCCGATTTTGATCAAAATACTTTTCCTAAAGAGTATTTAGCATGATCTATCAGTATGAAAAATTACAAGTTTATATCTTCCATAGTTTAGAAATGCCAGGGGACTAACTACCAACTTATAAACCACATTGGAGGCCGATTACTCGAAAATGGTTGATTTTGTGAAAAAGTAATGTAAAAAACCTTATCTTTATTTTAAAATACCTATTGAACGATATAGGTATTTTCCGATCATCCCCACTTCACATGTATGGAGAGCCACCCCTTAAATATAAAATTATTATATAAATATACCAAATTTCATCAATTCATATTCATAATTACAGAAGCTAGAAGAGTGGACAGACAGACAGACAGTCGGACTGAGCGAAACTATAAGGGTTCTTGAGTACGACGGAACCCTAAAACTGAACCGTCACTAATAAAATCTGTGCCTACTACTTTGTTTTTCTTTTCAAAGTAAGCGAGTATTTTACTGGCTTAAATTACGTAGGTTATTGGAATTTTCTAGAACTTTGTAATTTTAAATTAGAATATTATTTTTTAAAGAAATTCCATAAGGTCACGCAGGTAGGTAGATCAAGTGTCGTATAATGCATAATATTAAATAAAAATTTAATTTTCATAACAATGGACATGATAGGGTCAAATATCAACACATTCATATTAATATTGTTTCAAAATAACTATGACGTAAGGAAAATAAATTAAAATGTATGAAATTCTTTCAATATAAAATATATGGTCAGGTGAGGCAATACCGCCCGAATATGCGTAGCAACCTATCACGTAAATTGTCAAATCAATCTCCTCAACGCCTTTCAACAATTAGAAATTTTAGATAAGAAAAAAAAATCGGTTGTCTGTAAAGTCGGTTTACTGACGATAGTTGAACGTGACAACGTCACGTTTATAGTGCGCGCGGAACTAATTGGCCGCGCCTTAGGTAGGCGTATTGCCGCCGCGAAGTCCGGGGCCGAACTGAGTAATAACATCAAGCGCCCCCGCCTCTGCGTCCCACCGCTCACATACCTAAGGCACGGTAACAAGTAACAACATTTTACCCTAGAACGAATTTAAAAAAAAAACTAGAAAATACGTACTCAATGAGCTCAGATATTAATTCTCATAGACATCGGGTCAACATAATAAAAAAAACATACAAACTTTCAACCCCTTTAGGCTAAGAACTCAAGGAGCGGTTTTTTCCCGTGCCCGCTGCGGTCGTCGAACTGCGGTTTTATTTCTAAACTCAGGAGACCGTGGTTTTGCGCGGTCACGCAGCCGCCGCGGTCAACCGCGGTAATCTCAAGATTATCGCCTGCAAACGTGGCGGGCGAAGATCGCAGGACACGCGGTTGTAAAAAGGCAAATACATATTTTCAATAGAATTTCTGAATTTCGCCCGCTGCACGCGACCGCGGCCCGCGCGGTTCTACTTGTTGCACGCGGTGCAGCGGGGCCCGCGAACAACCGCGCACACCGCGGGCGTAAAACGCACCGTGACTTGTGCTTTATTTTTTTACATAAATATCTGCTTTCTACAGAAGCTGCCGACCCGCAACCGCGTCGGGCGCGGGTGAAAACCGCTCCGTGAGTTCTTAGCCTTCGGGTTGGAATTTTGTCTACACGTTACGTTATAAATTAAATCAACGGCCCAAATGTAACGTTCCTACCGTTAGCGGTTACGGCTTTGCATGCGTCTATATGTTAGTGAGTCAGTGTGGACTGGGGACATCTCTTTTTTATAAACTTCCCGTGCCCGCCGCGGTCGTGGAACTGCGGTTTTATTTCTAAACTCACGAGACGGTGTTTTTGCGCCGTCACGCAGCCGCCGCGGTTAAGATTATCGCCGGCAAACGTGGCGGGCGAAGATCGCAGGACACGCGGTTTGTAAAAAGGCAAATACATATTTTCAATAGAATTATGAATTTCGCCCGCAAACCGAACGCAGAGCGCGCGGGCGCTACCCGCCGAGGCTGCGGTTGACCGCGGCCCGCGCGATTGGCCGCCGCTGCAGCGGGACAACAGCTCACACCGCGGGTGTAAAACGCGCCGTGAGTTGTGCTTTAATTTTGTACATACATATCTGCATTCTACGCAAGTTGCGAGCCCGCAACCGTGGCGGGCGCGGGTGAAAACCGCTCCGTGAGTTCTTAGCCTTATAGGTTTTTTTAAACAAGTTTTAAAAATATACGACTTTTTATATTCCTAACTTTTTTCAAATTTTGTTATTTAAATTTATTTGTTTTTGTTGTTTTTATGTAGCTAATGAGCTGATTTATTATTATTAATATACTATTAAAACCGCTAACTATGAAAACTAAGTCTTGGTAGAAGATTTAAAGATAAAAAATCAATTTTCTTTATTATAATATATTTATTATAATAATATTTGTAGTTAACAAGGAATAATAATCAAGGATATCATCGGGATGAATGGTAAAAAATGGTTATTGTTTTTAAGTTTGGTTAGGACAATGCACGCTGATTACCTGATTGTCAGACAAGAAAGATGATCCATGCGTCGGATGGGCATGTAAGAAGTCGGACCTACGCCTGATCTCTCGCCAGTCGTGTCGGTATGTCCGTCCCACTGGGTTTCGAGAGTAAAGGAAGAGAGACTGCTCTTGTATACTGTGCACACACTTGGACACTATAAAATAATTCCAGCGTAGCTGGCCTGGTTTCAATGAAATCAGCCACCGTCACCGAAATCGGTGTGGGAAGCTATTTTAAAATAAACAAATTCATGCAAAGTTTCATCTTACTAGCACTGACTGTTTGGATGGTAAGCCGAAGGCAATAGAAGACCCGTATGGAAAGATAGGACGCAACCATAAATGTTCCGAGACGTGAACTACGGAATCCTTTAATAACCTACCAAGAGCATGTCAGGACATGTCTCTGGAGGGTTCCGTAACTTTCAACGTGCAACAAGTTTTCTTTGAATTACTTCAAAAGTTATTGTCCGATTTCGTTTAAAATATATTTTTTAAAGAGTTTTTAGCATGAGCCTTCACCTTGGAAACTTACAAGTTTCTGTCTCCTATAGTTTCGAAATGCCAGGAGGTACCAACGTACCTAAGGACCAACTTATAAACCACTTTGGAGGCCGATTACTCGAAAATGGTTGACTTTGTAAAAAAGTCATGCATGAAACCTTGCTTTTATTTAATACTTAATCAACGATACCCTGCACGATGGGGTAGGAAGAAAAAATATTTTTTATCCAAATTATTATTATTTTATGATGCCAAAACCAAGATCTGTGCTCAGTTTTTAACTATTCTTATTTTTCATCAATTTATATTCACACCTACAGAAGCTAGATGTGTGGACAGGCAGACAGACAGACGGACAGAGCTAAACTATAAGAGTTCCTTGAGTATTACGAAACCCTAGAAAAGGTTAGCGTCACCCCACCAAACTATTACCATCCACGTGCATATATGAATATTCTGCGTTTCTAAATTCAGTAAAAATACTAATGTGTATTTGACGCATCCGTGTTCCAGTGGTTTAAAGCTTGGTTCTCGACTCCGGAGGTCGTGGGTTCGATCCCCTCATTGGAACAACGAAAAATATTGTTTTCAAGTCTGGTTAGGGTAATGCAAGCTGATCACCTTATTGTCTGACAAGAAAGATGTTCCATGTAAAAAGTCGGCCCTGCGCCTGTAGTAGTGTCCGTCATCCCACTGGGTTAAGAAAGTAATTAAAGAGAGACTGCACTTGTGTATTACGGACACACTTGGGCACTATAAAATTACTCCTGTATAGCTGGCCTAGGTTCATTGAAACCAGCCGCACTAACCGAAATCAGCGTGGGAGGCATTTTTTGTGCTATTGCTTAATTCCTATTCAATAAGGTAGGCATAACAAATTTTTCAACATTAATAACTATGAACACTAATGTAAGCGTAAAAAGAAAGTAAATATTGAGTACTTGATATAGAACAATACAGATTACAGACTGATTGATTAATATTATTGTAGTAAATTAACTCTACATCAGATCATGCAAAAAGAAAACTACAAGCACAGCAGAATTTGATAGATCCGATAGTTGTGAGATAGCTTTTAAAAGTACTATCAGGAAATCTAATTCATGAGCAGGCAGTGTTTCATAATTAATTATTATTCAAATGATGACACAATACAATTGTCAATAACAATATGTCATTTTGATATCATTATATTATAATACAAACATATTATGACAACGGTCAACCTGTATAATAACCTAACTAATAAATAACCTAACCAAGAGCATGTCAGGACATGTCTAAGAAGGGTTCCGTAACTATCAACGCGTAATAGGTTTTTTTAATTACATCAAAAGATACTGTCTGATTTCGCTTAAAATAAGATTCCTAAAGAGTTTTTAGCATGGTATATTATAGTGGAAACTTACAGGTTTCTATCTTCAATAGTTTGGGAATGCTGAAAGAATGAAGGGAGAGGGGGGGGGGGGGGCAACTTACAAACCACTTTAGAGGCCGATTACTAGAAAATGGTCGACTTTATAAAAAAGTAATGTATGAAACTTTAACTTTATTTAAAAGACCTATTCAACGATAGCCTACATAATTGGGTAGAATGAAAAAATATTTTTCATCCCCACTTCACATGTATGGAGAGCCACCCCTAAAATATAAAATTATTATTATTTCATGATGCCAAAATTGAGATTTATACACTTATCTATATCTATACCAAATTTCATCCATTTATATTCATAATCACAGAAGCTAGAAGTGGGGACAGACAGACGGACGAACGGACAGACCGAAACTATAAGGGTTCCTTGTTTATTACGGAACCCTAAAGTTTCCCTGATAGTGCAAAGGCAATTAAAATTTCTATTTGTTTTTGTTTACAAGTATGAATGAGCGTCAAACGGAAGCACGTAGGTATAGCTGAGGGATGACGGTCGGTCGAGAGACTCAATAACATCATCACAATGAGGCTAAATGCCGAACTGTCTCGCGCCTCTTCGCCCCGCGCCGTGACCAGCGACTACTGGACCGGCTGATATTGATACTCGTTCATTATTAATGACAGTACCCGACCAAAATGACGTCGACTTTTGATGTGGTGAAATGGTTGAACCGAATCGGTTAAGTTAGGGAGGCTATGTAGAGCGTCTTCTGTGTCAACAATTGGCAATTTTACGTTTGTCGCTGCGTTGGCAATATTATGCAGACATGGTACTGTACCTACAAAAGAGAGCATAGTTTTTGGAAGGAAAAAAAAAACAAAACTATAATGTCATGATTGGATGGATTTACTATATATACAAGACGTCTCTTCAATTTAAACCACATAAAAAGCAAATTATATAAATTTCACCAAATACTAACTGTTATACAGCATAGCATAAGCAAATGTTTATGAATTGTAATAGCAGTGTGTGTGGGTTTTTGTTCTACCAAGTTCTTGTTTTTAACTGTTAGGTTAGGCTTATTTAAATTTATAATAATCGTATACCCGTAACAATTTCCAAAGTTAGTATAATGTATGCAAATAATAAATATTAAATAGTAAAGGATCAAAACTATTCCGTTGCACTTTAAAAATAGATGAGGAAAAGTTATTATTTTCTGAACTACGGTCATTAAAAATTATGATGAACATCTTTTGATCCGTGTCGATGTGATGACGCTGCAAGACTCCACAGTCTACATAGTCCCTTTCCTTTCGACCGTAACTAAATATTTTGATATGCTTTTTATTGTTCATAAAGATATAATAAAATATCAGAAAAAATATTTGAAATGTAGAGACAGAGAACAAGCAGTCAGGAAAACGAAGCTTTTAGTGAATCAAAAATTAGTAAAAGTGAAATTAAAAGTTGTAATTGTAAGAACCCCTACAAATATTACTCTGTTGCACAACATATTAAATTAAGCAGATATTCGAGGAGATCATAATAAAAAATAAACCAGAAACGCATTATTAACACTGAGTTATTAATTTACATTATTATAATTTACGTTATTACGATATTTATTGATTTCACCATACATTCTGAACCTAAAATATATTTAAAATGACTTTAAAATATTAATTACCGCGAACATAAAATATCGAATCTCATATAGAGCGTGCGTGCGTCCTCGCCATACAATAGAGCCCCACCTCAGCCCGTTATAGAGAAACCGACCATTCGTCATCCATTATCCACGGCCTAAATTGCACAACTTTGGAGCGCCATTTCTAAATGACATCTAAATCTGTTACTGTATTAACATTGTAAATAAAATTCATACAATCAATCTACATAAATGTCTGTGAGCGTCCTTCCATTACTCAGAGCACAAAGGGCACACGCTCATCTCGTAAATCAATTGTCGCATTCAATGCCCAAATCGTACTTATGAACCATCGCTGTTAACTATTGCTACAACTTAACAAGTTCGTAGTTTATACTCGCATTAACACTGATACATATAGGTAACGAAGGCTGTCTTTAATATGTTCTTTATCAAAATAATGGCCATGCTTATAGCATTATGAATTTTTTTCAAAATTATTTTTCAAAAAATAATTCATAACGTTACTGAATTTTATCTGGAAAATATTATAGTGGTTCAATTACAATAGACAATTATGATATTCATCATTCATTTATCTTCATTCATTAATGAATCATTTTAAAAAGTTCTACGTATCGTATATTACTAAAACTACTCACTTTGAGACATATTTCGTTGGTTCTTAAACTAACTAAAGTTAAAGTCCAACTATCACAAAATGCAATAGAAATATGTCACAATTATAACTGTATTATTGTGACATATTTTTAGTGCATTTAGTTAACATATTATTCAATGGTTACGTTTTTAGGATTGATACAATAAATGATAGAGAACCTACTTAACTTTCTAACCTAACCAACCATTCATAAGCACATATTTTACTAACTTTACATAATTAAATACTTTTCATTACTAAATAATATTAATTTAGTGGTTAGCTGCATAATCAATTATTGTATAGCCATAAACAAATCGCGCCTCAGCGATGACTATCGTCGTCGAATTATGGCGACTTCATATTTTATGATCCACGTTTTTAATTTTAATCATAGCTATACCTTTTAAAACGGCTTCTATCTAAGATAACGATCAGAATATTAAATGACACTAAATTTTTTATTATTAGTAGAAACCATTAAGAACGGGTTTATAAATAGTTAACTTATAATACTATAAGGATCATTGATAATATTATATATTTGATTTTATGCAATGGGAGAATCAGGAGAAACGATTTTACAATATTGTTGTAATAAGTATTACCTAGCTACAGAAATACTACAACATTAATTGTATAAAACTAGTTGACTCCCAAATATGTAAATCGTTTGATAATAATTATTGCTGTCCTGTGGTTAAGTAAATTATTAATATCGCTTTGACAAAATAAAATTAAGAATAAACATTAGTTTACTCAGATAATAATTATGGTTCAATTCTACCACTGGCCGCCCACAGGTTTCATAAATTTACTGTAACCGAATTGTAATTTCTATTTCGAACATTAAATTGTGATAACGGACACCGTTTTGTCAGGTATAAATTAGATAATTATTCAGTGTTAGTTTAACACCCTGAATGGTTATTAAGATATTAATATAATAAGAGATTACAGAGCCGGGGCGTGAGGCGCGCGCCGCGGGGCGCCCAGCGGGGAGCGCTACTGCCCGCCCGGCTAATTGCCACAGCACACAACATGATCGGCGCAAACGGGCGTCCAAACACACCGAACTGTGGCAGCCGCGTGCTACCACGATACTGTTTTCAGTCATTTTGAACAGAAGTTGCCACCGTATGGCCGGATGCGGGTAAAATGTATGAAAGTTCAAGTCGCGGTTGTTCGTCTGTTCGCCGAGTATCATGCTGTCACCGTTCATGGGCGCTTGTTTGCGTCGAACATTATAATTGTTGTTAGAAAAACCGGACAAACATTCGTTTATCGAGTTAGGTGGTGACTGGCGACAACGTAGAGCCCGGTTTTAGCAAGTCATTATAGTTTACAGGCACTTGCATTACCGAGTAAACGCTAATGTAATAAAAAAATAAGTTAAAAAAACTATAACGCGACTACGTAAAAAAGTGGTCTAAAAAGGCCGAAACAAGAAAATAGTTCTGATAAAACTAATGGCATCTAAGCGTAAGTTCACACCGAGATGCGTCACGTCTAGGTGTGAGCTGACCCTAAGGCCTGGAGAAGTTTCTAGAATTATACCCCAAAATGGGGGGTCCAAAAAAAGGCCGAAACAAGTAAATAATTCAGATAGAAATCCAGAAATGCATAGATACCAAAATGGTAAAGGTAGAGCCGTGGTAGTCGGGTTATTACGTAGTCGATTTCTAGTTTTTTTAACTTATTTTTTTTATTTTGTATTTTTCTGTTTCCCAATCGAACACATTTTGGAATAATATTATTAAATACCTAATCAAAACACTTGAAATAAAAATATCTTCTTCACGAGCGCGAAACGAGCCATTTTTTTCTATATTTAAAGAACGGTTATAATATTATATTAAGAACAAAATTTTATTTATAATATTTTGATAATCAAGAAACGTAATTGAGATCATTCAACAGTCAACACCAATTCACTTATTCATCGTATATATAAGACCAGTATGACATCTATCGTACGAATAAGTAATAAAAATATTTTAATTCATATGCATTAACGGATGATCCGATTAACCGATTTTAATCTAGTTTTTGTTTTTGAAAGCTGACATGATCAAGAGTGTTCTTAGCTATAATTCATCATCATCGATTGCTCGTTTACTGCTTGACAATTCAGGGGCTATTTAATTTTTTTTTTGTTATGTATTTTCTATATTAAATTATATTTATATAATAAAATATATTTTATGACGGTAAAATAATATATAAATTATATATTTATAGTCTTATATTACGTAATGTTCGAATTTGAAAATACTACAACTGGATACGTACGAATTGTACGAGCGCATTTTAAACGTGTCTTTTGTCATATTTGTGCAAGTATACCATAGATAATATATATATATATATATACGTATTTCTGATGTGCTTACCAAGACCTTTCTTTAGATATCAAACACGTGATGATTATCTCGTGTTTTTTTTAACATGTTAGAATTTGAGGTTCAATTTTTGAAATAAAACATTTTGATAAAAAAATTATAATAGCCTATATTACCCGCGGCGTCATTACAAATGTATTGACGCCTCATTTAATAAAATCGGAGTAGCTTAGACGCTACGAGGGAACAAACATACATACATACATAGACTGCCAAAATCATTACCCTTTCTTTTGGCTACGCCGTAGTTGGGTAAAAATATATACGTAAATGAAGCAAAAAATTACTTTCTATAAGCGTCAGTACAATAAATAATAATAATTATATCACATAACTCTATAGGTAAATCTGTTAACGCTAATATTTTTTTTTTTCATCTCAATACCAACATTTCCTTATAATATTATATATAAAATTATAAGGAAATGTTGGTGACTATTATAGTCAGTCTCGAAAGGCATTTATATTTAAATAGTCTTCCTAATGAGGCAAATGTAAAATATCATAATTAAGAATTTAAAATTCAAACTATAGAGCTACAACGATTATCAATAACCATAAACTGATAAGGGAGCATCTTGAATCAGTTTCAGAAACGAGTTCTAACATGCATACATATTTAGTAGGCTTCATGTAATAAATATAACAAATTCACTTAAGCATCGAGTTACGTCCCGACTGAGACACCTTATCTGTACATCTCTCGAAATCGTTGCCACATTTCAAAGCGGTTAACACTCACGTACAAGAGAGGTGACAAAGTCGAAGGTATAAAAATAACTGAGGATATAAAATAAAAGGGTACTTATAAATGCGTAATAATGTTTTGGGTGAATAAAAATGAGGGAACAAATATCTAAATAAAATAATGGGACATCATAAGGTTCGGGCGCGGGGCGGGCGGCAGGTCACCGGCAGATGCCGCGCTGAGATTATCACGACCCTCCATCACTTATATCATTTCATTGCGGCCGTTTACATTTCATTCATAAGGATGGTCACAATATTTGTTTTACTATTCCACACCTCACGATTTATAATGCTTGGACTCAAAAATAAATGATTTTATAAGCAGACACCCACACTGCTTATTTCTTTTTCAAAATAGTCAGAATTTTTCTTTACTAATGTCGCCGTTTACTAATTTGTGAAAACTTTACCACAGATATTTAACAGGTATAAAAAACTTAGGCCTTTTCATCCGTTATTGGATGATTTCTCCCCGCGAAGTAAGTATGGTTTTTAAATATCGTATTGGTGCCCAAGCACATACGGCATTCTCACACAATATAGTCAGCCTAGTTCAGAAGAATGACTGGTCGATACGTCTGGGGCCAACCATGTGCGGATTTCCTAACGATGTTTTCCTTCACCGATGTTAGAGCGTCTGTTTAATATACTTGAGATCTAAAAAGGCTCATTGGTACACACAACCTGGGAATCGAACCTGCACTCTATCGATTGCGAATCAAACGGTCTACCCACTAGGCCACGGAGCTCTTAACAGCCTCTGTGGTCTAGTAGTTAGAGCATGGCTCTCGACTCGTAGGTCGTGGGTTCGATTCCCGCATTGCAACAACAAAAATGTTGTTTCCAAGTTTGGTTAGGACAATGCAGGCTGATCACCTGTTTCTCTGATAAGAAAGATGGTCCATGCGTCGGATGGGCATGTAAAAAGTCGGACCTGCGCCTGATCTCTTGCCAGTAACCTACCGAGAGAGATAACCGACACGGTTATCCGTCCCACTGGGTTATACACAGAGTAAAGGAAGAGAGAGTGCTCTTGTGTACTGCGCACACACTTGGGCACTATAAAATTACTCCTGCGTAACTGGCCTGGTTTCAATGAAACCGGCCACCGTCACCGATATCGGTGTGGGGAGTCATAGAGGTATAATCGAATAGGAACAATGTATAATGTTTCAGGTAAGCATTCCTATGGTCAAATTTTTGTTCACCCAAGACGTTCTACTATCTCAGCTATGCGAGCAGTAGAGCAATGTTGCGAGACGTTCATTAAAAGATTTAGAGATCATAATTTTATAATTACTAGAGGTCGGCCGCCTGGTTTGGTTGTGGTCGAAATTCGCCCATAACAATTCATATATTTTTAAGTTTGAACTTCATAACAGTTATTTTGCCTCTAAGATATAAAAGATATGTAATTAATGTTGTGACGGATTAACAAAATTCAACGTGTAACAAAATTGTATCTATCTATGTGTGTGTTAATAATAATTGAGGTAGTGTGTGTTGTTGTTGTTATTTTTATTAATTTAATGTATTTCTAAGCATTATTTAAAAAAAATATTATCTTTCGGCATACCTTTCTCCACATAAACTTTAACTGTGACAGATTTCACACTCATCCGTATGCACAATTCCCATAAAAATGTTCTTAAAATCAAGTTAACCTATAACTCTGCATATGAGATTACGAATAAAATTCTAGCTAAAGACGACATTAGCAATATGAATCATCCAAAGGCATCGAATAAAATAATTTATACGAAAACTGATGCAATAATTATTATTGATGATTATATTCTATTCCAAGGCTATAAAATATCCTTAATGTCATTAGGAACTCAAAAGTTCTCATCGGCCATAATAAAGCAGAACGATAAAACAGGGTCAACCACATTCGAACCAAAAGGAGCAAAGTAAATTTTTTTATTTACATGTAACAAAATATGAGTGAAACGGAGCTAAGGTAATATTATAAACAGGCCCGCGTTCGTTTTGTTTTAATAAGCCCTCGGCGTGTCTGTGTCGCCGAAGCTCGCACGTTGCTCCTTATTTATTGACCTATTAGAGATAACATTAAGATCGAGATGCACGGCCAAGGACCTTTGTTATAAAAATGTCTGCCTCATTATTCTTAAAAAATTAATGGCAGCTTATATGGACACGACTTAATGGATCGAGTCTCTATAGTCCAATTATGACTCTTAGTAAGCATATTTTAATTATTAAATGTGGAGCTAACGAGGTATGTCATAAAAATTGAGACATACAATTATAAAACGATGAGGCTCCTAGCTGAGTTAAGTTCGCAAAAAATACAATGCCCCATCAATGTGAATATTCGTTGAAAACTAAAAGCTAGTACATAGTATATTAATATGCATACGCGGCAAAAATTTCTCATTAAAGGAAATTCTCTCCAATTAATAAATGCTCGAACATAAAAAGTATTAATAAGTAGTGTTTTAGTTCATACGTTTCATGCAAACTATAAAATACTAGATGTGGCCCGCACTTTGAACGGGCAAAAGGAAATCTCGACGTGCACCGTGTATTTTGCCGCAATAAAAAGTAACCTATGTCCTTCCCTGTGGTTTACTCTATATCTGTGCCAAATTATATTAAAATTGGTGCACTAGTTTCGGCGCCTATTCAATTTTAAAGCCAAACATACAAACAAAACTTTCCACTTTATAATATTATTCGTATAGATAAATATTATGTGTCATGTGTTCGACAAAAAATCAACAAGCAATATTTAGCACAATTATTCATTATATCAATTTCTATGAAATTATTGATTGTTTTTTTAAATTTTTAAATTTACAAAGACAATTTTTAGACCTTCCTAAAACGTGCTTTAGAGAATTAAACCAAGCGCTCTAAGTAAAAGGTGTAAGTAAATAATAACATTCAATAACGTGAGACTCATTCATGTTTTATGACGTCAATTCCCAACAATAAACATTAAGGATGTCTTTTATATTGTTTTAAGTCGCATGACAGCTTCGTCCTCTAATAAATTAATTTTTTACCGGTAAATTCTTGTAAAATTTATGACTTTCAGATAAGGTTTATTTCGTTTATAGATTTTTATAACATGTTACAAGAGCATATCCACATTTTACGTCGGTAGAGGACCATTATAATTTTTCTGATTTTTTTGTCCAATTTAAATCTTTAGTCAATCTATTGGTTTTAAGGGACTCATTTAAAATTTCAACACCGATCCAAAACATTTTAACTATGTTTAAATTCACAGGTATTTTAAACCTTATTATACATTTGTGAATTGTTTTAAATATTATAATTGAATGAATGAAATGAAAAACTCTTTATTGCACCAAAAACAAATAGGACATACAGAACATAGAAAAACTAAACTTATAAAAGCACAAAAGGCGGTCTTATCCCTACAAGCGATAAGACCGCGTTAGGTTATTTTTAACTATTATTAAAAATAACCTAACCAAGAGCATGTCAGGACATGTCTAAGGAGGCTTCCGTAACGTAACGCGCAATAGTTTTTTTTTTAATAACTTTAAAAGTTATTTTCTGATTTCGCTCAAAATAATTTTCCTAAGACTTTTTAGCATGATCACGCATGAAAAATAACAAGTTTCTAAATCCTATTGTTTCGAAATGCCAGGGGGGGGACCAACTTATAAACTACTTTGGAGGCCGATTACTCGAAAATTATTGACTTTGTAAAAAAGTCATCAAACCTTGCCTTTATTTTAAAAGACCTATTCAACGATATACCACACAATGGGTTACAATGAAAAAATATTTTTCATCCCCCACTTCACATGTATGGAGAGCCACCCCTAAAATGTAAAATAATTATTATTTATGATGCCAAAACTGATGTCTATATACAGTCTCTAACTAGACCAAATTTCATTCATTTATATTCATAATTACAGAAGCTAGAGGCGCGGACAGACAGACAGACAGACAGACGGACGGACAGCGAAACTATAAGGGTTCCTTGAGTATTACGGAACCCTAAAAACGCGAGCCTTACAGTAGCCGCATATGATGTGTAACAATATATGAAAATATAAAAAAACGATTTTCTAATATAAAAAAAAATACAGAAACTTTTTCATTAAGCAGTGACAGAAATTAACGTCAAAATTTAACTCAAACACCGCGCGCTCATTCGTCAATTCAAATATCGCGCGCTTCCGCGACATAGTTCCGTCCTATTTCTCAGAAATCACTCCCACAAATTGCAAGAAAGCGAGAGGAAAGATGTTACACAACAAAAACTAGAAAAATTGAAACTAAAACTTATACCTAATTAGCTGACCCGACACAAGTTTTTCTGCCTTAACTATGAACTGGAATCATCGTCAAAATATGTTTGATAGGATATGAACAGTTAGTATGGGAATATTTTACTGTCGTTTTTAGGGTTCCGTACTTTACGTCTCTTATTAGTTTCGTCATGTCCGTCCGACCGATCTGGCTTACCTTCCAAACAATAAGTGCCAGAAAGTTGAAACTGCATAAATATGACTTGCATTACTAGCTACTACTCGACTTCAAATATCTACGATGTCTGTAGACCGTACGTAATAGTATTTCACCTGTTAGTCTTCAGTAACAGATGGGCATCTGTAACTAAATAATAATGGCAGATAAAATCTAAGATGCTCTAACATAAAATATATTTGTATCTTTCTTATAATGCACCTAATGTGCTTCTTATTAGTGAAACCGTTTATGATGATCATCACTTGATCGGTGACATACAGTCGCCGACGGATCCGGTGTATCACTTTATATCACTTTTATCTTATGACTGCTATAATAAGGATCGTAAAGTGGTACACTGAATCTGCTGTCTACCGCACGTGGGCCTTGTATTTCTCCTTAATATCAGGAGGACCATTTAGTCTAATACTCTAGCCTGCTAAGGTTTTGCTAAATAGCTGAAGAAAGATCAAAAAGTATTTGTGTATCATGGTCTAACCCGTAGAGTAAATAAAAACGAGCGACTTACAGTAGTCGCATATGATGTGTAACATATTATGAAAATATTTCAAAAAACTCAAAGCTTAGGACGAATTTTTAATATGATAAAAAAAACTTTAGCATTAAGTAGTGACAGAAATCAATGTGAAAATTTAATCAACAAAGAAATAGTTCCCCTTGCGGGGGGCCTTGTTAGCGTTGGTCCGCAACCTATCTAGGAGATGGTAAACTCCAAAATCAAACCCGGGGAGATAGCTCCGGATCTAGCTAGTTGGGGCAGCCGGGGCCCATACCCCGGGCGGCAAGTTCAGAGGGCGGCCAAATTGACACTTTACAAACGAATATTTCGTGTGATTTTGTAATTGAAAAATAAATCATTGAAATTTCTTATATTATAATATAAGAAATTTTAAATTTGAATGATATACAAGAGATCCGTGGCCTAGTTGGGTAGACCGTTTGATTCGCACTCAAGAGTGTGCAGGTTCGATTCCTAGGTTGTGGCGTGTACCAATGAGACTCTCAATCTCAAGTATTATACGGACGCTCTAACGGTGAAGGAACACATCGTGAGGAAATCCGCACATGGTTGGACCCAGACGTATTGACCAGTCATTCCTCTGGACTAGGCTGACTATGTTGTGAGAATGCCGTATGTGCTTGGGCAACCATACGACATATAAAAACCAACTGTCCACTACAGTATTTCAAGAGTGGTAACTTCACTCGGAGAATACTGTATTGATCATCCAATAACAGATGAAAAGGCCTAAGTTTTTTTTAATGTTCTACGCACAAAAGGATATACTATTTTACAATAATCCATTAAAAACAACACCTTTTCATAACGTTTTTTTTAACCACAATGTTTATTCTCCCCGAATAGATCCTCCAAGGAAGTAATTTTACTTCTAAAGGAACTATATTATATATAATCGATTCAGCATTTATTATGAACTTCTACTAGCTCTATTCTACATTTCTGTAATACAACTAACATGTCACCTAACTTGACATTCAATATTATCTTCTAAATTCTCAACTAAGCTCCTTGTGCTAATTCGACCGAACACACAAACAAGCTTTTTAAAAATCTACATTGGGCACATCTGTCGATACGCCAGTAGGTGGCCGATTTTTGCTTATTTTAGTTTTATTCATTACGTAAAATACAATCGAAGATATTATATCAATTAAATACTATATTTAAATAAATATTTAGTTCCATGTATAGCAGTAGCTACCGCTGTATCAGCCGTATCAATTATATGGCGCCCCCGGGCTAGAGGGGCCCCAAAACGTGTGGCAGAAAATAATTCGTAAAAAATTATCTACATATTACACAGTGTCACTCTTAGCCCGTACTTCCCGATAAAAAATCATAATAATATCATTCAAAAAGTCAATAAGCATAGAAACGCGTAGAAATCTTATGGATTATCATGTGTAATATGTGAATATATTACCACTCAGTGTTTTTAACGTGTTACCCTCACGATAGTCCGCTGTTGATTTGATGACCTGTAATTTTTTTTTCAATTTTCGAGGGTTCCAGAACTAAAAAATACCTAAAAATTTCGTAATAATTAAATGCGAATAATTTTCTCGGCTCGCTACGCACTTGGTATATAGTCACTATATAAGTGGGCGGGGGTGACATTTTTCAGTTTTTGCCCCGCCTAAAAATATTGATGATCTGGGGCTGCGGGGAGATAAGCCTCATAAGCGTTCGTTCGCTATCTATCTAGATAGATAGATACCGAACGAACGCAGAAGGAAAACTCAAACAAACCCGAAATGGAAGACGTCGTTAGGCACAAGTAGGATATAATCCGGAAAATGTGGCAGTCTCTTGCAACCGATCTGGCTCTGCACAATCGTCAAACTGATATTCACCTTCACACACGGTCTAATGGGAAGCCATACAATCATACTCTTTAAGATCCAAGCATAATCGAGAAGAGCTCTTTATTAATAACGTCTACGCAGACGATGCAGTCTTTGTAGCATATTCACAACACGAGCTCCAAGATATGTTGAACCGGTTTACCAACGCCTGCTGGTAATTTTCTTTGAGAATCAACACCAAAAAAACTGTAATTCTGGCACAAGGTTGCGTAGAACCACCCAACATATATCTGGGCGACACGCGTTTCGAAGTTGTCGATAAATTTTGTTACTTGGGGTCAATCCTGTCGAATAATATTTCTTTAGACCCCGAGATCAATGCTTGGATCGGAACGGGGTCGGTGCTCGGGCGGCAACGGTATTTGGCAGGCTCCGCACCAGAGCGTGGGACAACAAGCACTTGACTGTAACAACAAAAATTCTCGTGTATCAAACGTGCCTCCTCAGTATACTCATGTACGGAGCTGAGACATTGACCTCTTATGCCAAACAGGAAAGACGGCTCAACAGCTTCCATATGCGCAGCCTTTGCAATATTCTGGGTATTTCATGGTTTGACAAAGTCACCAACCAAAGAGTCCATGAAATAGCCAATCTGCCCAGCTTCACCACTATGCTTAGGGAAAGGCGGTTAAAGTGGCTGGGTCATGTTCACCGCCTGAACTGTCAGATACTGCTTCGTGCTATCGCCGGTTGGCCGACCACTGTTACGATTTATGGCCGGGACTATATATTCCGGAATCCGAAACATCGGTGAAAATTCTGAGTATTGAAAATAGAACTCTGCGCTAATACAATAGACATGAGTGTCGAGTCCAATCTCAACGTCATATATGACATCTCGGCACTAGAAACTTCCATTTTCAACTCTATTGTATTAGCGCAGAGTTCTATTTCCAGTGCTATGAATTTTCACCGGCATTCCGGACTACGGAACATATAGTCCCAGCCTAAGGACTGCGCTACGCGCCTAACGCGAGTGCTAAAAAACGCGACCGCGCGCGATTCCAATTTCAAAAATAAGAAGATTGAGTAGAGAAATATTATATTATGTAAGGAACATATGAAATTGGCGTTTTGTCGAACTGACCACTTTGATCTCAAATATATCTTCTTTGGTAAGGAATTCCAATTTCAAATTTATACCGCTATTTACTCATGCATTTGTGTTACGAAAACCGTGATTCATTTATTTTTTCCTCTTTTGGCTTTTTTTTGCGTCACTACGTTTACAAAATGGAAAACTTGAAATATCGAATTATTTTCGAGTACGAGTTCTACCGTGGCACCAGTGCTGCAGAAACAGCTCGAAGGATTAATGATGTATATGGCGGCAGTGTCGCAAAAGAAAACACAGTGCATTTTTGGTTCCAACATTTTCGTTCTGGAAATTTCTACCTGCAGAACAAGCCCCGTGGACGGCTGGAGACCAAAGTTGATAATGAAGAATTGAAGGCTATTCTGGAAGCGGATCCATCGCAAACCACGTTCGAGTTAGCTGCAAGCTGCGGTGTTAGTGATAAAACTGTTTAATCCACTCGAAGCAAATTGGGAAGGTGAAAAACTTGAAAGGTACTCATGCATTGAGTGCAGTAAACCGACAAACACGCGTCGACTGCTGCGTTAAATTAGTCAACCGGCACAATAATGAAGGGATTTTAAATCAAATCATTACCTGTGATGAAAAGTGAATCCTGTACGATAATCGAAAACGCTCATCGCAACGGCTGAACCCTGGCGAACCAGTCAAAGCCTGCCTCAAGCGAAAATTGACTCAAAAAAAGTTACTTGTGAGCGTTTGGTGGACTAGTGCCGGTGTTGTTCACTACAGCTTTTCTAAATCTGGCCAGACAATTACGGCAGATGTCTATTGCCAGCAACTGCAAATCATGATGGAAAAGCTAGCTACTAAACAACCGAGGTTGACGGCATTCGATATTATGTTCCACGAGAAATTGCAAGACGAATGACTTTCCACTTCCTGCAACTTAGGTGATGAATAACAATTATTGGCTTTCTTGTTCCTGCAAATCACTCTCCATAGCAACACAAACTTTTTGAAAAAAGTGTCTCCGTTGAAAGTTTAGACTATAAAGATTATACAAGAAGACTTTGGAAGAAGACATCTGATGTTGCAGACCTATCGCATACATCTTCACAGCAGTTATTTAAATAATTCCAAAATTTCAAAACGTGCATCTTTAAAGTCTGACGCCTTCATATAATGTCACTTTTCGTAGCAATATATAATGATGATGATTATGGAACAAATTCAAAGGTGTCAATATTGTGTCAATATTGGTGTATAAGAGAAGTACCTATTTCATCATATGATTATGTATGGTGTGATAATGGTGGTGGTGATGATGACTATTTAATTGTAACTTAAACTCGCAGTTCTTTAAACAATGCTGAAATTTCTAAACGTGAATCTTCAAAGACTAAGGAGTTCTGTTTAGTCCTTATGATCCAGGGTATACCTTGGCAAAATGAATGTTCAAAGAAATCGATACCAGTGTAAAAAACTATGAGAAATACCTATATCAACATAATATTATGATGTATGGTGTGATGATGGTGGTGGTGATGATGATTATTAAATAGTCACATAATATGCTTGCAGTTCTTAAAATAATGCTGAAATTTCCAAACGTGTATCTTTAAAGACTGAGAAGTTTTGTTCAGTCCTTTTGAATCCAGGGTATACCTATATAATTATTACCTTGCCACAACATTTCACTTTTTGGTAGCTGTGAATGTTAAAAAAAATCGATATTGGTGTAAAAGACTATAAGAAATACCTATATAACAGCATAATATTATGGTGTATGGTGTGATGTTGATGATTATTATGTAATAGTGACATAATATTATGCTTGCAGTTTTATAAACAATCCTAAAGTTTCACTTGGCACAACATTTTACTTTTTTATAGCATATGCTCGCGCTACTTCAAAAAAAGTAAAAATCACTATATGTGTCCCTGTACATTTTGAGGACTTCTCTCGATTTCTCATGGATCCTATCAACAGGTCTACCATTTGGTGACAATAGAACCAAATCAGCCCTTTAAAATAAAAAAGGAATTTCGAAAATGTCCACAAACGGCGGATAATCGCGTAACATACATACAAAAAAAAAACATACACACGAATTGAGAACCTCCTCCCGTGTTTTGGAAGTCGGTTGAAAAAGCTAAATACTGAAATATTTTATTCGAATCTGACATCCAACTCTACCACCGCGCGCTCATTCGTCAAATCAAATAGCGCGCGCTTCAGCGACTGCCTGCCACCCACTTCCGTCCCATTTCACGAAATCACTCCCACAAATTGCAAGAAAGCGAGAAGAAAGATGTAACACATCAATATATACTAGCGTTTTATAATGCAAACTTTTAAGGCTTGATACTTAACAGTTTGCATTATAAGATGAAAAAAAAACAATAATATGCTTTTATGAATGACGTTCAACGAGTTTATTAGATTGAAATCGAAAACTAAAGCTATTATGGTAAGTTACGTAGCCGGTCAACTTTCAAACAGAGTCCGCGTGGAGGACGAAATCGTCGAAAGCCGACTAGATCTGATGTCAGTTACAGATAACCAACGCATATGGAATTCCATTCACTACAAATTTCTATCGGTCATCAAATCTACTATGCATCAAGTTTAACAGACTTTGTTTTACCACCGGCCAATATTTTGCTTGGTAATATTACGTTATCAGTAACTTTTCACTTAGATATTATTTAATTATTTTTATAAAATTGTATTTCTTTTCCAGATTTTAATATTGCTGTACAAAGATATGGTGGTGAAATCAGTGCATCTACTATGGTAAGTATTATATTGTGATGTTCTAAAATGTGTTAGACAGACAGACAACAATAGTAGGTATTCAGGCTATTCAGGTACAACAGATTATTCTGTTCGTACAGCTTTACATTGTCTTCATTTATATCAAAAGTAATCTAATCAAGGAGCACCTTTTATTTAAATTCGTTTCAGCGAATAAGTAGCGTAATAAATATCGTAGGAAGTTGTTTTAATTTCTTATTTACACAACGTAGATTACCAGACGCGATCGGAAAACTTCCCTGTTTTTAATTTTCTTTAAAACATCCGTTTTGTTTTCTAAATTTATTTTCAGCGAATAGTCGAAAGGCTTCGCTTACTTCAAAACGCTTATCTTTCTCTAAAGATAGATATACAAACGTTTTTAAAGAATATACCTTCCTTTGTATACGATATACACAATTTTCAACTTTAACGCTTTGTGCCAAGTGCCATTATAAGAAAATTAGCTTCAATTCTTTAACTTTTTTAATTGCTAAGTAGAATGCGAACTTTACAGACTAATTTATTTGATATTTTCTTTTTCCTTTAGGAGGCGATTTCCTATTTTATGAAACGGTCTCGTTCAATTCTAAAAGCCTTCTTATACTACTAACATTAAATGCGCAAACAATTTACACGTTTGTTTTGAAATATTTATTTTAAATAATACATTGTAGGTGTAGGGTTTTTATTTTGGATTTTAGTGCATTTTGTATCATACATAGGTATGTTCTCTCATCTGTTTCTACATCTTTATTGTGTTAACATTCCACAGTACTTCAACTATAACTGCTTGTATCAGAATCTGTATTTCATATTTGCTTTGTCCTTTTATACCATATGATCATGATTCATAACATTATTGCAAATACGTCAACGATAATAATTTACTTCTCGTAGAACAATGTGTTTTGCAACCTTTACCCATTGCATCGTCCGACTCCCGACATCCGACTGTCGCGGTCGGAGCCGGCTCGGGCCTTATCGCCGACGCACGTAATATTAACGATATTCTACCGCAACTAATAGGTACTCGGCAGATTAAAATCCCGTCGTCGTGAGCTCGCTCAGATTTGTTATTCTGAAATGTCGCAGAAATGTTTCGGATACCGTACACGATAGCGTTTGAATTTGAATTATCATTGCAGCTTGAATTCTTCGTACCTCACTATGAATTCATACCTATCCATCTTCTATTATTAAGTAGTTTTTCATATTCTAAGGAATTTACCTACTTGAAAGTATAGCATCATCTCCACTTTCCTATCTATACTATAATATTATAAACAGGAAAAGTTTGTTTGTTTGTTTGCATTGAATAGACTCCGAAACTACTGGACCGATCTTAATGAAACTTTTCACAGAAATAGAGCAGACCACGGGGAAGGATCTAGGTTATTTTTTATCGCGGAAAAATGTACAATTTGCCACAATTAACTTTTGCGCGCACGAAGTCGCGGCCAACTTCTAGTTTAGAGATAAATTTGTACAAAAATATGTGATTGGTCACATCATCATCGACCGCTAACATCTTGACAGATGGGACCCCATCTGTCAAGATGTTAGCGGATGATGATGATCCACACTATCATGTTCTATCCACTCGCTAATCTACTCTGGTTTGGCGTTTCAATACCATTGAGGACCATAAAGTCAAAGAACAGCAGCTACTGTTTTGTATTCATTTTAGGATAAAGTAGAATTTTAAAGTTGTACTGTGGTAGCATTTTAAGTTCACAATAATGCCACATATAACACTTGACTTCTTAATATACTTTTAATTTTACTTTCCTTGATTTACCTCGTTTATTATACCTGATTGATCTCGTTATTGATTTAATTTCTTTCTAAAAAGCAATTCTTCTGAGAAATCATGATTTTATGTTTACAAAATATTAAACTATTCGTCGGCGGCCGATCAAAGAAAAAGTTTGTGCGACGTTAGGACCATTCATCATCCTCGGAAATTATGACATAAAAATAAATGATTGCAGTTTAGATACTTTGGGGCCCATCCCTGAATCCGTCGTAAAAACCGATCCGGTTATAGTTTGCGAAAGCAATTAAGTTGTAAACCCGGGCCTCCTCTGTCTTGATAAATATTCCAATATTAATTTTCCACGTTTATTACTGCAGTATAATGCACCACTCCGCTAATTTATTTATTCAGAGCCCTCTATTGATATCTTTTACAACATAATGGTCGGGGATAACTCATATTACCTGTAATATTTTATAATGAACCATAAACATAATATATTATTATTCTGTCATTATAAATAAGGTACCAAAAACACGGTTGTAATATGAATATAAATACGTAATTTTATTTTGAATACTCGACTGCACGGTCGATATTACCTATCTGCCTAAACCAGGATGCACAAGGTAGCAAAGAAAATTCTTGAATAAAAAATAAGTGTTTTGGTGCTTAACAAGCTTCCTATAAAAAGAATAACGAACATAGGTTAGACCGTATATTTAAAATTATGAAATCTTTTATAGTCTTTATTGATACTTTTTTGTAAGCTTGTTAAACATACGATGAGAAAACACGATACGTATTCGCTAATTAATGTAAGCACTGAGGAGTTAATTAATTGTTGGTACCTGTACAGTGTGCCGGCTACCGGCGCATGAAATATTTATAAAATTCATAACATTGCTAATTATAAGGCGACGCGCCTGGTTCTACGCCACCCGCGGTCTCGCCGCTCCCTCCTTCTCGGGATAAAAACCCAACATATTCCTAACTCGCCTCCATAGATCACCTCTCGCTACGCGCAGGTATCC
Organism: Phengaris alcon alcon; assembly: GCA_037179445.1. Classification (NCBI taxonomy): domain Eukaryota; kingdom Metazoa; phylum Arthropoda; class Insecta; order Lepidoptera; family Lycaenidae; genus Phengaris; species Phengaris alcon. The sequence continues at coordinate 657,186 of JAYRCH010000714.1, forward strand.
TATTCCCATAAACCGTTTTTATTAAAAATCCATATGAGTCGAGCTATGCGGTCGGCAATTACCGCGGCATGTGGGAGTTATGACCGAAGAACAGGGCATAAAAATTACGCAGCTAATCTCGCTCATTCGTTAGGGGGGGCATGCGTTTAATTATAAACTTCGATTTGCTGGAACTATACAATTTTGTTATTGTAAAACAAGTGACGTTCCGTGCGCGGCACGAATATCGCGGCCGTTAAATATTTATCAGCGAATTAGTATGCCTAAACTAACGAAAACAATTAACTGGAGTTTTTGTACGTAACAGGTCCGGCAAAGACATTCCGGGATCCGCGACACGGCGGACGACGTACGGCCATAACAATGTTTTGAGTACATATTTTACAAACGTTCCGCTCGTTTTTACCCGCCATCGATATCTTTAAGCTCGTTAATTCGTTACAAATTCGAGCTGGTTTTGGGCGAAGAAAGGAAACATTATATAGGATAATTGATATAATCGTTGATTGGCTTCGTGTAGAATTAGCGGGGATATTCTTTCACGTTGTACAAGGATAATCAAACTCATGACATGCTTTTCGTATTAGCGTCATTATAATTAATTACCTTTTGTTGGGGCAAATTAAATTACATATAAATGTACGTACAGACGAAAAATTAAATACATGAACTCCAAGTCCCAATTGCGCAGATCTGGATTAAAGTTAACTCTGGATTAAAATATCATGTCTTCTCTTTCATTCATACGAAGAACGAGAGAGATAATATGATATTTAACGCAGGGTTAACTTGAACCCAAATCTGCGCAAGTGGACCTTATATTGTCACATAGGTACCTAGATATGTTCTCATATATAATTCCTTTTGGATTTCGGTAAAAACCTGGCATCGAAGATATAATAATAACTAATTAAATACGAAAAAAAGGTATATTAAATGAATTAATTAATCTATCAATTATGTGTAAAATACTTATAAAATGTAAGAATTATAATATGATATCTACAGTCTACCTGAGCGCTGCATACGTTGCGCTTACTTAAAATGGTATGACATGAATAAATATCTTATAATTACATAAAAGGACATCAAAACCACGACCTTCGGTTATGTGTCATGGTGGCAACTGGCAGGTCAGAGAATCAGCATTTATCTACAAAATCGTCAGGATTTCATGTTTTGTCAACCGTCATTTTATGTAATTAGATATTACAAGGCTTATTGTGGTAAACTTGAGAACAATCAAAAGCCAGATGAAAGTATTATTGTGTTGTACCTACCAGGTGGACAGACGACCTGAGAAAAGTCACAACTAGTCGGTGGATAGCGAGCGACCGGTCGCGCTGGAAATCTATGGGGGAGGTCTATGTCCTCCAGTGGACATCACGAGGCTGAAACGGCTGTACTTACCTAAGCGCTGTCTACTTTATGAAGTAAAAACAAAAATAACGTGACCGAGATCTTTCTTTCCACATCAAAAATCATTATGAATGTGTTAGATGTGCCCTAACAGCTGCCTGCCAGTAAAACGCGATTGTAATTGGAAAAAGTAGGTGTAGGTTTAATTTAATGCATATTATGATAAACATTATTAAAAATACATAATATTTAAGTTAGTATCAATTTTTTAAAAATGTAATTCTTTTCAGATAACACAATTAGTATGTGCCTTCTAAATATTAAATTAACAATGTTTCAAAATGGAAAGACCCGCATATTTTGTTACAAAAATAGAATTTATTTTATTTCATTGATAAGCATCCAACCTTGAATAAAATATATGTTTTTATTTTTATTGGTATTTGGATATATTTACTGCAACATTTAATGTCTCTAAAACTATAAACCGATGTTACAGTCGTTTTGTGAGCATTTAGGTATCGAACTTATCTTTATAGGTGTGTGTTAAGAATGTACCTTCTAACCAACGTTATAATATTTTTAGCACATTTTTAATATTTTTGTAATAAACTTATTTTTTGCAAATTAGATACGTAAAGCTACATTATAAGAGATGTTAATGTCCATGATCATCATTAGATATTAATCTTGGATCTGGTTACATATTTAAGATTACTTAATTAAGAATACTTAGGTATTAATACGAGTATATTTACATAGAGGTGCAATTAGCAGAATGTTTACCTAGTTCAAGTTTGTTTTGTTAAGGTTTTTAGGGTAACGTAATACTCAAGGAACCCTTAAAGTTTTGCTCTGTACGTCCGTCCGTCCGTCCGTTTGTCTGTCTGTCTGTCCGCCTTTCTAGCTTCTGATATTATAAATGGATGAAATTTGGTATAATTATAGAAAAGGTTTAGGTCTCGGGTTTGGCATCATAAAATAATAATAATTTTATATTTTATGGGTGGCTCTCCATACATTTAAAGTGGGATGACAATTTTTTTTTCATTCTACCCCGCGTGGGATATCGTTGAATAGGTATTTTAAAATAAAGGCATGGTTGGTTAATGACTTTTTAGAAAGTCAACCATTTTTGAGGGATCGGCCTCCAAAGTAGTTTTTAAGAAGCCCGCCCCCCTGGCATTTCTAAACTATAGGATATAGACACTTGTAAGTTTCCATGCTGATAGATCATGCTAAAAACTGTTAAGGAAAATCATTTTCAATGAAATCGGACAATAACTTTTCAAGTACGTTACGGAACCCTCTTTAAACATGTCTTGACATATTGATTTCTTATGTTTACGCGAATATTGTTCATTGTTTTAAACACTTACGGATTGTGTCGCGGTGCACTTTTCTTTGTCCCTTTTCCCTTTTGGGAAAAAGAAAAGTGCACCGCAACACAATCTGTAAGAGTTTAAAACAATGTCTTGATATGCTTTTGGTAAGGTTATTTATTAAAGCTGCTCCTTCCTCCTCCTGAAACCTGTCTTAGATGGTGCAGTTTTAATGTCTGTTGTAACTTGTATTCATTTACTAAAACATTTTGAGCAACTGCGTGTCTAAACTTGTACTAGTCTTCTTTTCATTTTCAAAGAAACGGAAAGTTTACCAACCTGCAGTTGTCCAGCATGGTCAGCAAGGGGAACTGAGCTACAGCCCTATCCATAATCCTCACCTGCAGGAGACATGGTCGATGGATGATGAGTGTATAAAAGACGTTTAACCCTTTGTAGTTCCTAAGGCTTCGTGTGAGACATCAGACAGGTAATTAAACGTTTACGCCGATAGAGTTTCATACATCCTGACATTGATACTGCCAGTGCAGTGTAATTATAATGATCATTTCTTTACACCATCCATTTTACAAAAAAGATGATCATGAATCATGATCATCTTTTTTGTAAAATGTTCTTACATAATATAATAGTACCTGGGAGACCGAGCTTTGCTCGGTGTTTTAGTAGAAAGATAAAATAATTAAAATTAATTTAAAAAAATATAAAAGATAAATAAATAATAAAAACCACAAAAAATTATCTGACCGGAATTCGAACCCACCACATTCCAAATGCAAAAATTATACGTAGATACGCATACCAAGCTGCCAATCAGACTTACGAAAGAGAGTCGAAATTCTTGATATATTCTTGCATGATAAAGTAAAAAATGTTTTTTACTTCGTCGTGCAAGTGATATAATGCTTAAATAAAAATGCGCAGTTTCTAAGCGATAAGACCTAGCTAGATCGATTGTTCTCCCCCAAAACTCCCTGCATACTAAATTTCATGCCGTTGTCGAGATACTGATTAAATAGTATACTATTTAATAGTATAGTAGGTATATATATATATATATATATATATATATATATATATATATATATATATATATATATATATATATTACTTATATAATATACAAGATCGTCTCGTTTAAAGTATTAGATAAGGTTGTTCAAAATCAATTACTGATATTTTTGGCATAATAAGATCTATTGCTTATGTTTAGGCAGATAAATAATTATAAATTTCGAAAAAAAAACGAAATAAAATTATATTACGGACTACGGAGATGTTAAGGTCATTGACCTCACACTGCTGATTGTATTGATGTGATTTAGGCAAAGTTGTTGCTTTCACTTTAAATTATCTATTTCTGTGATGATAATGACCTCAGCGCCTTAGAGAGTGCAATGTAATTGTAATAGTAGATATTTTTTATTTTTCAGCCTAAACGATTTTACATAAGCAGTAGATCGCGTGCCCAAAATATCCGTAGGTACTTGATTTTGAGTAACCTTATTTTTACTCTTTAATAATGATTTTCAAATGTTTGAGATCAATAGGTAGGTACGTATTATATCTAATATTGTTACCTACTTTTTTGTTCCATTTTTAGGGTACCGTAGTAATACAAGGAACCCTTATAGTTTCTCTCTGTCCGTCCGTCAGTCCGTCCGTCCGTCCGTCCGTCTGTTTGTCTGTCTGCCCTTCTTACTTCTGTAATTAATAATAGAATTGTATGAAATTTGGTAATCATCCCTACCAATATTATAAATGTTATTGAAAATGTAAATTGAAATTATTACGCTTTCACTAGAAAACAACTGAACGGATTTTGATGAAATTTGGTATGGCAGTAGTTTAGACTCTGGATTAAAACATAGGCTACGTTTTATCCCGGGAGAGTACAGTGTTCCCGTGGGATACTCGGTAGTATATTTACGCGGGCGGAGCCGCGGGAAACAGCTAGTATTCTATATTTCTACCCAATCTTGTGGGTTATCTTTTAATACATCACAAAATAACTTTTATTAAAGGCAAGGTTTTAATACATGACAAAGTCAACCATTTGCGAGCAGTTCGGGTTCAAAAGTAGTAGACAAATTGAACTTCAAAGTGGAAAAACTATAAAGTAAGTACCTGTTATCTTTGCCATAATTAATTTTAAATCACGGGCAAACGGCGACGTCACGTTTGACACCTAATATTGAATCGAAAATCAATAGCGTAGTCTCTACATTTCCCACGACTAATATGTACAGGTATCTAGTATTCGAACTGTAACTTGCAACATGAAAAGTTCTCACCTTACAGCAGAAATATCGAAAGGATCGAGTTTTGCAGTCGAGTGGACACCTTACATCAAAACAAGTGATGTTGTAGCGAGCGAGCGAGGTGGGTTAGACGCGGGGCCCCCTCCCCGGCGAGGGGGGTAGGGGGGCGTAAGGCGGGCCCGGGGGGGCGGCATGCAGCCTGCAGCCCGCCACCTCCTGTACAGTGCACTTGTACAGGCACAGCTCGATACACTACACTTACAACTGTTAGACATGCCTAGATTTTTATGACGTCCGATTTCAGCCCGTAGTTGGACAAGTGATTAAATTCTGATTGTTTTTCTACGACCGACTTGTGACTTTATGTTGATTTGTAAAGTTTTAGTTTAGAGTATTTAGTTTTGCTACGTTTCCTAAAACACAAAAAACATAATTCATTAAAAAAAATATCAGAATTAAGTTAAATTTTATAATAGCTTTACCTTAAACTCAAAATATCTTAATTTTAAATATCTATTGGTATTTTTATAACGACGGAGTTATGTATAAAGTAAGTTGAAGTAACTTTGTTTTTATGCCTTGGAATTCCGCCAAACTACGGCCATCTGTTAGCAGGTAGCGAAACTACCGGTGACCTTGTGATAATGTTACAATGTTTATATGGGACGGTGGGGCAGGACGGGGTGCTTAACGTTCAGAATGTTTTCTATAATAGTCTTTTTTCGACAAATTTTATCACATATACAACTACATCATTATTTTGTATTTGTGATTTCTGCTTCTTTATCCCTTAGCATTATTTATTTCCCTCGTATCTTTTCAAATTTAAAATTCAATAATCAAATACCTAAATGTAATGAAAATTTTATGTGAAACATTTTATTGCCTATTTTGTCAATCTGTCTAAGCACTACTTAAAAATACTTGTGGGATACGTTTATTTGAAGATTTTCATTACTGTAAAGTCTAAGACATATAAAAACATTTTTATAAAATTATAGGCGTATCAAGTAAAAAAAAACTTTTACTAGATAAAATATTAATTAACTTTTTTATCTTAATAATTTAAATAGTCTTGACGAATAAAGACTATTTAAATTATTAAGATAAAAAAAATTAACTTTTATCACATAGACAAGCAACCTCATTATTTTGTATAATTATTCACCTCCTCCAAATTAACTGTCACATGGCCTTCACCCTAATCCGTTATTGCATTTTCGTACCAAAAGGAGACAGAACATCGTGGGTCCAAACGTATGGCTTTAAAATATCGTCTTTTTTTTAAATCAGCTCAATTCTCAATCTGGGAGCCGAGAAAAATAAATAGGTGTTAAGGATTCGTGATATCGTCCATTTATTTAATCGATTTCAGTATTACAGTAAATACTTTTTGCACAAGTCATTTATACTTAATTGTCAATTTTGTCATAGGCCGTTGACGTTTTGACTTTTGATTCAATCGTTTCGTGTTCGCTAATGCGTTTTGAGTGCCTTCCTAAATAGTTCTTTTTTCAACAATTACTGCTTTAATTATTATAGAATCCGGGTCTATTGTAATTACATAGTAAGCAGACGAACTGTTGGAGCGTGCTGACTGCTCAATGCTCATGTTATGTGTATATGATCATAAAACCTTTGCTGTACAAGGTATCGAGATCATATTACTTCACCTGGATAATTTCTTGACGACATTTTAATCTTTATAGAAGACGAATAAACTATATACTACATTAACATTGTTCCGTTTTCTGTTTATTATAAATATATTCCTGTTATATTATTGTTTTAAGTCATCATTTTACTCATTAATAATAACTTATTATTATGACTTTTCACGCATTCTCCACCTAATATACTGTGTTAAAAAGTTCCTTTCAATAGTATTAAAACATAACCCCACTTTCACTAAACAGCCCATAACTTTGTTCTCAGATTACCAAAAGTTACAGAATTTTCCACAAGGCTCTCATTAATCTAAATCTATCTATAATACCATTTTTATCTTATTACATTCTTAGCACAATAGTGTATGAAATGGTTTCAATGTCCTTTACGTATGTCGGTGCGGTGTTGTCAACTGTGGGATTTCCCTCAACTTCTCAAACAGTTGGATGATACCATAAGAAATACGCTCTCCACGATTTTGAACATAAATTTTGATGACCACTCATGAACTCAGGCAACGCTTCCAGTAAGGTTCGGTGGCCTAGGTGTTCGAAAACCTTTGTATATATCCTCCTCGCCTTCTTATCCTCAGTCTATGTGAACCATAGACTCATCTTCAAAATACTAGAGCACCCATCCTACTTCAATATCGTCCTTTCTGGACGAGGCCAAGGACGCCTGTAGCGCAACTAGTACTTGTAGCGAATTACCTGACAATACTTTTTCCCAAAGGCTCTGGGAGTAATCTTCTTAATACGTCCTCCAGTCCTGTGGAGCAGGCTCGCCTCTTAGCTGCGGAGAAGTGGCAGTCGGGCCTTTTAATACAGGCATTACCGTCACCCAATACCCACCGCTACGTTTGTGGCGCAAACATTGACAGCCTCGGACACCACCACCTTCGGTCAACGAAGCGCCGGCCGCATCTCCCGACATCACTGCCTAAACTACCTCATCCGTCGGGCTCTTGTCACCGCCGGAGTGCCAGCTGTGCTGGAACCCTCTGCTTTGGCGCGCGACGATGGCAAGAGACCAGACGGTATGACTCTGGTCCCTTGGAGAGTGGGACGGGCTCTTGTATGGGACGCTACTTGCGTCGATACACTTACTCCGACCCATGTCCAGGGTACCTCGAGTACTGCAGGTGCGGCCGCCAATCGGACGGAGAGCCTCAAGCGGCGCAAATATGAGAACCTTAGTCGGGACCTCATATTTGAACCGTTTGGGGTTCATAGGGTCCGGGTGCGCACAAACTTTTCAGAGAAATTTCCAAAAACTAATTGATGCCACCCGAGACCCCATAGCCGGCACCTATCTGGCCCAGAGAGTGAGTATCGCAATCCAGCGGGGAAACTTTTTGAGCTTTCTAGGTACTCTGCCTGGTGCGGACGACCTGGGAGATTTCTTTTCATTGTAACTTTTTAAGTTTTTCTAGTATTCATTTTCTTTTTTGTACTATTATAATTTGTAAATATTTTAAGTAGTTACTACTATAGATATTTATATTATTAATAAATAAGCATTTGTATTTATTCGATCGTATATTAAACTTCATGTTTCAGTGCTAGTGTTAATGGCATATTAACTTTGTAAATGAAATTACAAATTGCATTATATTTTAACAAGTACCTACCTACAGCGAGTAAGTAAGTAAAACAACTGATAATAATTAAGTAAGTAAGTATTAGGATAAATAACACATAATTTTTCTTTTCTTTTTAGGGTTCCCTAGGTAGGTACCTCAAAAGGAAAACATGGAACCCTTATCATATCACTTTTTTCTAATATTATATTACGTCGGCGTTTTTGAAACAAAATTTCTGAAGCGGGCTTTTTTAATAATAATATAATAAAAATATAATAAAAACTTTTTAGTACCCGAAGGTTAAAGTTACGGAGCAATGTTTATTATGTAATACTCTGTGGTAAAAGGTTTGTTTAATCTTTGATTACAATTCAACTAGATACCATTAGATTTACTCATTTGCTGACACTTATTCGATACTTTTTCCTGCCTAAGCTTTATCAATATGCACGAATATGTCGTACACAACAATATTACAATATGTATACACTTCCGCAAATTTAACATTAACATGTAAATGCATCGTTACAAAAATGAGCATCCTGTACGATCAATTTGCATATTTTTTAATAACATAACAGACGCAATGGTATCAATACGGTTGCTTCCGCTGTATTATAAAGTTAAATCAGCGCATCTACGTTGATAATAATTAATTACTGTTTATGAATGAAACTCGTGACAAGCCGTTTGTTTCCAACTGTTTAACGCCGTTAATTATGCCAAAGTCTAATTCAATATGAAAACAATAACAGTTTAGCTTTGAAGCTGGAACTTAATGAACAATGGATGAATCTAGAGGTAATCTTTATAGGTATACTATTAATGACCCCGAGAGACAGAACAACTTCTATCTTAACTATGAACTGGGATGAATAATAATAGCTACCAACGACTACACATACAACCTACACCTACACATAACCTACATTTAAACCTACTAACCTAACCTACACCTTCTTATTAGAATATCTCTAATAATATCTCTAACAAACAATAGGGGTTTTGGTATTCCAAAACCCCTATTGTTTTTTAGAGATATTAGTATTGTAACAATCTTCAAGCCTCTTTCACACATTACCTGTACATGACCTGCACCTACTACCTACCTCTAGGTTTAGGTATAGGTGATTAATAGTTACAATTTTCATGCCTCTTTAACACATCACCTGTACACCTACACCTACACTACCTACGCGTAAAACTAGAGGTATGATGTAGGTGTAGGAAATGTAGGTACAGGTGATGTGTGAAACAGCCTTGAAGATTGTTACAGTATTAATATCGCTGACAAACAATGTATAGCACCAACCGTGTTAGAAGGTGTGAAAACTTAGGGTTATATGTATTCTTCAATGCTAAATCATTTAATAATAAAAATGAAAAAATTGATTTAAAAATAAAATGTTTTAGGGTGGGTCACTTAGGGGTAAAAAAATAGTTTATAGCCTATTTTTATGTCTATAGAAAACGCCTGCAAAATTTCATAAAAATCGGTCAAGCCTCGGATTAATTCTCTTAAAAACACCGAAACACGTTAATTTTATATATTTATGATTAATACAGAAGAAACGTGTTTATTTGTCCACGGAGCGCAAAACAGACTAAAAGCTTCCATTAGAATCACAATTACCTACTATCGTTGCATTTGAAAACCCACATAGTCTTGGGCTGCAAAAAGTTAGACCATAAATTAAGATACAATGAAGGTGTATGTTTAGTCCATAATTAAATTAAATTTAAAAGCAAACGAGTTTTATCAATTTTCAACAACCATTATATATAGCCATTAAAATATAATGTATTTCCAAGAAATATAATGTCCAGGAAGATCATAAATTTTATTTTCTTTTGTGAGTGGACATATTTAATAACATATGAAATCAGCTACATAACCTAACTAACTAACCTAACCTAACCTTGGTACACATTTTCAAAACATAACCACTCTCTAGTCTGCAGTGCAAATTGACAAAAACCACCAACAAGTAAACATAATAATAGCTCCCCACACCGATTTCGGTGACGGTGGCCGGTTGTATTGAAACCGGGCCAGCTACGCAGTTGTTTTATAGCACTCTCTTCTCCTTTACTCTCGAAGCCCAGTGGGACGGACGGACCGACACGACTCGCCAGACAGCCAGTCTCTCGCCAGAGATCAGGCACAGGACCTACTTTTTACATGCCCATCCGACGCATGGATCATATTTCTTGTCAGACAATCGGGTGATCATCCCGTTTTATCATAACCAAACTTATAAACAACGTTTGTTGTTCCAATGCGGGAATCGAACCCACGACCTCCGAGTCGAGAGCCACGCGCTAAACCACTGGATCACGGAGGCTGCTTATGTGATAAATTATTTTATAAACATAATACATATAAGGTTATCGCCGTAATTAATTTGGCATTATAATAAATGTTTAATAAAATACATGAGCCGCCGTTGAATGCAAACGATAAGATAATAAAACGAATTCATTACTTACACCGACCGGCCGCGCCGATGTATTCTTATGTAAATCGCGCCTAAGTGCACACAACCTGAACACTGAACACTGAGCACCAACAAAAACAGCCCGGTATCTATTGGACTATTAATTTTGACCCACAAAAAAACACTGAACTAATTTTGATTGCACCCCAAAAAGTTACTACGATAACGTATTTTGACAGTTTTAGAAAATTTATAACCGAATATTAGCATACTTTCACAAAAAACGCTTCGAAACAACCTTTTGTCGACTTGATATCTTTAGATCTGTATATAAATAAATAAAACTTTTTGATGGACACTCCGTTCTAAGTATTAGCGTACCTATCTAAATATTCTTATATTCATTGCTTATATTATTGTTATTAGTTAAAATAATTATTGTAGTTATAGGAAATGTTTACGAAATTTAATAACCTAACCAAGAGCATGTCAGGACATGTCTGAGCAGGGATCCGTAACTATTAACGCGTTATATGTTGTTTTCAAATTACCTATTTGAAAATTCACCCATCAATTCCATTCAAAATAGAGTATTTAGCATGATTTATCAGCATGAAAAATTGTAAGTTTCTAAACTTCAATCAAATTGGAAACTACTTTGGAGGTCGAATACTCGAGAATGGTTTATATTTATATAATTAAAAAGCCTAACGTTTAACTAGAAACCTAGCGTTTATTTAAAAATACCTATTCGATGATACCCCACATGTTGGGATGAAATGAAAAAGAAATCATCCCCACTTATTTATTTATTTATTTTGAAAATACCAACAGCATTACAAAAATATATAGCGGCTATATTACTTGATATAATTATTTTACTGTGTTTTACATTTGCATGCCAATTACAGGTATTTACAAACATAAAGTCTATATGCAATCTATACTTCGACGAAATTTTGTCTATTTTAAATATTCATAATTACCGAAGTTATCAAGGTAGGACAGACCGACGGACGGATGGACAGAGCGAAACTATAAGGGTTCCTCGTGGTTACTACGGACCCCTAAAAATGTAGAGTTGCTAACTCTACAATTATTACTAACAATCTTGTACGGATCAAAAACCCTTTTTTGCTACTAAATAATTGTACCTACAATAAACTTTCAACAATTGAAAACATAAGTAGAATATTATACAACATTGAACTCGCACACAACACGACATTTTGTGAAATTAATTATAACAGTAATATCTTGAAACCATGTTGCAGATCCTCGAATATGAGAATAATATTGTCCGACTGCATTTACTCGTATACTCTCTACGACTACGACTCATAATATATTATGAGACTAGTAACTGCATGTGTTTACCCCTGTGGTTAGAGCTTGGCTCTCGACTCGGAGGTCGTGGGGTCGATTCCCGCGTTGTAACAACAAAAAATGTCGTTTCCAAGTTTGGTTAGGATAATGCAGGCTGATCACCTGCTTGTCTGACAAGAAAGATGATCTATGCGTCGGATGGGCATGTAAAAAGTCGGTCCTGCGCCTGATCTCTCGCCAGTCGCGTCGGTTATCCTCCCCACTGGGTTATGAGAGTAAAGGTAGAGAGAGAGTGCTCTTGTGTTCTGCGCACCCACTTGGGCACTAAAAAAAAACTCCTGCTCAACTGGCCTGGTTACAATGAAACCGGCCACCGTCACTGAAATCGGTGTGGGGAGTTATTATTATTACCCACTATATTAATGAAACAATAGTCAGATAGATTTCCGTCACTTAGAGCTCTGTGTAACCATTAGGTGACAAAATATGTTCGACACGGCGATGCTATCTCCCACCTGGGCGGAAGCGTAACATAAAAACTACATTAGTTTGGGCAAGTTAATTATAATTGCTCGATACCCCATTTGTCTATTACATTATAGATACGACGATAAGTACTCGAACTTAACAATGAATTTTAAATGTACAAGTAAAACATTGTACAACTTAATCAAATATAATTTATGTTTGATTTAATTATTAATGAAGTGTTGATTTTAGATAAATGTTATACTTCTTTCAAACAAACAAATTCACTCTTATTTACACCTACATGAGAAAATACACTGAATTGCTGTCATTGTTTCAAAAGATATATTAGTAAAACATGCAAAACCTATGTCTGTGCTAATATTACTATGTCCATTTTATTTAGGGGGTCCAGCCAAATCTCACTTGGGAGTGGGGGCAAATATCACGTATATTTTGTGCGGCAAAAACTGTCTTGAAATGCAAGAAAATTACGTTTAAATAAAAAGTTCGGATAATCCAATTGCATGTCTCACCGACTTGTTAGAATAATCTCAAATACTTCTTTACTGGTCTTAGTAAAAGTAATAAAACAAATTGTGTTTTTTTTGAATAAATCAACACATTTATACTCAATATGAATATTTGAAAACTCTCACGTGAGGTTAGGGATAGGAGGAGGGGGGAGAGGGCGAATCTCACTAAGTGTAATTAAAACATCTCACGCCCCCTTATGTCATCCGAAATTTTATCATTAAATTTAAAATTAGAATCAATTTCTTTGATTCTATTATTGATTTATGTTAGGTTGTATAAATTGGTAACTGTTATCTTTAAATCTATCATAGAACATCGCGGAATTATTAGGGCAGGGGAGCAGATTTCGGCCAGATGTTTCAACGCCGGAGTTCTCTGTCGGTAATTCTTATTTGAAATAAAGTATACCTGTATTATAAACACCCGAATCTGAATAAATATACATGCAGGTAATTCAGATTGGCAAATTAGTAACTGTTATATAAATATCGAAAACGTTAAAACTAGCACCGGCTCCGTAATCAAACAATCTGTCAGCCGCTTCCACGGAGCTTCACATTTTAAAATTAATCTAGTCGAGATCGTAAAATATTCGATAAGCGGGGCAGATATGTTGTGTATGTGCTAATTTCAACATTGCTATTAAACAGTCGTGAAATGAACAGAAATAATCGGGACGGCCCGTTATAAAGCATCATTCGTATGATACAAGCGTCCGCGCACGCAGATCGTACTCACGGTCTATTACGATGCTAGTCATCTCTCGAATTTTCCTACTTGCCATTCACTCGATCGTTAATTCATTTACCATTTCTTCATTGCATTTGGCGAAATAGGTAGGCATTTTAAATTAATTACCATGATGATTATGTGCGCGGATCGGGCGCTTAGCATGCGAAGTGCGCAGGCCGAGTTGTGATCGGCGTGACGGCACGGCGCGGGCGGCGACGCGCTACGCGCCCGGGTCCGGATCCCGGGCCGCGGTCACCAGAGGACCAGACTGCCCCGTTTTTGTGAGTCTCGACGCGCGCTGCCCGGCCCTTCGCCGCCGGTTACTCAAATTCACTCGTCCGATACTCGGAACTAAGACTTTAAAGCTCACCGCTTTTTAAATAGCGCTCGACTGAATCGTCTCGTCGAAAACTTTCGATATAAATATGCATAAATATCCGCGCAGGAATATTATTATGATAAATCATTCCACTTTTAGATTCCGACTTCCGTTTTTGGTCCGGACCGTCGACGCGTATGGTAACAAGTCTATTCGCATATGTAAGTATTTTTGCAATAACTAGTCGGGCCGGGGAGGGGATTTTAATTCAGAGACCGTGGCTGTGGTGGGCAAAAGCGATGGGTCTCCCGCGGCGCTGCACTGGTCCGGGCTCGCCACTTTTTGCCCGCGAATGCCCGGCTCGTGTCTTCACCGTCGTCGGAATTCGCGAGCACCCGCCGCTGGTGGCGGTCGCCCGTGTCATGTCCGCGGTACGTGCGCTGCGTACGCTACAATTAGCGGCTCATCTCACCTCCAGCTCCGCCGAGAGGAATTTCACCAATCATTATAATATGCGAAAAAATACTTTTTGTCACTTCACTGTTATAAACATGCTCAGAAAATATAAGACCACCATGTAGAGTTGCTCTATATACATACATAAACATCTTCATCATCAAAACCAACATCCAGAACATCTGGCAGGTTGCTTAACATTCACATTTCACACTTATAAAAGCTTAAAATAATAAGGCCAACTTAATTGTGTAAGTTGTAATCATTTAGGGAATGTTATTTTGCCTGAATGATTACAAATTTTCAACATCAAGCCTTCCCGCACAACCTATGAAATAACATGGAAATAATATAAGTTCATTGCTTTAAAGAGTATAACACTGAGGCAATTATGGAGAAGGCGAGCGAGGTGTCGTGAGTAGCGCGGGAGCCGCGGACACGTGTTAGCGACCACTTGCATAATGCAATTTCAGGGCTACACAACCTTACGCTCACTAAAATATTAACGCGTCACAATACTGTCAATGGCCTAGGCTTTCTTTATCCAAACTGAAATATTTGTGCATTTGTGAATGCTAGAGATCTATTTCCATATTTAAGCTAAGCTAATTGGTAATAATATAATTCGAAGATAAATACCAATGAAAAGAGGTAAAAATTAATTTTCATGCACGCATACGCCAGTTTTACATAATGTACATTAATTAAAGTGAAATCAAATTAATGGCAAGATTATAGAATTTCAATAGTGTTCAATTGCAATAGTTTGAATGTCAAACTCTTGTCAAACTGCGCCGCTCTGCAAAGCGCTACGCCACTCTTGCAATGTAACGTATATTTTCTTGCGTACTGAATTAAGTTCAATTTCGAATCACTACTTTGAAAATGAAGCGCCGCATCACGTATGGTCTCGTTCCGGTGTGAACTGACCCTTATGATTACAGTACCTATAAATCATGTAGAATCCTTTCAATTTCAATTAAATTTCCTTACATTTTAACAATATATTTACAATCTAGTTTATATGATAAAGCTTATAATTTAGCAGATATATTGAAACTTATGATAATGCATGTTTACTTATGTATGCACATATAATTTTCGAGAAAAATATGACGGAATATATCAGCATCCTGCATAATGTGGCCATATATAATATTAAAAATAAAAATATGGCAAGCGAATGCCCCGGTGGCAGCCCTTCGCAACAACAGAAAGAGAAGCCGCTTGCCCTTCCATTGAATCAAATTCATATATTTTGAGATTCAGTCGCCAATTTTATTTGTACAGTCCGCGAAAGTAAATTTACCTTCAAACTACTTTTAGTAATAAAAGTCGGGAAAGTGTTTTCGTAAAGTTTAAAATTTATTTGGTGTTAAAATAAATTTAACAGAATTCCCTCGTGGCATTTTACATTCAAGATTTTCATTCAGTTGTTGTGATGGCATGCAATGATAAAAACAGTCATGTATATGTAATTATTCTACTAAAGAAACTGAGCAACAACCAGTTGCAGCTATGTTTTGCTCAGGAGAAGCCAATAAATTGGTTCAGATTGAAAGGACTGCAAATATGAAATACAGAACCATCTGTCGACTGTACCTACATTCCAAGAATTGTTTTATTGGATTATGCGGCGAGGACGCGAAGCAGCTATAACTATTCAGTGTCGTCTTTTGTGTTATGGAAAAACTTGTTCTTGAACCCATGTAGTGTGAAAGTGTTGTTTATTTTTGCAGTTTAATGTTACATATGTACACATATTATCGCGTTTGCAGTCGGACTGCATCTCAGCTCGCCGCGCGCACCTCGCACTTTGCTAACGTGGACAATGCAATGCGCACGCCGCGCCGCAACAATAAGCACTTACTCATTTTTTATTACCGATCGTATTTGTTTCAACGACACCACAACAATTAACGTCATTAAAATATCTCAATATCAATTTCATGGTAAAAGGTTTGTGACACCTGAATTTTTTAAATGACCGACAGGACAGTTACTTTAGTCGTAACTTCTAAAATAAAGCTTACGTTTAGTAAAATTTCTTCTTAATTAATAAATTGATAATATATGTTTTAAATATACTATACTCTACCACTATCGCCGTTTAATTTATGACGGTAATTATGATGGTTTACTTAAAATTCATGACAGAAGCAGGTACGGTGATGATAAGAATTCTTGTGTAATTGAAAAGAATGCACCAAATCTTGTGTTACGGCTTCTTCTTGCTTTAGTTTAGCCGCTTTATTAGAACAAATTACTAATATTAATACAATGAATGACAAGCGATTTATATCGATATTACCAGCTGTACCCAACAGTCGTTCTGTCTTAACTATGAACTGGAATAAATAAATAACTACACTTACACTTACAAACTACATCAATACCTACACCTGCACCTACACCTATCAACCTACCCTCTGTGGCTCAGTGGTGAACGCGTTTGCGCTCAACCCGGGGGTCGCGGATTCGAATCCCGCCAGGGAACAAAAAGTTTTCTGTGTTCCTGGGTCATTGATGTGTATTACTTATATATTAAAAATCTTAAATATATCTATAGTATTAAATAAATTTCCATTCTCCGGTACCCGTAATACAAGTTCGAGAACTTACCACAGGACCAGATTGACGTGGTGTGAAAGCGTCCATAGATATTATTACATTACCCACTTACACCTACAATTTGAACACCAAAAACTACACTTTCTACAGTCTACGGTCTACTGGATCCAGCCGATTTTTCTGAAATAAGCCAAACAGATAAATTGAACGCACCTTAATTATTTGACAGTCAAGTGGCGAATCGGACGCAGTAAGCAATTAGTATTGGAAAATTGCATCGTAATTTTCAGTATTTTCTCCGCGGTTTTTCCAATATTTCTCATCACTTTAACCTTCCCTGAACTTCGACAATTATTTTAAGACCAATATTAGCCAAATCGGTCCAGCCGTTTTCGAGTTTTAGCGAGACATTGAAATGTCAATCCATTTTTAGATTTCCGTACAAGGAACCCTTATAGTTTCGCTCTGCCCGTTCGACTCTCTGTCTGTCTGTCCGCCCTTCTAACATCTGTAATTATAAATATAAAAAGATGAAATTTGGTATAGTTATAGATTGTGTATAAATAATGTTATATTTTAGGAGTTTTTTTAATCCCATTTTAAGTGGGGATAAAAAAAAATCATTCATTTCAGGCCTTTTTAAATAAAGGCAATTTTTATACATGACTTTTTTACTAAGTCAAACATTTTCGAGTAATCGGCCTCCAAATTAGTTTATAAGTTACTATTCCCCCCTTGACATTTTTAAACCATAAGAGATAGAAACTTGTAAGTTTTCATGCTGATCATAACTAAACACTCTTTAGGGAAATTATTTTGAGCGAAATCGGACTATAACTTTTAAAGTAATTTAAAGAAAACCCATTGCGCGTTGATAGTTACGGAACCCTCCTTACACATATTGTTCTGACATGAACTAGGCTAGGTTATTAATATAAGAAGATGTCCAATAAGCAACATCACTATGTGGCTACGAATTAGTAACAAGTCCGAACAAAATATTAAAATAAGGTATAAACGTTAATTTTGTTAGGTATATAAAAAATTACACACAGTTCGATTTTATGCAGTTTTAATAAAGCAAATCATTGGAGTCGAGATAAAGTCCATGGAGTCATCGGCAGATGCCGGGTGTTGCCCGCAACTCGTTGGAGTCTGGAGACTAATGTTTATTTGGACATATTTATGGCTATAGTTCTGCTTTTTGTTCGGATGGAAATATGTGTGGCGGATCGCACGTCTGCGTGAGATTTCGGACACCTCTCCGCTTACTAAATTTAATATCGTCGGCCTTTATGGCATGAAAAAAAAACTACGAAATCGCCATTGTGTCGGCGAGAGAACGGCAGTTCGCGCCTACAGCTACTCATGAAATCGTTTCGTTTTTATTTCAAAATGTATGTTTATGATAACACCTGTTTCGCCGATGCCTCCGCAATCGGTGTCAGCCGGGGCTCGTCTCGATTTTTTGCCAATTTAAAGACTATAAAGACGCCCGCATCGTGGGCTAATTTAACCGCTGTTCAGCGAATTACGCATTTATTCGCTCCTGTTTAGAGAGCGACACTCGCGCGCCCAAAAAACTCGTACCTATCTCATAACAATACACGTGCTTTATTCGCCGCGCGCCGCTCGCGAGAATACGACACTTACATCTGAAGTCTGGACATAACTATGTAACTGTTCAGTGTTGTTGTCAGTGTGATAATTTTATTAATCTTGTGTTAAAACACAAGATTAATATAAATCTCTGTTGTAAACAACGGATATTTTTTTCAAGTTCCCGTAAATTGTATTTATTAATAGATGTCAAAGTGAATTATCAAGAAGATAACAATTGATAATTCACGTTACATTCAAATCAACAAATTATCTACAATAACTTATAAACATGGTAACTTCTTTTGAATACCTCCAGCTACGGTTTTATGCAAATACTTAATTAATAAAAAAAAGTCTAGTCAACTTTGATGGAAACAGAAAAGACTTATCGATATTCACAAAAAGGGTAAGCTTAGTTTTGTCAAATTCGTAATAAAATTCCTATTGCGATGCCAAAAAGTAAGTATACTTTTTTGCTCTTCATAAAAACTATGTTCCTACCTATGGACATTATAATATAATAATTAATATTTTAACGAAAATAAATTGCTCTTTAAAGAAACGTATAAAAGACCAGATGTTGCCCGCTAGTACTTGCGCCCAAAAGGAAATCTCACAAGAACCATACATTTCGCCGTAACAAAAAGTAGCATATGTCCTTTCCCGTGCTCTAATCTATATCTGTAGGTACTAAATTTAATTAAAGTCGGTCTGTTGCTTTCCTCTTTATAATATCAGTATAGATTATAATAAAATCGGATATTTTGACTATGTATCTTTGGCCTAAAATTGCTGCACCATTTAATGGTGAACGGTTCAACACTTCAACAAAATGCACCATAAATAATGTCAAAGTCATTTAACAATTACCGCGTCATTTTAGTTTCGAATACTCAGTGTAATTAAGCCCTATAAACTTTAATAAAATGTAATATAAAGTAGCTCGATGACATTTACTCGTATCAAAGAATCTCGATTTACATTCAACCAGCGTAATACCTTTTATATATTGATTTATTATTTTGACGATTAAGTTAATATCAAGGTGAATGGGATATTTCATATTTACCTTCTAATAAATCAATCGTATAAATCTTTGTTTATGTCAACTATAATGATGCGCTCGTCAAAGGACAGCGGCGGCCACGGTCCAGCTTTTTGCATAATTACGCTGAAGGAATGCGGTCCCTTCGATATGATAACAAAGAAAGATGACTGGCCTTGTGATAGCAAAAATTTATAGCCGTCCGAACCGAAGATATAAAATTATAAAATCTGTGGGAACCGAACTCTCCGTCTAGTCTAGATTGTGCTTTAAACTCAGTATTAAATTAAATCTCCGACAGAACATTCACCGACATTTCGCCGTTATCGACAGATATTTATCACATTGTTATTAATCCCGGCGCGAATGCAATTTTACAAGAATTGAAATCACAGTTTATCTCGTAAACCAGCTCAAACATAGTCCACGAAGAAACAAATATGTCTATGGAGCCGTTCAAATTGATAAACCACATGAAATCGCAGATAGTGAAGCCCTCCTTAACGTATCCACGAGTTATATATTATCGCAACACAATCCATAAGAGAGCGCCACAATAATCGTACATTTCTCTTGACAATGTTCCTTTCAATATAGAGTTAATGTGAACATATACAATGTCGAAGATTTGTTCGATGAACACTATGATTACGGACTTGAGTGATTACCTCTTAGATGCGAATTTGAAAAACAGACTTTCCTCGTACGACGAATAGAGAGATATTATGTCTGTGCTGCGACGTTCGCAGTACCCACATAAAGATAGTACAATCTCTTGTAAGCTAAATTAATAATACGTATGGGAATATCATCTCTCACGATAATATTGCAATCAAAACTGACGTGGGAAATATGCTCATTTGTGAAACCGTGCAGCTTGTGCCTATAAATTTTACAATGAATTATAGATCTGCTCCAGTAGTCAAAGACGTTGCATAATTCAATCATAATACCTGAGACGATAAATATAACGGCCTCGTTCAATACGCTTGTGATAATATTATAATTGTAATTCCCATATCATTATTGCTTTTGACCTGAAATAAATTATTTATCTGGGATATACCCGAGCCAGTTATGTTATTATTTAATTAAGCAAACATTGTAGAAATACGTATTATTAATACCGACAGCTGGGCTGGTAGCGACATTCCAAATATACTAATCATAGCTCGAAGCAGGTACGTACTTCGCTTACGCTCTACTTTTCCAGTTATATATAGTGTTTATAGTAAAACCAAACAAAACAATTTAGTAGGAAGTCTAAGTACAAAGTTATTTCTTATTTTAATGAAAGCTATAGGCAAGTAATCAAGCGTTAATCCAAGAAATACATAAACGTCAGAAAAAGAGATCAATAAGGGGCACAAACGGACATATAACAGTGTCGGGGCGGACGGCGCGAGCACACTTAAGTACATACGGCACGGGATGTTACGATATGGAGAACCTGGCTTCCTGTTTTAATTTCCACTTTTTGCAAGTGCGTGAGGTCGAGCACATTACGGATCTCCCTCGATATCAATACTCACTAGTCATACTATTTTTTTCCTTCGATGAACGCAGTAGCAGTATCTCATCCTAATTGGAATAAAAAGCGAAAGGTTTTGAGATATAATCGGCGGCTTTTTGAGGAGGGCCCCGTTCGTCAGCTGGATATGTAAATCCTGCTTCTCCATGAAATCGAAAAAAAACTATCATTTTTTAATAAGACAAAATGACGTACGAATAAATCTTCATTGTTTCCCTAACGAATGAATGGAAAAAAAACCAAGTCGTGCTTCAACCTCTTAACTACACGTTGAACCAAAATATAACATATTCGTTATTATGCATCAAGAACAGAATACATATGCCTCGGAGGGATTGTGATTGTATTTTGTTATAAAGAGTCTGCACATTGCCCGCAAAACTGACATCCAAATCAGATTAACCCGATGAATGAAAATTTATGACGCAGCCGCGAACGCTGCCGCCATTGAGAGATCTGCGCTCGCTAATCAGTTCCCTACCAACAATGCTTGTCCTGTCTATGTCACTCTTATGCAACACTGTTTGAATAGTTGACTCTACATAGGATTATTATTCTAGGGCCACTTGGAGCAAAGAAAAGCGTGAATCTGAGCATTGAGATGATCCGATCGTTCGTATTCGTCGAGCACATCTGTATCACACCAGAGGTTTTATTCCGAAGAATTATTCAGAAATTTGCCAACGTCCTCAAAAATCGCACAAGCCGTGTTTTTGCTGCAATTACTGAGACGTGCGGAGCGGCTGCCGGTCTCAAACATTCTTTGATTTATACGTCTTTTGTAGAGGAGATACGAGTAAAATATGAGTCAACCAACCAAATATTTTGCCTTTTCAGGAATCGAGAGAAACTTTTAGTGATCATTATAATAAAAATACAATAGTTCAATTTTATTACCATTTAAACAATTCCGATGGAACATCGATTCTGATTTAGAATTTAAGTGTATCGTGAACATCTTATCTTATTAGATTTCGAATAAATAATTTTTTGCCTGTTCCACGAGGACAACCAGTAGCAATATAGGTTCTTAAATTAAAATCTCTACCTTAGTTAGTACTAGGATATACTAACTGATGAAAGGCTTCTTATCTTATATAGTAAAATTGACGAAAGGAAATTCTAAATACCTACTTTTGTTTTTTTTTGTTAACCGACTTAATTGTTACAAACCGAATCATAGAATTGTTTCAACCATGCTCGCTGAAATAAGTTCGTTATTTTATTTTCTTAGCTCAAGGTTTCGATTGACAATTATATTATAGCACGAATATATCGTTATTATATATAATATAAATCATGGCCATACTCGTAAACGACAGTCGCTGGATACGCGTCAATCCGCCGCCATTTATGCGACTGTCACTGCTTGCGACGCGTAATTAAAATCAATATTTATGGCCTTATTAGATAAAGTAAACAGAACCCGCGGACATTCCCTCATCGACGGACACTGCCGCACCAGCCGTTATAAGCCTCCCTGGCCTCAGCCCTCAAATAGGCGAAATACCTTATAATTAAACGCAATTATTTTTTGCGTTCATGCCAGTCAATACTTGGTACTGCGTAGCAAAGTTGGTATTGAAAACTATCAGTTACCCTGTGTTTAGCTACAGTGTAAATACAAAAAGTATTTTTTCTTATTTCTCAGTAATTTTGCATGCGGTACGTTACTTTTTATGTCGTACGTTAATAGAATATGTAAATATAATGAAGACTATAATTTTTGTGAAACTGGTAATTCGATTAAAAATATGTGAATCTTGAAAGTAAGGACAAGTTCCTTTTACAATCGCATTCCTGAGTTTCACGTTTTATTAATTGCCAACCATTTCGGTTCATAATTTCTCCGGCGACATTTAATATATTACATAAAGTATGTCATATCACCTAAACGATCGAACCATCAAAGATTGTTAACTAAGACGGACGGGATGTATGACGGTTGTAAATTTCATGTCTCTTTTTCAATTAAGAGTTGTGGATTGAATGACATAAAACTTGTGCGATAGTGCAATAAAGTAGTCGCAATTACGGGTCAGCGGAGGCTCGGGGGCGGCGCGCGGCGCTCCGATGCAAAAATGCAAAATTGCCTTGCCCTTTATTACAATGTGATAACAGAATATATCAATAAACATCGAAAAGTACCTAATTAATTATGCTGAGTGATGTGTATGACTTCAGTGACATCGTCATGGTAACGTTAATTAAATACGTTTTGGATATGTTACTACCGCCACTTGCTGGGATCGACGGTTTTTTTTAAATATTATTTTTGCTTTCTAGCATTAAAAGTTAAAACTTAACATTTTAACTACTGTATTCTTTACATTTCTAAGTATTTCATAGCTGCCCGCTTCATTTGTAGTATGATTAAAATATAATCAACCTTTATTGCAGCTCGCAATAAATGTTTGCTCAATGGCGACACAAATAGTTTGACACATAAAGACTAATTGACTTAATTAGTCATAGGAACGTCATTATGTATGCATCCAGTATTTTATTAATTGTGTGCTGTATAGGTGAGCAAATTCGTCGATTAATTACCTCGGTTTAATAAATTATACGCTATGAAATGAATTCTGTTGTGTGCACTGCCTAGTGAAAAAATTGTCCCCGACTGCTAAGAATCTATTCAGAGAACTGACCGTTAGCACTCGAACGCCGATTATTGTCATATACTTAACTTGATATTTATACAATTTATCCAAAAACCCTCTTTACTACAATGTAGAGCTCAAGCTCAAGGGAGTCAATTACTATCTATAGGTAATATACTTACTTAAATTTTTTACAGAGCAGTTGTAGCCTCCCAGATGTGAAATAAAATGACTTGTTACTTAAACCTATATAGTGGACTGTATTATAAAGATATGTGTAAGTCTGTTCGCCTACGTTGACAAGATTAGAATGTTGAAAGTAAAGTATAGCTATCGCCGCGCAGTGTGCGCTGGCGAGTAAGGCGCATGCGCAGGCGCCGCGCGCCCCGTAGCGGTGTAGCCGCAACAGCAGTTACGTTTTTTTTTATTTACTGGCAATTTTAATATCCATCACACACCACACACTAGCCCCTTAACTAATAAAAAGATTTACACAATGGATAACTTAAACAACGTTGCTGTCTTTGTCTGATGCATTGGAAAAGTCATTTGACAGAGAAAGACAGCAACGTTGCTTAAGTTATCCGTTGTGTAAATATTTTTATGAGTGAGGGGGAAGGCATTTAATGCATACTATTTCGTTCTTAATTCGTTTAATCGCTAACATAACATTGACCGATTTATCCTTATCCCGACTCTTACACCACTACAACAATCTTTGTCGGTATTTACACTTATATTAACCGGAAATCTGTTCGACCGATTTGACATTAAGTTATGAAGCTTCTTCGAAGTACAAAAAGCCGATCCGGGCTCATTATTGTCCTTAATTATGACAGTTTACCATATACGAGTGCGTTACCCGAGCGCAACTGCCTTCGCGGCAAAAACAGTTGCGCCCTGTATGTTGTGCTTTAAGCAGCAACTTGATACTCGATAAAAACATACAAGAAACATCATCTTTGATGCCTTTTGTGTTGACGCTAAATTATAATTATGTGTAATTATCATTTTTCAAGTTAAAATGTTAACAAAACATTTATGTTAATGGCTATCTTGTGCATCTTTTAAGTATAAAGGGTGTTACAGACGGCGAAGATACTACAATATTAATTTATCTTAAGATGCCTGGATATATTTCATATGAAAGTACGTTATATGAAAATATTATAGTATCTTCCGCCGTGTGCGATAGATCAAAAAAAAAGTTGAGTATATTTTATCTATATCTATATTAATAAAAAGAGGAAAGCTTTGTTTGTATGTTTGTTTTAACTTGCTCCGAAGCTACTATACCGATTTTGATGAAATTTGACACAGATATAGATTAGACCACGGGGAAGGACGTAAGCTACTTTTTATTGCGGCAAACGTACGTACGGTTCGCTTGAGTTTACTTTTAGCGCGCACGAAGTCGCGCGAAACACCTAGTCTTAATATAATATATTATAGTACCTATTATCGCCGTCTGTGACGCCCCTTATTTTAATACCCGATCTTTAATATTAAGCTGGGAGGCATATATAATAATTATAATTAGTAGATACTAGTTTTCTTGTAGAGCCCTTAATCCATACATTGTAAATATTTTTATATTTGTTAAATGTAATATAGGATCCGACAATGCCAATTAAAATTTCTAGAACAATCCGGTAAATTTCGATCGCGCGATTGATTCTTACATCTAAATGTTAGGCGAGCAGTACTCGCAGCTTCGACAACCATGTTTAATTGTGGCTATTAGAACAGATGGCTTATTCATTTGTAGAGCATTCGGTCGTTGCGCTCGTGTCGTAAACTAGGCATTCGTTCCGTTCTGTTATTGTAGCGTTTTGTCTATGCTCCGCTATTTTATTGGCCCATTTTGTTGTCTATGACTTAGCGAGTCCGTCTTTGTTTATGCCTTTGATTAATTCGTATGTTCAACTTCGTTTGGTCGGTGAAAGTCTCTTTAGAATCACAAACAAAGAAGATCACTATTTAATAATTGTATAAAATGCACTTCACGTAAAGTCAAATCCCGATAATTGGTAGATTGGATGGGCAGATGTTTACGATTCGACAAGATATTTTCATTATGCATGTTGTTTTCACACCCATATAAAAACCACTTACACAAAGTAATGTCGAACATTGTCGGCGCTAAAAGTTTTTAAATTAAGTGATTTTCTGTTAATGCCTCGACGTACACGTAAAAGTCCTGTTATGGCACCGACGGGCCTGCCACCTACCGCCACCCGACATCTATTAGCGTGGCTAACTATGCCATTTGAATTCAATTTTGCTCACGTGAGTGGTAAAAATAAACAAACGTGTACGATGATACGAGGCGGGTTGCGAGTTATTAGTCCCCGTACGACGCGGCCGCTCAATTTCTCTAATTAATTAACGATGCCATAGATAAGACACGCTGACAACCTTATTTGTGGCGAACAAATCTTTGAGGCATAAATTTTACCGTACATGCTCTAATGTTGTAAACTGTATGCGCGATTAGATGCCTCCCCATAAATACGGCGTCGCGTCGGATTTTAATATCCACGTACACTTAGCCCGTTTACTGAATAAAATAATACTGGATAGGATGATTGGATGACGGATTAAAATTCTTTTATGACAGTGCCTCGTTATGAAATTACGCTACAGGGGTTGTTCGTTGAAATCATCCTTATTGCACAAAACATTCGCGAAAGTATTGGAAGCTAACAATTTACATTTGTCACATAAATAAAGGAAGCAAGTGGCCTCATTAGGCGACACCGCGACATCACGCCCTGCTCGTAATGCCCGCACCTCCTTCGCCTCACGTTTGTTTTTGTCGCTGAACTTTTATCCTGGCTACTTTTTAACCGACGCTAATTTTCCTATATGCAAATTGTGTAAGAAGTAAAGATCTTCACCAGTTGTTAACCAGAATTTATATTCAAAATTTTTGCATTTAATGCAATCAAACAATCTTACTTCATATGAATCATGTGATCCAACTGGAATCATAATATTTTCTGGTACATAAATTGTACGCAACGAATTACTAAAGTTACGACGACGAGAATCACAAGCATTTTGTTGTACCGTGTTATAAAACTCGTAGCTTGTTCAAAAATGCATGATACAGCACTTAAAATTCCCCACCTACGATACGCTATTATTGCCTACAATTTTTAAAGGTTTAATTCATTAAGCTCCGCTATCGCGGCCGCAGTCGGTGGTGTGTCGCCACTCGCCACTCGCCACTCGCCGCCGCCCCGCTCGCCAGCCGCCGCGCCGGCCGCCGCTATCGACCATGTATAAGCATTCGGTCAATTTGTCCAACGCCCCGTCTATCCTTTAACATTTTTCGACCGCCCTATATTTCACTGGGTAGTTAAAATTATGAGACTTTTTGTGGGCAAAGCATTATATTAGTAATTAAGATATGAATGCTTTTAAAAGGGGGTTGTTTTATCCGTGCTCATATCTGTTCTCATTTTAATTTATGACGCCATATTATACATGTCACTAGAAGATACGAGATATAAATTAAGGATTTAAAGGCTTAACATATTTAAAAAATGCATGAGATTTAAATTATCACTAAACGAAATGAGCAACATCGAATATCGTGCGTCTCGACATGGGAGAGAATTCACATATTTATACTAACTAACCCCGAGAAGTTATTTTCCATTGAAACATGCTCTTTGTCTTACTAAAAAATTTCTCAGGTACTAAAACCTCGTATAAAACTGCGTACATTTGTTTTGTATAACGGTGAATAGAAGACGCCAATTTGTTTGACATGTCAGGTAGGCCAGATGTAGATCATGTTAAAGTGCTATTAAAATGTGATGTTTATGTTACACGTTAAATAGTGCATCTATATTTAAGAGCCATTAAAGCAAAAATATGCTATAAAATTATTTAGGTACTAACGGTACTTAAATAAACTTTTCACAATATAATGAAAAAGGAAACTAGCCAGATTATGTTGTTCCTTTTATTATATTATAATAAACAAACGGATACCCTTAACTTAACTACCTTACCTTTAGACTTTTAACTCAAAAATGAGTAGGTAAGGTCTGAGAATTATCCATGCCCTTCTTCACCTTTAACTTTGTACCTTAAACTTAACCTTAAACCCTCTTTTAGTACCGCAGATGCAGGTATCGAGCTTCTTTGTAGTATATTCGAGGCTTGGGAGGAAGCGCAGCAAAATTAGAGAAATTTCAGATGAAGAAACGGCACGCCTGGTTTATTTGAGCTACTTTCATAGTAGAATGTCTTATAGCATACCTTTATGGGGTAATGCTCCTGACTTAAATTCAATGTTTGTGCTGCAGAAGCGATCTATTTCGTATTATAAGATGTCCCTTTTTGAATCTCTTAGAGAAAAGTTTAAAGAAATAGGTGTACTAACCGTAGCTTCTCTGTATATTTTGGATAATTTATTATACGTTAGAAAAAACTTAAGCAATTTCAAGAAGTAAAGTGATAATCATCGTATAAACACTAGAAATAAGCATAAGCTAGATGTACCAGTGATAAAACTTAGCTAGTTAAGTAAATCTTTTAATGGCCAATGTATACCTATACAATGGGATCCCAGAAAACGTTCAAAACCTTTCTATTAATAATTTTAAAAAAGTAGTTCAAAAGAACAATTTTCCATCTTTTTGCTCAAAGATTATTCGGCGGGTTAGGGTTGAACCTGTGGTAGCTTTTTCTATTTGACTTTCCGAAAAAAGCTTGAAATGAAAAAAGCTTGAAATGGAAATGAAAAAAATCATTTCATTTCACCTCTTTTAACCTCTTTGCTTAGGCAAAGCCTCTAAATAATCTTAAGCAATTATGATACAATCAAAAGGGTTATGATTCCTTAAATGTTAAGCAGCTCTATCTCTTAGCAACTCCCCAAATAACAACATCCGCCAACATTGAGTCTCGGTGGAATTTTTGACGTGATAACGTCTTAGAAATCGATGGAACCGGCTGCACGCACGAAAAAACATGACTCATGCGTTACCTGTTACCCGTTATCGTTACCAAGTACCGTTACCAAGTACCACCGTTACCTCGCATAGCCTTTACCTCATTATTATTATTGTTGTTGTTGTTGTTGTTGTTGACGTTGTCACGTTCAAATATCGGCAGCAAACCGACTTTACAGACAACCGGTATTTTTTGTTCCTAGCCTAAAACCTGCGCATAAATAAGTGTTCTTCGAATTTCGCCATTGCCATTTTTCGTTAATTTAAGTACGTATATGAAATCGTTCTGTATTCATAATACGTTGTTATTATATCATCATGGTTCGATTCCCATGCCTATCATGACTATGGAATGAACAATGGACGAGTTCTGGGTTAAATATGGTGGTCATCACGAAAATAAATCAAGAGGTAACGTCTAATAAAATATTCTTCATACACAGTAACGGTCGTGCAGCACAGACGCCGCTGCCGATTCTCTGAAGTCGTTTGGAAAGCAGGCAGCGATTTGCAAGGTCACGCGTATAACACGGATATTCCCGATATTGAAATGTACAGACGTGCTTTATTCACCTACATATCAATATGCAATTTGAAACGACAGAAGCCAAGACGACGGCTCTCGATCAAACTAAACCTTATGCGAATGTTGGAAGTCGCCATTTCATTTGGAGAAATCGCATTCACGAATGTTGCCCAATGCGACAGCAGTATGAGAAACAAGCACTTATATTGAATACGAAGCAGAAGAACGGTACGACACTTCGTATGTTAAATTCCGTATTGCGAATTATTAAATTATTTATGCCGCATATCGCGGTGCGCCGCGCTCGCTGAACCACAATATCGGGAATCCCTGTTCGCTACTAATGCAATAATTTGGCGTATTTTGCAATCGCGTATTGAATATTGAATAGTTGGTAAATAGTTTATGTTCTCGACGTGGATTTCTGAATCCGTGATCCAGCGATGCTCCGCTCGTTGTGAAATTGGGCGACATTCAGGTAACATGTGTTCACAAGAATTTCGGCAATTAATCGTTGAATTCAGTTGCAGTTGCTTTTGGACTAAAATTAGATTTTGAACTTGTGACGAGTAGAGCTCTAAAAGTCTTTCGACGACGGTCGTTTTTCGGGTTACGAAAATGGAAAAAAGAAGTTCTGTAAAAACACTAAAACCATATTTCGAGTAGCATCGTAGTTTCAACTTGTACTTTTAATAATAATTAAATATTTTTTATTCTTACCAATTTCAGTTTTGAAAATAAGTATTATACGGTCAATCGTACTCTATTTCATGTCTCTTTCATATTGCCGCCACCTGTCGTTACTCAGATGCAAGGATACATACAATTAGAATAAGTAATATGATGTGTTTGCTTTATACAGTAAATACTTTATAATTCTTTGCATCGTGATTCCGCGAAAGAGAATTCTTCTCCGTCCGTGTTACGTTTATTAATTACAATGTTAATATGTACGAGCAATTAGAACCAAATAAATTATTCCCTGCCTGACACACATGAAAATTAGAATGTTGAAAAGGTGAATTTCACTTATGTATTGGAAAAATCAATAGAAACATACATTTTCAGTACTTAATATGTACAACTAGTCCCCGCGGCTCCGCTCGCGTAAATAGAGTATTCTACGGGAACACTGTACTTTTTCGGTATAAAAAGTAGCCTATGTGTTAATCCGGAGCCTTAACTACTACCGTAACAAATTTCATCAAATTCCGTTCAGTAATTTTCGCGTTAAAGAGTAATAAACATTCATTAATACTCACAAACTTTCACTTTTATAATATTAATAGGATATTCATTATGTTTTACTAAAAATATTCGAGCATGTATGTTAGTTCGTCGGAAAGTATGCCTTCTCCTTTATGCACCGTGCTTAAATTAAGCAGGCTGAAAAAACGGCGAATGATTAGACGTAGCCTCGTAGGATGATGATGACATAGGTAGGCAGTACTTATTATTTTGTTACGGTCGCCGCATTATTTATAGATTTCATCAGTACCATGTCTCTATAATGGCAACACTAGTATTGCGTGTCTGGTAAATTGCAGATGGAATAGAAATGATTTAATTTGGCCGCTGAGTGGCTCCGAGGGACGACTTACCTGCGGTTTCCACAGCGCACAAATTACAGTATGATTAATAAATAACTAGGTGCAGTCGCGACTTGAACGGACCAAAATTGCTTCGTTTCATATTTATTGTTAAGCCAAATAGTAGATGTCATGCTTACAAAGTTCGACATACTTAAAATTTTGCAGGTACGATCAAACAAAAACTTTATTTAAATTCTAAATAATAATTGCGGCTGCCTTTTTCAAAGCTCTATAATTAGATTTCAAATGGTAACTGTACGAGCAAGCGTACATACTAATAATCATTTATTATTAAACTGTATTAAACTGTAACTGAAGGACCAAATGTAAGGATACCTTATGGGTACCCTTACAGTTTAATAATAAATGATATTGATAGGTGATAGAATGATATTGATAATTGATATAATGATAGACGGGGCGTTAAGTAAAACAACCGAATCCGACGAGTGCGTAATGTACACTGAATTATTGCTTCTCTACAAAATGATAAATCGCCTGCTAAACTATTACAATTTATCATTATGCACGCTTGCTCGTACAGTAATAAACACAATGAAAAATATGAGATGTTGGTCTCCTTGTTTTTCTGTTCCAATGTCTCGCTAAAACTTGAGAAAAGCTGGACCGATTTGGCTAATTTTGGTTGTTCAAAAAGCACACAAATTTGTGAAAGTTTAGGGAAATAAAATGCGAGGGAACTACTAAAAGAACAATTAAAAATGCCGGCCCCAGTAGGTTGGTATGTGTAGACGTAGGTGTGGTCGTAGGTGTAGATGTAGGTTGTAGGTGAAGTTACCGTTATTTATTTATTCCAGTTCATTGTTAAGACAGAACAATGTGTGTTGGGGCAGCTACTTTAAGAATAAATAACATATCATCCAAATAAAATAACAAATCGAAAAAGATTTACTTAAGATTTAACATAAGCCTGGTTTTTGGCTAGCTCTACATATAACTCTACTTCAAACACATATTTGTCTGATTATTGATGGTTTCAACTTGCCGATAATTAAGTCTCATATTATAACGTTGGTTGATTCGACTTGCTCACAGGTATGTTTCCACCTCGCTTACCGATTCCCCTGCTCTGTATATGAAGCCGGGTGCCTCCGTGACCGTTTGTCATCGAACGTCGCGTGACCTGCTGGTGTTGACCTTAATGGAGTACTCGTGAACAAATTTAAAACACACCTCGTTATAAAAACAAAGGCTTCTATCATTTATGACTGATTGTCTGATTTTATGGAACGTAAACACGATTAATTTCCATAACAACTTGAACACGATAATTTTGTGGAAAAAGTTATTGAAATCTTAATATAATTTGTATGTAAAATGTTTTAATTTTTATTCTAATGTTTCTCAATATAATATATTATGTAGTAATCTTTTAGCTTTTTAAAAATATAGATGGCTACATTTAAGATTATAGACATTGGAAATATATTTAAATACATAAATATAAGCTACATGCCTACGTTATTACAAAGTTAACCCCTGGATGCGAGGGAGGTCGGGGCCGTAATTGAAAAATAAAAGGCCGTAATAATAGAATTTACAATTCGTTGTATAATTGATTGACAAATTTTCTTCTTCGTCTGGTTTTGATGGATCCCCAAATAATATGCTTCAAGTTATTTTATGTTTTGTTTTGAGTTCAACGAATTCGAAATAGAACGTTACATAAGTTCCTCCAAACATATTTTGACATACTCGTAAATTATCTATTATGAAAATGTATTTTGGAGTTATTAAAATAATCAACAGTAGAATTTGTAGCGCAGCAGCAGGCAGCAGGCTACTTACAGTATTACCGCTTCTTAGTAAAACACTGATTGTATGTAGAGTTATGTAACAAATGCTAATATCGCGAACGTGTGATAACCAAATAAAGTATAACGTATACAGCAAATAGCTGAACCACCAAACATTTGTATGCAGATATTACGGTACACCGTAGGATTGTTTCGTGTACATTTCCGTACAATACATTCGCCGGGGCGTCGCGCAGCTAGTTAGTGAGATGTAAATATGCGCAGGACCACGCCACGTAACTCTGCCGCATTGTACTCGCCACATATCCGATCGCATTGTACACATTTTTTGAAAACATTACAATAATGTACAATTTTATATGATCCTAGACAACCGTAAGAGACAGGAGCTAGTGAGTCCGATTCCCACGGCTACACAGAAATGGCAATTTGTTCTGATTAGGACATTAGGTAGAGGCAGTGAATTGTCAGACTAAGAGTGTCTCCTATATGAAGCTCTACGAGAGCTGCTACTGCTTTGTAGTCTAAATTAAAGAATTTAAAGTGCCTTAAAATAAATAAATTACAAATACAAATCTTATTCTCTATGTACTATCGAACAAGTTGCCTCTCGATCGATGAATCGTACGCCCGCACACATACTCACGTGTAAATACGTAGTTCAACGACGTCTGCAGTCATTGCGGTCACTTTGTTTTGTGTTTAAATATTTTAAGGCGTCCTAGTGCAAGGAAAATGTTTAGAAACTGGTCGAGCAGGAACTTTGTCGATATTGTATATAGAGAAATAAGTACATACTAGTTTTGCCCGCGTAAATACAGTATTCCAAAGGAACACTGTACTTTTTCGGGATATAAAAGTAACCTATGTGT
Organism: Phengaris alcon alcon; assembly: GCA_037179445.1. NCBI lineage: Eukaryota > Metazoa > Arthropoda > Insecta > Lepidoptera > Lycaenidae > Phengaris > Phengaris alcon. The sequence goes on from JAYRCH010000714.1 coordinate 690,765, forward strand.
TAATCCAGAGTTTAAACTACTACCAAATTTCATAGAAATCCTATTAGAAGTTTTGCGTGAAAGTGTAACAAACATCCATCTATCCATCTTACAAACTTTCATATTGATAATAGTCAGTACTCACATGGTTACCGTGTAAGTTAAGATTTAACTTGTGAAAAGCACTTGTTCCCACCGCACTCGACGCCCAGCAGTCTGTGCTCCACAGAACATTGCCTTGTTCAGGTTTACCAGTTGCTATGTTTATAAAAAAGGTATTCCACTTGCGCATGCATATTGTGTACACATTCTTGCATTTGCTTTGTAAGTTCTGTGTTGCAAGGAATATAGCTAGCAAATAACATTGTGGGAATTTAATTAAAAATCAGATATTATAATTATTATACCACGTTTACACCGGTAAGTATAATATATTGAGTCGGCGCTAAACAAGGAAATTATAAAACGTGGGTAAGCAAAGTAATACGTTTATGTAGTAATTAGTAAGGTACGTTTGGCGCCGACTCAAAAGTACTTGAGTATACCTTATGTACATTAGTTCAAGTGAGCTATTATGGTTAAGTAAAAAAAAAGGTTTCGATATTTTTTGCTTTACAGTTTTGTCGGCGGTTTAATTTTTTGTTAATAAAATCTTGTCATCAACATATATAAATGAGTATAACTGACTTCACTAATATAACAACATGATAAAGGTACAAGGTATTTAACTACCAGGCTAGGTAGTAAGATAGAATAACATGCTTTAAATTAAAAAACGTAAAATTGTCAACCAGGCTGAAATAAAACTACGCATCAATAAATTTTAATGAGCAAATACATTGTCAAAAGAGTATACGGTATAAATCTATAGAAATGCCAACCTATCAATTAGCAGGGCCTGTGTATTAGTAAATAATGTTGCATGTAGGGTAGATTAAACGAGCGTATACATTATATGTGTGGAGGAAGATCGTAAAACTAAGAACATGTGGCACATCCAACTCTTTATTACTATAATTTCATTGTTTTGCTTTCAACTTAAGGTACATTACCTATATTATTTTCCTTATCCTTATTTATATGCTTCATTCTATAAAATAAATAGACACAAGACAAGCAAATTCTTACTTAGAATAATATTATTTTCGATACGAATTATTAGTGGATTAGTAAATATGCATTTCATTACCTTAAACAGATAGTGCTCGAACGAAGAAGAATCCGATCAATTATCATAACTTGGTAGAGTCAAAAAGTTAAGCATTATTTTCGGGACATTTTTTTAATGACTTTTCAATAAAAAAAATGTGTCACAAATCACGATTTGTTTTGAAATCGCTGCTTAAAGGTAGTAAATGAAACGCAGAAGCAAAAAAAGAACATCGAAATAATTTAAAGCAAAGAATAGGTGATTAGCATATTTCTCATGAAAAAAAGTTAAATGGCAAGAAACAGGCGCATACCTCGCGCGATAGCCAACACCTCGCCTAATTAAAGTCCGACGTGACATAGCCGCTTATAAATTTTTAATCTTTTGCCGCGGGGAATGGAAATACATTATTAGATAACAACAAATCAGATAAGTACAACAAACTGATCTGAATTAAATCTAAACTACGCGAAAGACCTGGGCCCTTTATTTAAAATCTAATTAAACTGTAATATAAATGTCTTGGGTAGAGAATGTGTGCTCTGAATAGCACATACTATAATTATCGTCTGTTAAATTAAATTTTATGGTAATGCCTACTGAGAAACTGTTTATAAACTAAATTTTACCATTAGGGTCAATTCACAGTAAAACGAAACGATACGCGACGCGGTACTTGCATTTTTGAGATAGCTATTCAAAATTGAGCTTTATAAATTTCACAAAAAGAACACACGTTTCATTTAAAGAGTTCGAATGTCAAGTTGCAACGAGCTGAATTTTGCATGTGCTGTGTGTGACTGATGTCATATGAAACGTGTATCGTTTTGCGTAGTGAATAAAGTTCAATTTAGAATAACTATCTTAAAAATGCAGCGCCGCGCCGCGAAGCGTCACGTATCGTCGCGGTGTGAACTGACCCTAAGCGATGAAAATAATATTATGATCGCCATCGATCGTCTACAAACATTATAAGAAAACTAAGTCGAGTAAAATAAGACCACCGTCACTTAGATTACATTCGATTTGAAAACCTTTATTTTTACAAGTTTTTGGAAAAAAAAATTGAAATTTTTATTTATATTATGTTATGTGTTTTATTTATATTATGTATATGAGATTGGCAGTTGACACATTTCTTTAAAATAGTTTAGAAACACGTTTAGTATTATTAGGTACAGTAATTGTAGGGATAATGTAGGAACGATAATATTATAACTATCCTATCAACTGGGTCCAATTATAATACCAATAACTTAATAGGTGCGGATATTCACTGCGCAACAGCTGTATCTTCGATCACCCTATATTTTCCTCGTATTTTATACTTTCGCGTGGAATAGCGTAACAGGGGGCGATTGAGTGAAATATATAAATCGAAGTGTTATCATCTTTGGAAATCACCGGAGACGGCCAGGGCGCGCGGGACGTGAAATAAATATCCATTTCCATACTCAACCGCGAGCACAATGCTCGTTCGCGGTGACGCGCGTCAGACGGACCGCGGACGGAGCTCTGATCTATAACTCCTTATTATTATTTGAATGAGATCTATCGATTCCAGAGGTGTGGAACTCGCGATCTGATCGGACGAAGATCATTTTGTTCGACTGGAGCGACCGCTTTTGAACTAACTTGACGTTACAATGGGGACCGGTGACGGCAATGATTTAAAATCTGTTAACAGGACGATTCTCTTTTTAACGATTGGTATACAATTTCCATAAATGGTTTTTCCAGATGATCTCAGTTATTCGGAACGCTATAAACATAGTAATGAATTCCTGGCCGAATAAAATAACGAACCCTGCTATCTAGATATGATTCACCGTTCATATGAAACGAGTAGGTATGTGTGGAATTGGTCGGGAGTTCGGGACTTAAGTGAAATCTCCGCCGTAATAACGCTCCCGGTTGATTACTCCTTAATCCGTTGCTCCTTATCTCAAATTATTATCTATTGATTTCTCTGTACCACTCCGTCTTTATATCCTTTAATCTCTATTGGTTACTATTCTAAGGTTATATAAACAGCTATACAATATCCAAATGAAATATTTAACCCACCATTTATTGTGAGTATGCATAACTAAAACTTTACGTAATTTACAGAGAAATAACATTATTAACATTTTGTGACAACTCGCACTACGCTTACACTGCCGTACAACGCGCCGGCTTTGAAGGTCACACCCCCACCGCGTTGTATCCGTCCGCAGTTATGAATAGTATTCAAGTATTCTAAAGGATAATCTGGTCAAAATTTAAGGTACATGTTGTATATTTTTAGAACGGGAATCGAATACTGTTTAAGCTCCTCGAATATATAATGTCCTGTATATAATTTATTGTTTTGATAACTTAACCAAATTGAATCGCTTAAACTATTTTTATTTTAGGGATTAAATTGGCAGAATATTAACAAGCAGTAGTCGAATGAGAGCATAAAGTGTCGGGGCAACTTATTGATTCAATTCCCTTCGTATCAATATTGCCAATCTATCGTTCCTTGGCAATGTGGGTCTAAATGCTCTTAAGCGGTGTCAGGTCGTTGCCAATCATCAATGATAAAATAATGACTCCTCTGCAGGAAGCGCAGTTTCGCGCCGCCCCGCGCCCGCCGCGCCGCCCGCGCATAGGGGCTTTTAATCAACACTTTATTGTTTAATGACCCCTCGTCCGACTCGTAAATTAAAAGGGTGCCGGCTCAATCCCTATTGACGAATGCGTAATATGTGAACGGATTCTACGTCATATTTGATGATAGATAATGGCGATGCTCAATGCGCATTGTTCTAGCTGAGCACCGAAGCTATTCATACAGATTGCAATCTTGTGTATAATAAGTCAATATTTATTTGCTCAACATATGCACTGCCGCTCTATTCATTGGCTGCTGCCGCTGTATTAACTTTTGTCCTTTTTTTAAATTATTTTTACAAATAATTTGTGAAATCCATTTCAAATAATATAGTTGTTATTTAGCATAGCGGATATATCCAATTATAAATGTTTTTTGTGGAGGTTTGCTAAGCCCAAATAACAGTAATGAGTAAAGTATTCGAACGTACAACAATAAATCCCACGGGAACCGTACATTTTCCCGCGATAAAAAGTAGCCTATGTCTAGACCACGGGAAAGGCCTGGTCTAGTCTATATATCTGTGGATTTTGGATTTTTGCCTATTCAATGGAAACAAAGAAACAATCAAATCTTTCCTCCTTATAATAATATTATTATAGTACTTAAACTTCTTTAACAACATATTATATGTTCGTTTGAACAAGTCGGCAAATATGAGTGATTAGAGTTAAGTGGTGTGCGATGGGAAGGTGAGCCGTCGCGTGCGCGGCGGTGTGAATGCACGCTACTTTGTTGTTAAAAACCGATGGAGTTTTCACACCACCACGAGATTGTGAAGCCTTTTTCAAATCCTTTTTATTGCATCGTCCGGACCTAAGCTCATTACAATTATCGTAAAGGGGTTAATTTAAACTAAGTAATATTTAGTTGTGTGTTGTTCCTTGTATTTTTTTTTCATACAACTAACAACACATCACTGCTAAATAAGTAGCTAGTTTTTGGTTTGTTAGTGATGGTTAGTATTTTGAATCGGTATATTTATTCTATCTCCTTTCCTACTTCTCGTTTTTTAATATTCTCTATAGTGGAAGGTATATATACTACGTTAATGGGCTTAGATTGAAAAAGTTAATAAAACTTTGGTATTTTTATTATACATAGGAAAGAACTAAAAATACCTAAGATTTTTTTATAAAGATATGTCATATTTATCGAACCATGAATGACTTTAAAATTCTATAAATATTTAAGAGAAGTGTTATCATAGAGGATATAAAGAAAAAATATAAATCGGTCTATGAATATATAAGTTTTTTTTTAGCAAAAAAGTAAAATATATTTAATTCAATTTGAAATTATCAATATCAATAGCGACTCCACACCTTTTCCAAAGCGTATTATAGGCATTTGATCCCTGACTTTTAATGCTTCACCCCCGGCATTAAAATTATGTGTATATTTGTATCACGCTAGCGATTGTAGGGCCTCAAGTACGAAACCCGGCGCGGCGCGGCGTGGCGCTGGAAACGATACTGCAACCCAACTCCAAGGTCTTCGCTGCTAATAACACCAAATTACACATTCATACTTTTCCACATAAAATTGAAACCATGTCAGGACCAGTCAAAGGAGGGTACCGTAACTATTAACTCGTAGGTAATATATTTGTTTTAAATTACTTCAAAAGTTACCGTCCGATTTGTTAAAAATAATTTTCCTAAAGAGTATTTAGCATGATCTCATGATATCAGCATGGAAAATTTTATGTTTATAAGTCTCATAGTTTGGAAATGCCAGGGGGGACCAACTTGTAAACCACTTTGGAGGTCGATTACTCGAACTAGGTCGTCAATATTATCAAAAAACGAGCGAGCCTTACAGTAGTCACATATGATGTGTAACATTTGACATCTCACCTTAGTAATAAGCAATTTTAAAATTATAAATAACTAGCTATTGCCTGCGTGGGAGAGTGTTCGCGGCAAAAAAACTTCTTTAGAAAATATACCTGCAATATAGTTATAGCACAGAGTAAAAATATATTATATACTTTATAATAAATTCTCACACGTACTTCTTTTTAAAGATTTCTAGGAAGATATAATCTCCTAGATAAGGATAATTAAATTGTATCCGTGTAAATATCTTCTGAAAATATCACATTATTTCTGATATTTTTTTAAAACTTATTAAGGGTATAGCCTAAATACCTACTATGGGTGTAACCTATCCACAAAAATAGACATATCTATGTCCTCCGGAACTTTTTGTAGACCTATAAAAGATAAACAATCCCCCATACATTGTTTTGTTATTTATTTCCAAAGGGTTAGGTAAGGCAGCGTTTTCGTTAAAAGTTCCCAGACCGCTTGATTTTTTCCGACACCTTCAACAATTATCATCATAAGTCAAACAATTTCCACAAAACCTTAACAAATTATCGACCTAAACCTTCCTAAGGAGCCACTCTGTCGGTAAATGTTAACGGCATGAAAATCCTTTCGACAGACGAACTCGGCGGGGCACTTAAGTATCCCATATCACCCCTTGTTCTAAATTCTAAGTTTTCGGCCAAATAGGTTCAGCCGTTCTTGAGATATAAATAGTGTAACTAACACGACTTTCTTTTATAATATATATATATATATATATATATATATATATATATATATAATTATATATTATAAAATTATGAGTATATAGTAATATATAAAGTTACTTAAGAAAATATTACAAAAAATAACACAATGCTTAGTACAATTCTCTAATATAAAAATAACTTTTCCATTCAGTAGTGATATGAGTTTTGCCGGGGAATGCAATGGGTGACGTTGTGGATTTTGCATTTTTTTCATTTCTTTCATAAATTTGTGTTATTTCGGTTCTTAATGTGTAATATTGGTAGAATATTAACCATTAAATATTCGTTAACGTGCACAAGAGTGGGCAAGTGGACAACTTCTAAAAACGTGCTATTTTGAGTTTCCCTCCAAAACTCCCTAGGAACTTTCAGTAAAGCTTCTACTACTTTACTGAATCGACTGACATGACTCATGGACTGCACTGACTATTTATTTGGACTTTGACTAGACTTTAGACTTGACGATTTAGGAATACGGTGTTGAAAATTGAAACGAAAGTTCTATTTCCGGCCTTTTTAACTTGACACTGGCAAATGGTTATAAGCATTTGCCATATATAAATTTAAAAAAAAGTAGTGACAGAAATCAAAGTCAAAATTTAAAACAGCTAAATACTGAAATATTTTATACGAATCTGACGGCCAACTCTACCACCACGCGCTCTTTCGTCAATTCAAATATCACGCGGTTCCGCGACTTCCTGTTACACACTTTCATCACATTTCACGAAATCACTCACAAATTTCAAGAAAGTGAGAAGAAAGATGTTACACATCAAAAAGTTATGACGTGTTAAACCTTACCTTGATTTAAATTTTTGAAATAAAAAAATTCGTCCCCACTTCACATGGGTAACCCCATGTAAAGCTACCCCTAAAATATAAAATTATAATTATTAAATGCCAAAAATAAAGTCTATAATATGAAATCTGTAACTATACAAAATAAGTTTTGTCTTTTTATAATTACCGAAGTAATCAAGTGAGGACAGACGGACGGACAGAGCGTAACTATAAGGGTTCCTTGTAGTTACTACGGAACCCTAAAAACAAAGTTTACAATTCGCTAATTTTAGACAAGGGCTAACTCATAACGATCCCACTTGTTGTGTCAGAAGTTATAGTTGCCATCGTTACGATACTTACGATAAATTTCAAGAAATCTATTAAATATTGAAAAAGATTCGTTTTAATATATCAATAATGTTCTAACGAGGTAATCTTTTCACATTGGTTCAATCAGCTGCTCTAAGTTAACTTGTGTTGTTTAAAATGAAACAAAACTCTACTCAGTCTATTTCATAAAAATATCAATAAGCCTTTGGCGCTAATTATACGGAACTCGATATCATTAATTAGATTAGAAGATACAAAATTATTACGCCGAGCGAAATTCTTAATTATATATCTTAAATTTCTAAATAAAATGTAGCCCTAAGCGCCGTCAGGGCAACCAAATAATATGTTTGTAAACAGCTAATTTTACCGTTATGCTTAATTATACTTTTTGATACCGATCCGTTGTTAATGATTAAGACTCGATTATTTGGGGTAAGCTAATGTTTTTTATTATTATTAAGGTTTTAGCAGTAGAATATTATTGGAATACTAGCCTTTGCCCGCGGCTCCACCAGCGTAGATACAGTATCCTACGGGAACACAGTACTTTTTCGGGATAAAAAGTACTACTACCATACCAAATTTCAGCGAAATCTGTTCAGTAGCTTTGCTCGAAAGAGTAGCAAACATCCATCCATCCACCCTCACAAACTTACATTTATAATAAGTAGGATCTTTGTATATAACGATAAAGCCGGTAAGCGAAATAACCCTATAATAAACTAAGGAGCTATTGGAATTACACACTTCATAAAGCGGGAGTCAACAGTTCAAATTGCAATGCACAGGTAACGCGTTAAAGGAGGAGCTGATCGCCCTCCTAATTACATGGATAATTATGGTGTTAAGTTTCGAGTTATTAATTTAATAAATGGGGGAGCTTGAGCGTGTCAGGTGCCTTGGTTGTGTTATTGATTTTATTGTTGCCACGTGTGGCTTAACTTTATTTTGATACTAGCTTTTCCCGCGGCTACGCCCGCGTAAATGTGGTATCGGGATTCTCACATGAATACTGTACTTTTTCGGAATAAAAAGTAGACTATGTTTTAATACAGAGCCTAAACTACTATCATACCATAGTTTTCAGTAGTTTTTGTGTGAAAAATAATAAACATCCATCCATCCATCCTCACAAACTTTCACATTTATAATAGTAGTAGGACGTGTGTATATACTTTTCTACGTCAATTTTTTTAACCACCATTTGATAGTAACTGCAAAGTGGAAAGTGTAGATAATACATTCCAACTTTTTGACTTATTTAAACTTTTTTGGGGTAGGTTTTCTTCGCTCGCTTGGAGTTCGTTAAAATATTAAAAACTAGGTAACAATGTGGCAGCGGTTGCATTCTTCAAATAATATTATGTTAACCTATTAAAATAAAATTACCAACGCGTCGAATCCATATTGTAATTTTTTGTAAGGAAGATTTCTTGAATGGTGTATTTTTCTAAATCCCCACGGCAGCGAGTAATTAAGGTAAAAGGTCTTAAGCACGAATGTTATGACGGTGTTTATTAAAGTATTTCAGAGTAAATATGGCGAACCATTCAACCTGCCTCTTTCGACGTCTGAATGCCTACCACACAATAAATTTTAGGCCGAAAAGATCTTTTATGATTTTTAGACGGATTTCTTTTGAAGCTTATACTAGCTTAGGAGAATAAATTAAGAATAATTCGAAGCTGCCGCTGAAATTGTGAATTTTCTTTCAGTTTAAATGAACTTCAACAATGAGCGCGGACTCAAGCAATTGCTTTAATATGAATAAGTAAACTAAACCTAGTTCTTTCATATGAGGCTTTTAAAACGCTAAATTCTAAAGATTTTCCAAAAACATAATATGATTCTTAAAATTATAAAGGTAACCTAAATAATTGAAAAAAGGACGATTGTTTTAATTCTACGAGTTAATAAAAAGTAATCATTTCTTACTGGAGTAAATACTAAATATTACGTAAATATATTTTATTTTTTAGATAGGATTTTTAGAAATTTTAGAATATAGGTACGTACCTATTGCATTTTAACCATACATAATACTGTTTCTAGAAAATAATAAACAACATGGTTACATGTAATTAATATCATTAATAAAGGTTACAAGGTGTATTTAAGATCAGCACAATGTATTTAATTACTTAAGTAACTACTTACAAATAATTATACTTCGCACTATTTTAATTAATTGTAAACGGTCGCTAATGATACTTGACAACTCACATATTCTTATTACGAGCTAAATTTGACATAGCGGTTCAAGGGGAAGAAGACGAATTTAATAGCGAGTTAAATGATACGTGGCCTGATTGGAAAATGTATGGTTATTCAGGTCGGCCGACGCCCCTCCCGACCTCCGCACGGCTGATTTGAAATGAATGGTAATAATGGCCGAGAATCCCGCTCGCATCGTTTTGTATGATTATTCCAGATTAATTATTTGTCGGAATTTCGTTGGCTAATTTTTTGGAACGGGATTTTTCCGCTTTGACTGACATTTTAATTCCAATCCGTCATGGGGAGTTTGAATATATGATGCGTTTTCTCTTTTCTGCTAGGATTCGTTAGGAGTACAGAAATAATAATCATGAAAATACAGGCATAAAAAGGGTCAATGCTGCGTTTTATAGGAATCTACAATTTGGGTACGGTGGCAACTGCAAGGTGTCGGTTATGCTAAAATGCAAATACTTAGTGAGATATTTGACACCATTGTTACATTCATAAGTAAGTCAGTTTTGTCTATTATTTCGTTTTTTAGGAACTCGCTCCTAATCGAGAGTAGAAACATAATTAAGTGCAAAACGCGCGATAATTGGAAGCAATTAGGGTTTTTAAATTCGTGACATGTGACAGCTTTTTGACAGGACAAGGACTGTCGAGCTACCAAGCACCGCCTGGTGACAGAAAAAGAATCGAAAATTCTTATTGACCATTTCTGATACCACTTACGCCACCAGATGACGCTTTGTGTGCGTTGGTCCTGTCCCCTAACGTCAGAAAAAATATCAAACACCCTCATTGTCACTCGTTATATGTAACCTAGCAAAAATAGCACTCGCTTCTTGTAAGTGTCGGTTAATGGGTGAAGACACTAAATGCGCCTACGAAAGTTACGATGTTTCAGAACGCAATAAAATGAGAAAATATATTTAAAACTCAGTAACGTGATAGTGAGTATATAGACATAAATAATATTTTATTTGTTGCAAAGAACTTGAAATGTTTTATCAAAATATATATTCAGCGAGCCTAAATAATAAACAAAATATTGTCGCCGGAGTACCGACATGATCGATTGACAAGAACTTTCCATATCTCAATGCTCAGGACGTCGATAGTGTATTGAATCACGTCACGCCGGTCCCGAGGGTCGGCTGATGCGAATATCAAATGGCTGCTACCCCCAGGCTCCAGCTCATCCATTAGGCCGATACCCGTGTCCATCATGCGTTTTCCAAACCTGTCAAAACTTATGAACGCGAAACTTTTAAAGGTGATTTGAATATCACGAACATGAAACATTTTCACATTTTCGGTGAATGTAGGCCACGGGGTGGCCATTTCTTGACTTTCTAGTCGTTGATAATTCTGTTTTATTATTATGATCACTTACAAGTATTTCTTATTTACCTACTACTGTGTGAGTGTGACTGACATATTTTTTATTAAACAAAACACGCCTGGCAATGCAAAAGCATTGATAGTTTCAATTCACACCGCGACGATACGGTCATGCCGTTCAAAATTGAAGTTTATTCACTTTACATAAATATACACGTTTCATATAACATCACTCATACACTGCACATGCACTGTGCAGCGCGATGCAACTTGACATTCCAACTCTTACAATGAAACGGGCATCTTCTTGTGTAATGACTAAAGTTCGATTTTGAATAGATATCTTAAAAATGCAGTGCCGCGCCGTGTATCGATTTGTTTCGGTGTGAATTCACCCTTAGATTCAACTGTGAACATAATCTTTCGGTCTATTGAATAAGTATCACGGAATACAGTGAGCGTTATTTTAGCATAACAAACAAATATAATAAGCCCGTTTGATCACATATTAATATATCCTGAGTACATTTCAATACTCTTTTATTACCGTCCTTTTTACTTTGATAGGTAATTCTCATTTCTAGCGGAACGTTGAAGAGGCTAGTTTTGTTTGGCAAATAATTGGCGTTCGTACTGGACGCTCCCGGGGGACCCGAGCTGGCACATTCTGACGACTGAACTAAGTAGAAAGATAGAACAGAATTAAGCGGGCCAATTATCCCGTATTGGATTTATTGGTAATCTCTGCACGAATGGGCGCGGGGGTGCGAACCGAACTTAGTTTTGATGATGCCTCCATCGGCATTATGAACAAAGTTGTTGCAATTTTTATGTAGGTGGATTTATTGTTCGCCTCTCCGTTGTTTCTCCCTCGAACCTGTTTAGAGAGATAAAAGAAATCCAAAGTAATTGATTACAGAAGTAACAAGTCTTTCATCAGTGTAGTGTTCAGATTGGTTGATGTTTCATGACTTTTGTTTACAGTAAAATCATTTCTAGTCTAAGAATATTATTTTATTTAAAAAATATATGATCAAGATTTAAATTAATGGCTTCCTTATCTTTTCAGGGTTGGTAAAATTCTCGTAAGTCCTCCATTACATCATATATATCATATATATATATGATGTAAGTTACATACATATTCTTATTAGTCATCATCATAAAGACTTTAAAATAAAAAAAATAAAAATTAATTTAAGTTTTTAATATATTATTTTATTACAATAATATGTGATATATCTCACAATAACATAGATAATGAAATAAAAATAAAAACATTGAAATGAAAAAATCAATGTTAACGACATGAAGGCATCAATTTCGCCCTAATTTCATAAATATTTTAGGAAAACGAAGGGTCAATCTTTAATAAATATCGACAAACGCCATTTTATTGCGTCCATCCCCGCGATTGACCGAGTATCTTTGTATCTTGGCTGCCATATGGGAGGGTCATCGATAGATTTATAACTTCGACCCCCGGTGACAAAGAACCGAAACTATGAAAAGCGACGTCCGCTCTGATCCCGAATATTCGCTATCAAACAATCTCTCACTCATAAATAACGTTTTAGCTATTTGATGCTATAATTTAAGTAGCTTATTATTTGAGCAATGAGCACCATAGAACGAGATGATTTGACTCTTAGAGTAGATATTCATATAATATAATATTAAATTGGTTTAACAGACGGCCAACGCATAATTAACTACGGATAGCCGTTCATCTACTCGTTTTCTAATCTCATGCTCGTAGCATAAAAGAACTCGTCAGTAATAGTAAAACCAAGTAAATCCTCTTTAGCCTGTACAATAAATAAGTAGCGATCGAAATACACGGTTAGTGTCAGCTCAAACCGCGACAATAGGCGACGCTATGCGGCGCTTCATTTTTAAGATAGCTACTCAAAATTGAACTTTATTCACTACCTACACAAAAAAATGCACGTTTCATATGACATCAGTCATACACTGCACATAGGTGTGCATTGTGCAGCGCGATACAAATCGACATTCGAACTCTTACAATGAAGCGTCTATCTTCTTGTGTAATGAATAAAGTTTAATTTGGATAAGCTATCTTAAAAATGCAGCGCCATCTCGCGTATCGTTTCGTTTCGGTGTGAATTGACCCTAAGATCTAAAAAGAAATGAATATGAAACTCAATATGTGATGTAACATGTTTATGTTCAAAGTTCTATAAAAATATATCTAACTAAAATAGTTTTGTCTGTTCTGTCAGCTGGGATGAAGGAAATTGATAAATCGATGTGAAAGCATATTTGTGTTTTGGCTCCTGATAAAAAATCTAAGTCATACTTCATAGCTGTCAATCAGCTTACCGCCCCTTGGGACTTACGTAAAACTTATAGGGTAATATTACAGTAATATTGTCTAGACGTATATAAAGTCGGGAGCCGGCTTTTTAGGATTCCTTAATAATCAAGGAACCCTTATAGTTTCGCTCTGTCCGTCTGTCTGTCTGTCTGTCTGCACTTCTAGCTTCTGTAATTATGAATATAAATGGATGAAATTTACTATAGTTATAGACTGTGTATAGATCTCAATTTTAGCGTCATAAAATAATATTATTTTTTTATTTTAGGTATGGCTCTCCATACATGTGAATTGGGGATGAAAAAAATATTTTCATTCTATTCCATCGTGTAGGGTATTGTTGAATAGTCATCTTTAAATAAATGTAAGGTTTCATACATGACATTTTAACAAAGTCAACCATTTAAGAGAAATCGGCCTCCAAAGTGGTTTAAAAATTGATCCCCCCTGGCATTTCTAAACTTTGAGACTCAGAAATTTCCCATGCTAACAGATCATGCTAAAAACTCTTCGGGAAAATTATTTTGAATGAAATCGGACAGCAACATTTGAAGTGATTTGAAAAAAATATATTACGCGATTATAGTAACGGAACCCTCCTTAGACATGTCCTGGCATGCTCTAGTAATTATTTTAATTTTTATATATTAAGTATGATTTTTATATTAAAACCACATAATGATATTCGCATAGGGCAAGGTTTCAATTATGACTTTTGTATTTTGAGTTACACACATTTTTGAGTAACCGGCCTCCAAAGTGGGTTTTAAGTTTGTCTTCTCACCTAAAAATCGGAAAATAAAAATGAGTAAATAATAAAAAACTACTTTTTCAAACACTAAATTGAAACAAATAAGTCCAATACACACGTGGGTATGTATTATTATTATGTATTTAAATCTTAAAGCTAATTTATGTGTCATGAAAATAAATATGTATTTGACATACTCTAGACTCTAGTTTGTAAGTTCGTTACTGTTTTTTCTACTGTTTTGTTCTATTATTAGATCTTGTTTTGTATTAAAATAAAATAAATTTATTAATGTATTAAAAAGCAGTCGGGTTTTTTATTTTTAATTTCTTGTTTTATATACAATAAAATATATATCTGCTTTATTTCCGAAAAAATACATTTACACTAACAACAGACATGACGAATCCCCACACTAGGCGTAGCCTGTCCTGTGGGGCAATTCAAGACAATATTCCAAAAAGCGGATTGACATACAGTGTAATATTTTTCAACAATCTTAAATGTTTGAAAATTGGATTTCAAATATTTTATTTACAACATTTGTGTAAAAAACCTATATAATTAGATTACTTACATCAAATCCAAAAAGATTTACTATGGTATGTATGAACATGAACGCACAAACTTCGGAGATATCAGAAATTTTGTGCATATGGCCATAAATTTCGTAGCAACATTAGTAGCGTGTGACGTCACCTACTTGTACGACTTTTATATGGAGTGTTTTTACAAACACTCACAAAAGTGCTTCTGCAGTAAATCTGCAGTATCTTTTAAAATATTGATATTAGTATACTATTCCTTTTGTAAACTGTCTTATTCTTCAGAGCACTATTTTTTATGTAAAAAAAAATACACGAAAATACCGTATTAAGTTTTTATTGTTTAGTGTTTAGATCACCAATGGGTGCTTTATTGTTAACAATAAACGAAGTCATTGCTCTTTTCATTACTTTATTTTCTAGGTGTAGTGCTAGTTTTGGATCCATTTGTAGTAGATTTAGATGTTTTTATATTTTCATTACCTTTTTATTTCAATATTATTTAACGAGGTTATCGTGCTTCTCGCTGCATAGGCTACGCACATAAACTTCGTGACCGATCTTCTTACATGTAAGCATGCACCACAAACTTTTCCAATTCAAGACAACCTCCATGAAAACTTACATCATAACTTTTGCGTATATCTATCAGTAAAAAAAAAGTTTTGATTACTTTTTAGGGTTCCGTAATACACAAGGAAACCTTATAGTTTCGCTCTGTCCATCTGTCTGTCTGTCCGCGCTTCTAGCTTCTGTAATTATGAATGTAAAAGGATGAAATTTGGTACAGTTATATAATGTAAATTAATCTCGGTTCTTCGCAACATAAAATAACAATTATTTATATTTTAGGGGTGGCTGAATGGGATGAAAAATATTTTTTCATTTTACCTCATCATGTAGGATATCGTTAAATAGGTATTTTAAAATAAAGGTAAAGTTTCATACATTACTTTTTTACAAAGTCGACCATTTTCGAGTAATCGGCCTCCAAAGTGGTTTGTAAGTTGGTCATTAGCATTAGCGTAGCATTTCCAAACTATTGGAGATAGAAACTTGTAAGTTTCCACGATAATAGATCATGCTAAAAAGTCTTTAGGAAAATTATTTTGGACTAAATCGGACAGTAACTTTTGAAGAAATTAAAAAAAAAAACCTATTACGCTTTGATAGTAACGGAACCCTCCTTAGACATGTCCTGACATACTCTTGGTTAGGTTATTACTTTTATGACTTAAAAATGTAATCAATATTCAGTAACAGTTGTTATATAATTAAATAAAATTTAAATTAACAGCTTTTCACCTAATGCATTTGAAAGTATATAGTATACACGGTACCTACTTACAATAAAAAATCAATTCTTAAAATTTTTGTCTGTCCGTCTGTCTGTCAGTTTGTTTGCAATTTCACTGGCAGATAGCTGAGGATATAAGGTATAACATAGGCTACTTTATCTTAGGATTCCGTTTAAAAAAAACAGGGTTCCATTTCCGTTAGTTCTACACAAACGAAGTTGCGGGCACCAGCTAGTATATATATATATAGTATATATAAAATAAGCTAAAAAACGATTCTTCACA
Organism: Phengaris alcon alcon; assembly: GCA_037179445.1. Classification (NCBI taxonomy): domain Eukaryota; kingdom Metazoa; phylum Arthropoda; class Insecta; order Lepidoptera; family Lycaenidae; genus Phengaris; species Phengaris alcon. The sequence continues at coordinate 707,022 of JAYRCH010000714.1, forward strand.
CACGAGGCAGCATGGCTTCGGCAGCCGAACAGCGGCAGCCGTAGTATGGAAGGTCTCGCACAATCGACTACAGTACTACTCACCACAATCTCAATAGCTTTTAGTGATATTCATTTTCCATATAATACCGTCTGCATTTTCGATAGAAAAATGACGATAGACGAGCGCTATAGGAAAAATGTTTTTACTGTACATTGTACATCCATACGTCGCCGGACTAGGCTGCCTAGTTAGTGCGCGGAGGCTGTAGAGGTTCTTTTTGGAATTTTTTGTATATTTTATTGAATTCACACCCTCTAAACTCTAAAGAATTTAAGTTTTGTGTTAATACTATTGTTGTTCCCATTAAAAATGTTATAATCTTAAATACTATGCAATCTATATATAATAAGTTTATTACAGAAGAAAATTGAAACTCATAATAACACGCCTATTGAAACTTATACTCGTAAGTACCACATAAGTACTAAGTTTGATTATCTGCTAATTAAAATGCGCGTATTAACTAACTGTAGGTATACTTCGGTATCAAAATCTTTGTAATAAGTAGATACTTCTTGGGTAGGTAGTAGGTACACATATACCTACATAGTGAATAATAAATAAATATTTAAAAAAATATATAAATCCGACTTCCAAAGTAAAAATGCACAAAAAAGTATGAAATAAATCTTATTTTATAAATAAATTCCCCTTTAAATTCGGCTAAAATTTTAACTATTTCTCTACTTAATCTTCAAAATTTTGAATTCGGTAGCAGTTAACTTGAACGTGAGTTCTATAAAATATTGTTTTATTAGGATATTGTTTAGACTGGTACCGACTTCAAAATTATGAAGAATAAGTAGAGAAATAGTTACAATTTTTGCCGAATTTAAAAGGGAAATTGTTTAGAAAATAACATTTATTTCATTCTTTTCTGTGCTTTTTACTTTGGAAGTCGGTTTATTCATTTTTCTTAAAATATTTTTTTTTCTTTTTAGTGATATTATATTATTATTAACTAGTACCTGGAAGACCGAGCTTTGCTCGGAGTTGTAGTAGGACGATAAAATATATAAAAATAAATTAAAGATAAGAGAAAGGAAATAAAAAGAATCTAAAATATTAATTCGGGATCTCATCAGATTCGAAACCGAGCCCAATTCGTAAACAACGCACAAATTACCATTTTACTATCCAGCTGAGGCTACTTTTTATCGCGGCGAAATGTACGGTTCCCGGGACATTTCCCTTTGCGCGCACGAAGTCGCGGACAACGCCTCGTATAGAATATAAACATGTGTTTTCAACGTCGATTTTAAGCACTTATGCACAAAATACCTCCATGAAGTTAGTTGGAGCGAGAGGGATAGGCAAAAAACTATGAGAAATATCTATTTCAACACATTATAATGATGTATGGTGCGATGATGGTGGTGGTGATAATGATTATTTAATAGTGACATATGCTTGCAGTTTTATAAACAATGCTGAAATATCCAAACGTGTTTCTTCAAAGACTAAGGAGTGCGGTACAGTGCTTTTGGATCCAGATTCCAGGGTGTACCTTGGCACAACAACTCACTTATAACAGCGAATTATTTTAAAAAAATCACTATAGATATCCCTATAAATTTTAAGAATTTCTCTCGATTCCTCATGGATCCCATTAACATTTGGTGACAATGGGACCACCTTGGGAGTCAACTCTTTAAAATAGAAAAACAATTTCGAAAATCGGTCCAGAAACGGCGGAATAATCGCGTAATATACATAGACACAAATTGATAACCTCCTTCGGTGTTTTGGAAGTCGGTTGAAAAATAGACAAACTGAACTATCTTTAAATTGACAACTGCATACAAAGAGCTTAGCAACAAAATGAAAAAAATATAGTAAGTGGGTACTGGGTATAGTATGAAACTTATAAATTATAGGATTTTAATTTACCCACCTAACTCTTAACAAGTACTTAATGCTTGAATATAACAATATATTTAGAGACCAGCAGTTATACAAAATGAATATTTTACGAGAAGTGCTTATTTCCCTAATGTGGCCATTAAGCATAATATATAGATAATTATTTCCAAAATTCGTAGTAAATATTCGGCCCACGATTCATACTAAAGCTATATTTTGTGAAATCCTATTACACTGTCCAAAATCTCACAGAACGAGAAAATATTTAGAATAGAAACAATTAGGTTAAGGCGCATCCACAGCCGGCAAATACAGGTAATGTATAGATATATATTACGTATTGCCTGATACATTTAAATATATTTCAATAGGCATATAATATATATATTTCGACACAAGTCATATATTACGTTTTTTTAAACACGCATTTTCACGTAGATACCTTAATAACATACTTGTCCATAGGTACATTATAGATTTCGTGTAACGTATGATACTTTGGACGAGGATATAAGTAAACGAGGATTTTTTTTAATTTTTTTTTATTCTTATATTTTATAAAGTCCATTACATCATAAGATTAAGCCGGCCTTAATTACATCTTTACAAACTTAAATCAGGTACACAGTCTAATTCTCTTAAATGCAATGAGTGTATAATAAAGCTTATTAACCTATCACTATTGTTAGAAATTTGTTAATTATTATTATTAATTTTTATATTTTATACAGGTTATTATTCTAAATCGTATTATTAAATTAAATTTACAATTAATGCTATAAGTTTAATGTTAATCACGTCATGTTTATCTGTCAAACTGTCAAATGTAATGTCAAGTTTAGTTAATAGTTTTGTTATACCATTGTCCTATTATAAAATCTATTATAAAATCAATTCCTTATTTTAAAATTATTGTAAATTTATTATAAGAATTATAAGATAGTTTTTAAATAGGTTTAGTGAGATTTATGTTATTAAGCTTTTATTCCTGTAAGGTATAAATTAGATGTCGGCCATATTGGCGGATTCATTACTGTTACAAGCACCGAAGTGACAAGTCTAATTATAAATTATCATTAAAGCGTTGAATACTCTGATTTGGGTTTTACTTTTTCAAATCAGAAGTGGTGGATAAAGACTGCCTACGGCCTACATTTGGTAATGTATAAGAAAAACGCGCGAAAATCGGTAAGTGATAATTACTGTTTTATTGGTCGAAATTAAAACTGAATTACGATAACTATAGCTTGTACAGTGCATAAACGATTTCACCTATTATTATTACACTGTAATAATCCTTCATCATTAACAGCCATAGGACGTCCACTGCTGGACATAGGCCTCCCCCAAAGATTTCCACAACGAACGGTCCTGGGCCACCCGCAACCAACGGCGGCCCGCGACCTTCATAAGGTCATCGGTCCACCTAGAGGGAGGCCGTCCAACGCTGCGCTTTCCAGTTCGTGGTCTCCACTCTAGAACCTTTACTCCCCAGCGATTATCAGTTCTACGAGCGATGTGGCCTGCCCATTGCCACTTCAACTTGCTGATTCTGCGAGCTATGTCGGTTACTCCAGTTCGTCTGCGAATCTCCTCGTTGCGGATTCTGTCACGCAGAGAAACCCCGAGCATAGCTCTCTCCATCGCTCTTTGAGTGACTTTGAGCTTATTTAAGAGACCAACAGTTAGGGACCACGTTTCACATCCATAAGACATCACTGGCAACACGCACTGTTCAAAGACCTTTGTCTTTAGGCACTGAGGTATTTCGGACTCGAAGACGCTGCGTAGTTTCCCGAACGCTGCCCATCCGAGTTGGATTCGTCGTTGGACCTCACTATCGAAGTTGGACTTGCCTAATCGGACTGTCTGTCCCAGGTAGACGTATTCGTCAACAACTTCGATTTTAGAGTTCCCAACAAATACTGGAGCGGGTACAACATGGGCATTAGACATAATTTTCGTCTTGTCCATGTTCATTTTTAGACCCACTCGCTGGGAAGCTCAATCGAGGTCACCGAGCATGGCGCTAAGGTCTTCCAGCGATTCTGCCATTATGACTATATCGTCAGCAAACCGAAGGTGAGTGATGTATTCGCCATTTATGTTGATGCCGTATCCTTCCCAGTCTAGGAGTTTAAAAACATCTTCCAATGCTGTGGTGAAGAGTTTAGGAGAGATGACATCTCCCTGCCTTACACCTCTCTGCAATTGGATAGGTTTCGTACTTCCATTCTGTACTCGGACCGACATGGTGGCATTGTTGTACAAACACTTCAACACTTCTATATAGCGATAGTCAATTTGGCACCGCTGAAGAGACTGAAGCACCGCCCAGGTTTCGATCGAATCGAAGGCTTTCTCATAATCCACATACGCCATACAGAGCGAACGATTATATTCCTCCGATTTCTCTATAATCTGGCGGAGTGTGAGGATGTGGTCTATGGTACTATAGCCTTTTCGGAAACCGGCTTGTTCGGGTGGCTGGAAGTCGTCGAGCCTGCGCGCGAGACGGTTCGTGATAACCCTCGAGAACAATTTGTAGATATGGCTCAAGAGCGAGATCGGTCTGTAGTTCTTCAACAAGGTATTGTCTCCTTTTTTGAAGAACAGCACCACAACGCCCCTGCACCATGCCTCAGGTGTGGCGCCTTCATGTATGACGGAATTAAACAGCTCCTGGAGGACTTTGAGTACCGGTTTTCCACCTGCTCTCAGAAGTTCTGTCGTAATTCCGTCTTCACCTGGCGCCTTGTTGTTCTTAAGCTGTTTTAGGGCCATCCTAATCTCGTACAGGCCGACGTCCGGGATATCCTCGGTATAGTGTCGAGTTAGCTTGGCTCTTGGATCTTTAGCCGCGCTGTTAACAGGTGTCCGTGTCGATATGTACAACTGTCTGTAGAACTCTTCTATCTCCTCCAAAATCTCTGGCTTCGACGAGATGATCTTGCCTTGATCGGTCTTCAGCTTCGTCATCTGGCTTTGTCCGATAGACAGTTTCTTTGCGAACACTTTAGAGCCCTTGTTTCGCTCAATCGTTTACTCAATACATCTAGTATTGAAGGAGCGTATATCGTGTCGATTGCCTTGGTTATCTGTCTATTAATCCGTCTATATTGTGACATGTCAGCTGAAGACTGCAATCTCATTTCTCGCCTTTGCGCCATGAGTTCCAGAGTTCCATCGGAGAGCTTTTGAGTTCTACTTTGGCGTCGGGTTTTATAGAATTTCGACCCAATCGCATGGACAGCTTCCACAAGCCTGTTGTTTATATCGTCCACAGATTCGCACTCGCCTAGGCATTTAAAGCGATTTTGGAGCTCGAGTTGGAATTTTTCGGGATTTTGGATATTGGCAGCGGTGGGTCTGATCGTGGACTTCATCAGACTAGACCTTTCCAGCTTCACGTTTAGATTTAATGTGCCTCTTACCATGCGGTGATCGCTACCAGTCTTAACCCTGTTGATCACAGAGACATCATTAAATATACGCCGCTTGGTCGTCATAATGAAGTCGATCTCATTTTTTGTGGAACCGTCCGGGCTGATCCAGGTCCACTTCCTGGTAGGCTGCTTCTTGAAGAAGGAGTTCATCATGAAGAGTCCCTCCTTCTCCATGAAATCAGCCAGTCGCTGCCCCCTTGGGTTCCGCTGCCCAATTCCATATTGTCCCATTCTCAACTCATCGCTTTGTTTGCCCAGTTTCGCGTTGAAGTCTCCCATCACAACCGTATAGTGGGTTGGTGAGGTATGTATGGCATTAGAAATGTCCTCATACATAATCTCAACTTCATCGTCAGGGTGTGTCGAAGTAGGTGCGTATACCTGTATAACCTTGATCGAATACCGACTGGTAATTTTGAGTTCCAGGTATATCACCCTATTCGACACACTCTCGATCTTCACTATGTTGTTGACAAGAGACTTGTGGACGATAAACCCGACACCACCTTCGGATTTACGTTCTCCTTCCCGGTAGTAGAACAAGTTGCCAGATTTGAGAATTATCGTGTCCTCGCCCTGTCTTCGGACTTCAGATAACCCTATGATATGCCATCGCAACTTGTCCACTGCTTCTTCCAGCTCAGCAATCTTCGAATCTTCCCTCAAAGTGCGTGCGTTGTACGTTACCAGGTCGAGTCGTCGGGGGTGGTAGCCGGAATTTCGGAGCCGGAGATTCTTCGCACCCCCTGCCCCGCCGTTCCCGTAGCCGCTACCGTAGCCAGGGATAGCGGGGCTGCCGGTGACTAGGGGCCGTGGCCGTTTTGTGATGTTCATTTTTGGGGGGGGGGGGTTTGCCGTAGTCACCCTTGGTACGCTTGGCAGGCGGGTTGGTGACCGCAGTGGTGTATACCTACTTACTCAGACGGACGCTGCTGCCCATTCGCCTGAGGTCCGGGTTTGTCGCCTCTTACGACACGCTTTTCCGGACGGCGGTAGGGATTTGTATTCTTTCTCCGTCCCCACACGAATAATCCTTACGCAAAGTATAAATAAAATAAAATAAAATTCTATACTGCCCTACAATTGAGTATTAGTAGGCAGAAGTTAGTAAAACAAAGGTTATTTTTTGAGAAACTGTTCTATTATATAATTTTTGAATGTGTATTTGGTTTGCTTATATTGAAAATTAATACGTATTAACGGATGTTCGTTAAATTTAGAATATTTTAAAAGCATTAACAAAGTAAATATTTTCAGATGTTTTTTGCGATTGTTTCTAGTTGTGTCTCGGGTCGCTTTTAACTGTTATTTATCTCATTTCGCCGGTTTAACTCAACCATTAATATATTACAAAAACCCATGGATCTTTTGTTAGTACAGATTATTGTTATGTTTTTATTTTTTTTAAATACCCACAATCACTTGGTTAATCTGTGATATTATTATCGGTAAAGCTATTCATTCGTACAGTCTATACATTACTTGAGCGTTAAATATGGCAGACCGTGAAGGTACTCCGAGGGGCCCTACACCTTATTCTACGAAACGTCATGCTACTAAAAATAATGGAACTAAATCGACTCGAAAAAGCCGTAAGCGACATCGTAGCCTAACTAGTGGCAGTTCCTCTTCACGTTCGCGTTATAGTAGTTCGGGACCTCGTGATCGCCATCGCCGGTATGTAAGACGTCGCTGCAGTCGCGCACGTATACGACGATCTCATCGTAGATCCCGAGTTAGTAGGTCTTCGTCAACACACCATAGTTCACGATCAGACTCGCACGGAACGTCTTTGTATCGTTCTCGTTCGCGGTATACGGATCGTAGGTCACGCGTATATTCACTAACGCCTCTACGTCGACAAAAGTCTCATTCGGTTCAACGAAGGCAGAATCGCGATAGATCACGTGGTAGGTCAGATTCCCCAAATGAAAATCCTGCTAATAAAAGATTAGTGTTAAATTCACTGTCTAATCATCTGCCAGATAATACGAAAAACATTCTTGATCAATTGATCACTGCATTACAGAGTGAAAGTAATCCTCGTAACAATAATTCTAGCCATGTGCAGGGTTCGCAAAATATAATTACCGAATTTGACCCCGCTTCGAAAGGTCAAATCATAAACGATTGGATCGCTAAAATTAATGAGTCTGCTGAAATTTATGGATGGTCAGAGCAGTAGACTATCTTTTACGCTTTACCAAAACTGTCCGGGTTAGCGAAAAAGTGGTATGATGGACTCACTAGCGTTAAATTCACTTGGGAGGAATGGCAACAAAAATTACTAAAAACATTTCCGAGTGATCAGAATTATGCTGACCTTTTAGTTGAAATGCTTAACCGAAGAAGTCGACGTAACGAAACATTAGTAGAATATTTTTATGATAAGATTATGTTAGTTAATCGATGTCAATTAAAAGGTCGGCAAGCTGTAGACTGCTTATGCCACGGGGTTTACGACAGTAATATTAGGATGAATATAGAGGGAGCACAATACAGTGATCCTGACCAAGTTCTTAATTATTTTCAAAATATTTCACATATTAAGGGGGATACATAAATATTCAAAAAGAACGATTTGAGGGATCATAGTAATTTTGATAATTCGTGCAAGTTTACCGAGTTTCAAGATAATAAATCTAAATATTCTTATGCATCTTCGAGTAATAGGAAACTATAACACGCCATGATTTGCTATAATTGTAGGGAAACAGGTCATACTGTAGCGAATTGTACTAAAGAGATACTTAAATGTAATAAATGTAAACGTTACGGCCATTTAGAGTCAAATTGTAGAGTTAGTTTAGCTTATAAATCCAATAACAATACCAATAATAATGACAAATCAAAGGTTGCGGACAGCAAACTTAGTTCAAAACATGTCATGATTATTGATGAAAATAATAGTAATGCTAAGTATTTTAAGCAAGTCAATGTAAATGGGATTAATATATCTGGATATGTCGATCTTGGAAGTGAGTGTACACTGATTAGCGATAAAATGAATACTATGTTGAAATTAGATTTAAATGTTAATAAGTTGCCAACCTTAAGAGGATTTGGGAATAGTGCTATCACTCGCGAAGGTAAAACAAATATTTCTATAAAATTAGACCTGGTTGAATTACAAGTATCAGCATTTGTAGTTCCCGCCTCATATTTACCTACTGATATATTAATAGGTCACTCACTAACAGAACATTCTTCAGTTAGAGTATTTAAATCGGACAAAGATTTAATTCTTTATCAAGTTTTACCAAATAAATCCAATTTAATTATTCTTAAATCTAGACAAGACTACAGTAAGTCACAATTTTTCAGTAGAAGTATCTAGTAATTCTGATTTTACTGGATTCGTTAGCATTACACCTGATCTTAGGTTAAATCAAGGAGCTGAATATTTAATATTGCCTGGAATATATTCTATTACTAAAGGTTTAGGTCACATTGTATTCATACCTCTCAATTCTAAAGAGATACATATTGCCAAGAACAAAATTTTAGTTAGGGGTATAGGTTTACCTAGTGAAATATTTCCTGAAGATGTTAAAAATAGTTACATTGTAAATGTAAGGCATCTGTCTAACACTGTTACGCAAATTTTGTATGATGAATTAAACATTGACCAAACCCTGTTACTAGATGCCGTGAATAAATTACTCGAAATATTGAATGAGTACAGAGACTGTTTCGCGTTCTCGACTGGTGAGTTAGGGAAAACGTCAGTGGCTGAAATGACGATTAACTTACATGACAATTCCCCTGTAACGTACCGTCCGTACAGGCTAGCACTGGCAGAGCGCGAAAAAGTTTCTCAAATTATAACCAAACTTCTAGCTAGTGACATCATTCGGGAATCTAACTCGGAGTATGCAAGCCCAATAATATTAGTGCCAAAGAAAAACGGTGAACTGCGTCTTTGTGTCGATTATCGGGCTCTTAATCGAAAAACTATTAAGGACAAATATCCTATGCCATTAATTGACGATCAAATAGATAGTCTTCAGGGACAGAAATATTTTAGTACACTAGATCTGACTCAGGGTTATCATCAGATACCTATGTCTGAGGATTCCAAACATTATACAGCGTTCGTTACACCAGACGGACACTACGAATATAATCGTATGCCGTTTGGTCTGACGAACGCTCCAGCGTTATTTCAAAGAATGGTGCATAAGCTACTATTCAAAAATAAGATACCGGCTGTTCTCGCGTACATGGATGACATAGTGATAGGCTCCAGTTCAATAGATGAAGGAATCTACAAATTGAAACAGGTCCTTGATATACTGCGTGAAGCTAGGTTGTCCCTCAATTTAATGAAATGTAATTTTTTCAGAGAAAAGATAGAATATTTAGGGTTTGAAATATCAAATAATGAGTCAGGCCAGGTTCACGGAAAACAGACGCAGTTTTAGCTTTTCCTTCCCCTAAAAACCCGCACGAGATACGGCAGTTTATAGGATTGGCTAGTTTCTTTCGGAAATTTATTTGTAATTTTGCAACGGTAGCTAGGCCCTTTTAACGATGTTAACTAGAGCCAATTTTCCTTGGAAGTGGGGTGAAGAACAAATCAATGCATTTGCTAAAATTAAAGAATCTCTAATTACAAGAACGGTTCTGAGCATATAAAATCCTAGTTACCACACTGAACTTCACACTGATGCCAGTCAGCATGGTATCGGTGGAATTTTGTTACAAAGGGAAGATGAGAAATCATCTCTTAGAGCAGTTGCTTACTACAGCCGCCAGACCTCTCCTGAAGAACAGCATCTCCATTCGTACGAGTTGGAGACGCTGGCGGTCGTAATGTCCTTAAATCGTTTCCGAGTTTACTTAATTGGTCTACAGTTCAAGGTGGTGACTGATTGTAATGCGCTGAGAACAACGTTAACGAAACGCGATCTAATACCGCGCATAGCTCGATGGTGGCTTCTAGTGCAAGATTACAATTTCTCTGTAGAGTATAGACCTGGCAGTCAACTCCAACACGCAGATGCATTGAGTCGTAACTCTTTACCCTACGTTGAGGAAGACAACCCTGAAGTTAATATATTTAGAATAAATTTAGATACCCAGACGTTACTTTCAATACAATTAGCAGATCCAAAATTAAAACTTATTAAATGTATCCTCGATAAAAATTGTCCAGAAGCGAAGGACATCATGAATAATTATAGTTTAAAAGACGGTAAAATATACAGAAAAGATGGAGATGATTTGAGATGGGCAGTACCACGTGGTGCTCGATGGAAGGTTTGTCTGCTGTGCCATGATGAAAGTGGTCACTTTTCCTTCGAAAAAACATTAGATAAGATGCGGAGAGACTACTGGTTTCCGGATATGACACGTTTTGTTAAAAAGTATGTTCGGGCATGTATTCAATGTGCCTACGCTAAAGAACCTTCTGGTAAAAAACAAGGTATGTTGCATCCCATACCAAAACCTACTACGCCTTTCGAATGTATACATATAGACCATGTAGGTCCTTTTGTGCGTAGCAAGAGCGGGAATACTTACGTATTAGGAATTGTTGACGCATTTACAAAGTTTATTGTGTTGCGGGCTGTTCGAAATACTAAAAGTAGAACTTCAATTCAGATCTTACGAGAATTTATAGGGTTATTTGGCTCTCCTAAAGTAGTAGTTTCCGATCGAGGCACTAGCTTCACGTCTGAAGAGTTCAAACGATTTATAGATTTAAACCAGATAAAACACGTCAAAAACGCTGTTGCAACTCCTAGGGCAAACATGCCGAAAGTCATTTACATGAGACTTCAATGACTTTAGAGCAAAACGAAAATATATAAGAAGCACGCGAAGAAATAGCTTCCCACATACATAAGGAACAGAACGCTATGAAAGCCCGATTTGACAAAAAGCGCTGTGCTGCCCATGTGTATAAAGTAGGAGATTTGGTAATGGTTTTAAAGAATGTACGTAATGTCGGCAATAGTAATAAACTTATCCCTCCATACAGCGGACCTTATAAGGTATCTGCTATACTAGGTAATGATCGTTACGAAGTCTGCAGTATAGACGGTTTTTCGAGCAGGAAATATAAAAATGTATACTCGGCGGATAAAATGAAGCCGTGGATAAGGTTGGGACCTATCGGAAGCTCTGATGATGATAATGATGATTTAAACGACAACTCAAGTGTTGAATGACGTTTTACGATTTATTTAATACATACTTTTACGTTAATATTTCTGTGGATTATTCTACATTGCATTTTTTATCTTTAATCAATTAATCATATAAAAATATGAAATCATTATATTACACGTCAATTAATGAATTACCAACATTATTTTTACTGTTTGAATTTGCTGATTATTTATAAACCGGTTTTAATGACGTGCTACTATAACGAGTATTGAGCGAACCGAGATATTAGGCTTCAATCGCACGTAATTGCGAGAGAGGTTACACTTGATACAATCGCAGTTTCGCAGTTTAAACAGCCTGTGCGTGTATAATAAATCAGCTGCAAGGCCGATACACCCTGTGCGTGTACGCGGTAGTGTGGCTCACGACTTCGATACATCCTGTGCGTGTATAATACTTACATCAGCTGCAAGGCCGATACACCCTGTACGTGTACGCGGTAGTGTGGCTCACGACTTCGATACACCCTGTGCGTGTATAATACATCAGCTGCAAGGCCGATACACCCTGTGCGTGTACGCGGTAGTGTTGCTCATGAGTTCGGTACACCCTGTGCGTGTATAATACTTACATCAGCTGCAAGGCCGATACACCCTGTGCGTGTACGCGGTAGTGTGGCTCACGACTTCGATACACCCTGTGCGTGTAGAATACTTACATCAGCTGCAAGGCCGATACACCCTCTGCGTGTACGCGGTAGTGTGGCTCACGACTTCGATACACCCTGTGCGTGTAGAATACTTACATCAGCTGCAAGGCCGATACACCCTGTGCGTGTACGCGGTAGTGTGACTCACGACTTCGATACACCCTGTGCGTGTATAATATTTACATCATCTGCAAGGCCGATATACCCCACGTGGCGCCGGGCGCGTGCTGTAGTGAATTCCCCGATTTTAGTGTGTGTTCGTGCGAATGAAATAGTGAAGTGAAGAAGTATTAATAGTGTAGTGCAAAGTGAATACTTTTTATGAAAAGCTAATTGAATGGGGCATTCAATAATTACAAAGGATGGCCGAAAATTGTAAAATAAAAACGAATGTAGAAGATTATGCATTAATCTTAATCAGGTGAATTATTTAATTCATTAAATTCTTAGCTTGATATATTATTACCTAATTGTTAGTGTGTTAATTAGTAAAAAAATAAACCTGTAGCTATTAACGAATTTCATCGCCTGAGGACAGGCTAAAAATTCAGGATGGCCGACTGTTAGAAATTTGTTAATTATTATTATTATTTTTTATATTTTATACAGGTTATTATTCTAAATCATATTATTAAATTAAATTTACAATTAATGGTATAAGTTTAATGTTAATCACGTCATGTTTATCTGTCAAACTGTCAAATGTAATGTCAAGTTTAGTTAATAGTTTTGTTATACCATTGTCCTATTATAAAATCTATTATAAAATCAATTCCTTATTTTAAAATTATTGTAAATTTATTATAAGAATTATAAGATAGTTTTTAAATAGGTTTAGTGAGATTTATGTTATTAAGCTTTTATTCCTGTAAGGTATAAATTAGATGTCGGCCATATTGGCGGATTCATTACTGTTACAAGCACCGAAGTGACAAGTCTAATTATAAATTATCATTAAAGCGTTGAATACTCTGATTTGGGTTTTACTTTTTCACTATATTCTATCTTGAAATCAGCACTAGCAATATTATGTATAAAGAAATAAAAATCCAATTTACTGCATTTGGTGTCCAAGATGAGTTCATTTCTGAGAAAATCGTTTCTATCACATTCCAAGAGCACATGATATAAATCTTCATATCGATTACATACTGTACAATTGGGGCTGTTGTTGATTACATACTGTACAATTGGGGTTGCCCATTAGAAAAAGAAAATTATTCAAAGGAATGTGATTGGCACGAACTCGAAAACAAACGGACAAATCTTTCTTCTTCAGTTTTACATAAAAAAACCAAGGTTTTTTGGGTGGTTTACTCACTATGGTTCTATACCAAATGCCAGAGCTCAGTGACTTTTGTTGGAAGTGCCGATCCCATTCGTCGTAACGAGTATTTTTTATCAGTTTTAAATAATCCTTAAAATATGAGATAACATTAATTAAGGTACCCTCGGTTCATGCTGCACTTGCCAAAGAGTCAGCTGTCTCATTACCAAAAATACCAACATGTGACGGTACCCACTGCAAGCGAACATTAACCCCATTACGTATTAATTTGTAAATACTTTCAATAATGAGGAAAGCCTCGTCCCTGCCCATGTCACCCTTACCACAAGAGACCAGATGATGAAGGCCACTTTGAGAATCTGTTACAATAACCACGTTTTGGTAATCAGAGTTTTCAATATATGCCAGTGCCTTTAGTATGGCTATTAATTTTATGCTCATGATCGGAATATCCTCATTATCAATCACAAATTGAGATTTTATTTTACGTCGTGAATCATAAAAGGCGCAACCCCCATAGCCTAAAGATTTTGAACCATCAGTATAAATATGGACGTAATCAATGTATTTAGTGGCCAGAAATTCTTCACTATCAGTTTTGAGTTCAATCGAAGACATATTATTCTCTATACTTCTGTGAGATTGAGTAATAGCAGGAATTTCTGTGAAACATATTTCTTCAATTGGTATTTCAAAAGATTGTATGGAAAGATTATAAGAAGGCCAAATAATGTATTGTGAGATTCGTATGTGTTTAAGGTGTTTGTAACTATTAAAGAGATAAAAATGACTATGTTTATAATTCCAGTAACGTTTACCTGAATGAATTGTATTTTCAAATTTAATAATAGTTTTTAATAAGTAGTCATTATGCCGCGAAAAAATTTTCAAAAACAACTTTTCTGTTAAATATTTCCTTCTAACGTTTAAAGGGGGTATGCATAGTTCATTCTCCATCACGTGTCCGATACACGTGATAGAGAATGAAGTAGATTTAATAAAACCACCACATAGTCTAAGTGATTGGTTTTGAATATAATCTAGTCTTTTGAGAACATTCGGACTGGCATTGGCAAATACAGCACTTCCGTAGTCCAATCTGCTTCTTATTAAACTTATATACAGCCTTCTCAAATGTAGAGGATGAACACCCCACTTATTCGTATAACTGCTAATACAACTTAGAATATTAATGTATTTGGAACATTTTTGATAAATTTCATTTACATGTTTGTTCCAACTTAACCTGTAATCAAACCACACGCCTAAAAATTTAATAACTTTTACAACATCCAGGGATACATTGTTTAATTTAATGTCAACATTAGGAATACGATATTTTCGTGTAAAGATACATAATTTAGTCTTACTTAAAGCTAACTGTAAACCTATATCGTTTAAAAGTTGTTCAAAATGTGTCAGTGTGTTCTGCATAAGTAAAATACATTCATTAATTTCGCTTTTACTACAATAAAAAACAAAGTCATCAGCATATTGGATAATTGTTATGTTAGGTGTATATAATCTGTTTATATTTAGTGTAACAATATTAAATAATATAGGAGACATCGGATCGCCCTGTGCCAAACCATCACGACAAATTCTAGAAATCTCTTTACCATTCGAACACACAAAAATAATGGTTCTGAACTGAAGAAATTCTCTTATATATTTACAAATGTTTCTAAATCAATTCTTTTCGGAATAATACTGCGACAGTTCCATTGTATAATTTTAAGATTCATCAAAATTATAGGCTTGAGCTAAGTTTTTTAATTATTCTTGTCAAACGATTTTTAATTTTGCGCGACGAAATCTTAAGTACAGTATCCATAAACATTTTAAGCAAATTATCTATGTCTTCCGTATAACTGTGGCTTATTTGTATTATATTTTCTTTTCCATATGATTCTTCTAAAAAGTTGATGAACTCGGAGATAGACATTGGATAGTCACTTTTTTCTATTGTATTTTTAATCTCATCTAATTCTGTTGGTTTCAAATCTAGTGTAGGTATTCTTTTTTGTTTTTTAATGCCTCTCTTACCCTTTTTAATTGAATAAGTATTAACAGAGCAATCGGTTGAAATTTCACCCGATTCAGCATCACTCATTGAAATTTCTTCTGAATCGGAACTTTCAGATGGTATTGCAATACTTTGGAACGATTCAGTTGTAGGTGGGTGCGGTCTTTTAAAGGTAGCGAGAGGTTGAAAATCGGGTACTGTATTTATTGTGTGTCGGATATCACTGGTAATAGTTTTATTGGCGGCGTTTAAGTTGTCTGGGCATTTGTTAGCTATATGTCCCTCTTTTTTGCATATAAAGCATGTCATGGTATCTGCGGAAGCATATATCCAGTACGTGCTGCCGTCAAAATCTATTTGAATACGATCGGGTATCTTTTTCAAATCTTCCGGAGATATATAGGCTTGACGTCGGAAACTCAAAATATGATTGAAGCCGGGCTCACTAATACCAGCTTTAATAAAACTTACTGGAGAAACTAATTTTATTTGTAATTCCGCTAGTTAATTTTCTAGTGCAATGTGTGGTATAATTAGACAAACATTAGAAAAAATTATGCGTTTGTTTCTTGTAATAAGCGGCCGAATAGGTATTTTCTTGTTATTTACGACTATACATTGATGTTTATCTGTTAATTCGTCAGCAATTTCTTTCGTAGATACAAACACGCAAATTCTGTTGTTCGACATTCTGCTGAGGAATCTAATCTGTGTAGAATCAATAATTTTTCCAAAGGCATAAGCATAATCCTTGCTTGGGGTATCATCAACTGCATCTATAATAACGGCTTGTTCTTTGGTGGGGAAGGCGACAGCTTGGGTAACTGAGGAATAACTAAGTTTAGGCTCCATCGTCCTGTGTCAGAAACGACGGAGGTATTTATAATTATAGATAACATTCGCACCGCCTCGCGCAAGCGCGGGCGCAGTTCACTCCACTCACAAATACACGTAGTCGATATTATAATAATGCGCGAACGTGCAAACCTAACGGCGCACCGATAACGACTGTAAACGAGGATTGCTGCTTAAGAATGTTAATAACATTCATAAGCAGTAATCCTCGTTTACTCGTTTAATCTATTGATGTATAATATACATCAATAGATTATTTTATACTTTTAACGTGTCTCGTTTAAAGTATAAGATAATCTATTGATAATATATCTTGTAATATAAAATAAATACGTATGGCACTCGAGGACTGCCGCGGGAAAGCTATTGCATAGCATTTTTTATACTTTCTCGCAAACAGCAGCTTACGTATTCGTCCGATTTCGGAGCAGCTCATCTCGATCCGTGCGAGCTTCGTACAGTCGTACCATATACATACACGTAAAGGTTCAACTAGTCGCGGGCTCAAACTCACTCGTGGACGCGGCCAAAAAGCACGCTGTCTCATCTAGCATAGTGTCCATTTTTTTTAACTTATCAGAACTCCGAGTAAAGCTGGGGTACTCAGGTACTTATTAATCTAAGGTACTTATTAAAAAGGCCGATACGGCAGATAAATACATAATATTTTTACGTAACATTTTAAAATTTACTTCTATTTTGAAATTATCAATACGCAAGATACTGCTGTTGATGATGTTAATTGATAAAATGATTTTTCTCGAAAATTATCGATTCCTTCCTAATCTTCTTCAGAAAGTGGAATAGTTTCCTTGCTTGCTACTTCAGGTCCTTGTGAAAGCGTTTCTTCCTCTGACTGTGGTATACCTTCGTCCGGTTCTGCTAGAATATGTTTTTGCCACGGAGGTAAATCCGTAGTCGGAACTCCCAACTTCCAATTTGTTGTATTGTAGCTCCTTTTAACCGTGTATTGAGCTAAGTCCTTTTTGTGATGGCACGTGCACTTGCATTTTTTATCAGCATAAGCAAAGTCGAAGTTCAGATCTAAGCATTTTTGTATGCATAAATATGCTTTTTCAAAGTCCAAGCACGCTTTAACTTGTTGAACACCGTAATGTACTACGCTGGAAATTTTGTCTGAAAAATAAGTTTCTGGTACTTAATTAATATTAATTAGTAATGAAATATGTAAAAACATAAAAACACAACGAAAAATACAGATTAACTTCTTGGATTTGGACATGACCTGACAAACTTACTTTCCTTTGTTTCAGTGCTACAATATGTGAATAATAATATTAAAATTATTAAGCTAAGAGCTCTAAACTCAATCATGGTTGAAACTTGAAAACAATTTAAATTCGTATAACAAAATGATAAAGAACCGTAACGCCGTTTAAGTATAATTAAAATTATAGTTTTAAATTCATTTATTATGTATATTTGGGTTCCACTGTCCACATGCTACTATGTATTCTAATTACTAAACGAAGACTTATAAATATAACAAGCTGCCCCAACATACTTCATTAAGTAAAAGTAATGAATTTATATAAATTAAGTCAAAGGAAATTGAGTTAGAATGACATAGAGCTAATCTGATGGTGGAGCTGAAAGATGGCCGTAGGACGCTTTATCGCAGCTGCGACGTACAGACTTTTTTCCATCACAAGATCTCAGGTGGCTGCATTTTCGCACGGATTGCGCTGTTTCGACAACAGAGCCTTTAGCCAAGTTGCCATTGCTAATATGACATAAGCATAATATATTGTATGTTGTCACTTAGTAATGCTTATCAAATCCCATAATTTTTTTCTAACTTTGTGCTCGCTATAAGCAATGACAACTTGACTAAAGGCTCTGGATACTCGGAGCTTACAATGACGATTACTACGATATGGCCCAAGAACCTTAGACCTAAGTAATTTTGTAAAAGCTGAAAGTTTGTCAGTGCATGCACCCCAACATAGGTAAAAACGATGGACTATCATGAAGTTTGGGTGAGTTTTTGAAGGTAAGCTGTACTGCAGAGTGTAAAATACCATTGCACTTGGTAAGAGAAGTCCTAAACTACAGAAAGGTCAAAGGAGTCTCGAATTCGATTTTGGTTGTAGCTGGTTTAAAAATCATGTTATTTTAGTTCAAAGATCAGTTTTGTACGGAATACTACATTCACGAGTCCGACGGCACTTAGCCGGTTTTTAAATTTTAGTGCATTTTTTCAGAACTTTAACTGAGCCCATGAAATTGTCATGCCACATAATATTCTGACTATGGTGTAGAGTTTGTGAAGTTAGGGCGTGTAAAGTCAGAAGCTAGGCTCATATACTTTTTTCGTAATATTTTGTTTGTACTTTGTTCCGCAATACTCAAGGAAATTTGTCTGTGTGTCTGTCTGTCTGACCGCGCTGCTTCTAGCTTCTGTAATTATGAATATAAAATGGATGAAATTTGTTATAGTTAAAGACTGTGTATAGATCTCGGTTTTGGCATCATAAAATAATAATCATTTTACATTTTAGGGGTGGCACTCCACACATGTGAAGAGGGGATGAAAAACATTTTTTCTTTCTACCCCATCGTGTGGGATAATTGTTCGTTGAATAGTTTTAAAATAAAGGCAAGGTTTCATACATGACTTTTTAATTAAGCCAACCATTTTCGAGTAATCGGTCTCCAAAGTGGTTTGTGACACTTGGAAATTTCCATGCTGATAGGTCAAACTAACAACTCTTAGGAAAATTATTTTTAACGAAATCGCACAGTAGCTTTTAAAGTAATTTGAAAAAAACCTATTATGCGTTTATAGTTACGGAACCCTCCATAAACATGTCCTGACATGCTCTTGGTTAGGTTATTAAGAATGTTAGTCTCGTCTTGCCAAGACGAGACTAACATTCTCGTTTCTCACCTGAAAATGTTTTTGGCGCAATTGATGTTTACATTGGAAGTCACTTCTTTTTTTTTGACAAAAACATTTCTTACTACTTTAATTCTTTAATCATCATTTTATATTCCACTGCCATAACTAATCGTTAAATTATCGATAGCCAACAAGCGCTACCAGCTTGTCAATTAACATGTTTACACAAGACGTTACATAATAATATGATAGCAGGAAATTAATAATAATATGATAAAAATCGAAGGTAAATAAAAATTAAAAAATAAATCTTACACAAATTTAAACATTGGATCAACTGCTTTTCTATAAATATATTAATGTCTCAAACTTAAGGTGCTTTATTCACTGTGTTCAACACAATATTAGGAGTTGTATCTGTTTTGCCCGCCGGAGCATACCCAACGTTTTCCACCTTTTCTTCTCTTTTCTCATCTTTCTCATCTCCATTTTCCATCTTGTCCTCTCCTTTTATTTTATCTACCTCGCCTCCTATATTATTTTCTCCTTTTTCTACTTGGTCTTGTCCTTTCTCTTCCTCTCTTTTTTGTTTAGCATCTTTTGTTCGCAATAGATCCGATTTGTTTGGAATAGATTGACGAGGTCCCGTAAAGTTTCCATTACTACCAGGTGCAGCGATGTTTTCATTGGCATTTGACGTGATAAAGTTATTGCCATATGGTACTCCATACGGAAATGAAGACTTGACTGTTACTGTACTTGTTATCCTAGTATTTTTGTTTATATTATAAAAACTACTTTTATTATTATGAATAATATTATTATCTGGAATAGTTTTGTTTTCAACACTATTAACAAGGTTATTATTTTTAATAATTTGAATGATATTGTTACTTGACATAATTTTGTTTATTGTGAAATTTGTAGTATTGGTGGATTTGTCGTTTTACACGCAAGAGTTGGACTTGCTGTGGTGGTGGTCGTAGTCGTCTTTGATGGCTTTTTGTTCATTAAATAATAAGGCGTAGACAATGTACCCACTATGTCGTATATACCAGGACTAAAAGTTTTCGGTATCCGTATGATTGTACCGTTCGTTTTTATTTTTAAATATTGTGATTTTGCCGTGCTGTGACATCTGCATTGACATAAGCGGTTGATTCTGTAAACTCCTTTCATTTTCTTACATATAGACATGCACTTATAAACCATTTCATAATTAGGGCAACCGCCGTTATAGCTTAGTCCATAACTTCTCCTATACAGATCATCTGTTAAGAAAATTTTAGTTTTTAATTTTACATAAAACGACAATAAAAATTTGAATTACTATACGCAATAAATAAGCCAGATGCTCAAAACTAAATCACAAAAATAAATACCTTGAATAGAATGACTTAGAGCTTCTGTTAATATAATTATTATAAATAATGATTTCATTTTAAATAACTCCGTAAGTTTTACCCGATTGGAAACTAAATAAAACAAAATGGAAAGTAAACAACGAAAACTCATTAAAGTATGCCTATTTGATATTCAGATAACATAATTAATAAATGCTACTTAATCGCTACTTATACGGCTTGTTTATTGGTATATAAATTTATGAAGCCTACAAAGGTTTACGTTATCATAATTAAACATTGCAAACATTTACCATATTTGTGTCCGGAAACATAAAATATTATAGTTTACAATCATCAATAGTAATAGTTTTTGGAAATTAGTTACTACTCTCTGTTTTCGAATTTAATGTAAAGAATTAGATGGAAAAGTTATATATATATATATATATATATATATATATATATATATATATATATATATATATATATATAGTAGTTACTATTAAATATCTTTTGTTATGAAATCTTTGATATAGTCCGCTTTTGTGTACTTTTTTCACTTTTAGAATAAATTATTATACTTATATTATATTATAAATTTTAAATAAGGAAACGAGACCACGTATCCCAATACAGAAAGCAGCTCCAGTGGCTTCGTATTCGCCTTCGCAGAAAAAATCGCATAATATGTTTTCTTTTCAATACTTTATTTAGTCCCTCATCTCCTTCTTACTTAAACGAGCGCTTCTCCAAATTCCAATTTGGAATAAGTAGCACCTTTGTACAATACTGTTTTCTGTTTTTAAGTTGTCAATGACAATGTTTTTGTACATAAATTATTAAATTAAATATAAATAAATTAATTTGAATTTGAACGGAGTATAAAGGTTGTATAAAAAGACTTTACAGATTTGTATTACAAAATATTTTACGAGTAGAAAATATTTTATGTACTACGTTACCAAATCGTCAGGTAATTTAGACGGTAAATTCAACTTTTTCAGTATTAAAACATGCAAGCATTTAATGATTTTTCAATATTCATGTATTACATTCTCCTTTGAGTCTTTCTAAAAAGCCTACCGGCGTTGACCTTCGCTATCTAACCGCTAATTAATAAATCAGGAATGTGATAATGGGGGCGCACTGGAGTCCGGCCCAGTTCCCAGAAACATCTTCTCTATGCCCACCCAAATGATGATTTCATTATCTATATGATTTTGATTGATGCATCAGAAGAAATTTGCTGGTAGCCGAATTCTTTTCATAACAGACATATCTCCTTTGTTTATTACTTGGAACTAATTGATCTGCGGCGCCATGGTTTTTCTTTTAGTCAGAACTAGAACTCATGTTTCAAGAGTAGCTCGAATCGGCGCAAGTGTACTGTTAACAACTCCATTTTTTTTATATGATACGTTTTATATGCTCCATTGTTATATCGCTGAATAGATTTTTAAATAACAGGGTAGTTTCATAAAATAATTTTTATGTCCAATCTCCAAAGAATAAACAGTTAAATACATGTATTAAAAGCAAAGAAATTATTTCAAATATCTATACAGGATAATGTGAAGTATAACAGTTCATATTATGTTATAGAATAATAGAAAAAATCTGTAACTTATTCTATTATTTGATATATTTTTTAAGGGTCGAAAATAACCTTTTTCGAGATTTTTTGAAGCTCTGAATATATGAATAGCTCCAAAAGTATTAATTTTATCGAGACAATTTCTATTAACATTTTCTTCATTTTTCACGAAAGAATTTAAAAAATAGTGTATTATAATAAAAAATAACGTGCTAAATATAAAAAAATGCACTTTTGACCTAGGTTGCCCTCTGGCAACATGCATTTATAAATCAGTAGGGCCATATAAATAGGAACATATAAAAAATTGAGGTGGAATTGTAAACAGCACACAGTACATATGCATCAATTCGAGCTTGCTCTATTACCTCCCTGATACCTCAAATTGTATTTTATTTTGCTAATAATTAGCTCAAATATTTTCCCAATATTATTTTTATAGACTGTACACTGTACGATTGTGAATATTGTAACATATATATTGCACGATTATTAAAAATCCTTCATATCAATGGCTATTATGCAGAAAATAAAAAAAGTAAATCCGAAAACACACCTACTATAAAAAAGGGAAAACGTAATAAAAACGACTTTAGCCTGTCACCTTCCCGTGGACAGAAGCTGACAGGACCCTCGGTTACGCCAAGTAAGGCACAAATTGCGATATTAAGCACAAGCCATGATGAAAAAACACTAGCTGAATATAAATTAGACAGAAGCACCATAATCAATATAAACGATGCTAAAGAAGATTAGAAAAATCCCGTTAGAAAACAAATTTCACAGGAACGAAGGCAGGTTGACGTTTATTTAAAAACGTGTTTCCAACTTCAACAAATATATTTGCTGGAACCTTCGAAATTGTCGCAAGTTGTAAGTCCAAAGAGATTAACTTCTGAGCCAGTTAAAGTCATAATATAAATTAAAATGTTAAAAATATTCTGTTATTTACTTACAAAAGGAAGACCAGTTTATTTGGTTTTCATTTGAATGTTCTTTAGAAACATCTTAATAATGTTACAAATTACAATATACGAAAAAAGCTTCTTAGTGAGCTCCGTATTTTATAATAATTATAAATACTCAATATTGAATATTTTGTTAATATCAGAAAGTCGTATCCACATCAATCTTTACCCGCATTGTTTACACTTTACACGGTGTTTTAAAAAACCGGTCAAGTGCGAGTTGGACTCGCCTATGAGAGGTTCCGTACAAAACGGCCAAACAAATAACATTTGTTGTATATTATTTGTTTGTCCGTTCCGCCCTCTTAAATATTTATTTTATTCTGTGTTTAGTATTAATTATTGTTGAAGCGGCAACAGAAATACATCATCTATATATTTTCGCTTTGCGAATATTTTAAGTCTCAATCACGATTTATGAGATTGAGCTTGGTTACATACAAACAGACGGACGGATGGACGGACGGACAGCGGAGTCTTAGTAATGGGGTTCCGTTTTTACTCTTTGGGTACGGCACCCTAAAAACGAGTAGAAATTCAAAGACGAGATTGAATTTGATTCCGATACATAAATTTCACTTTGGGTATTCGTCTTCTCCGACTCAAATGAGAAAATAAAGCAAATTAATTTAATTTGTTTACATTAAACACAATCAATCTTCTTCGAAAGATACTTTAGAATATTTTAGGCTTAGAAACTTAACCATCAACATCGCCACAGTTGCATGTGTAATATTTCGTAAGCTCATAGGTTTTTGTTTCTTAATAAAAATAACGTGATATTACGACATTTCTAAACGATATTTTAAAATATTAATGTCTGGTTTCTAAGGTTTTTTGTCGGTTGTTTATATATTCAATGGCGCTTTTGATTGTATGGCGCGTTGGCGTTATCCAACTAAAAACGGTATTGAATAGATAAACTACCGACAAAAATCCTCAGACACCGGTCATAAAATATACTTTGAGTAGTACGCTGTATGTTTTTTTCTATACATGTAGCACTTTTGAATACCATTTATACGTAATTCGTAATAAAATCTAATCATAGTAAACGGCTGGTACAGCACAACGCAAACAATGCTTCTGATTAACGTCTCTCGAAATGACTTGAAATAACAGATATAACTCTTTTTATGTTGTGTTTAGATAAAGATTCTTTGTGTGGGGTGTTTTATAGTTTTCTGTTCGACCGATTTGTATACGAATGAAAATAGATTATGGGCAGTTTTTCCCGTTATTAGTGCCCATAAATCATTGCGCATCTGTGGTTTCAGATACTCAAATACATCTAAGAATCGATGAGCATTGACAGATCGTATCTTTCTTTTTGTATTCTATAACAAGTAGACAAATCTACTACTAGCGGACAAATATAATAACCGCATTGAATTGTTTTATTTATTAGAAATTACAATTCTTTTTGTTGCATACATGATAAGTGTCAGATAGCTTATTTGCATGTTTTGTCTGTATCGCTCAGTTCACCTAAAGTAAACAGCAACAAAACAACACAATAAGCTATTTAACACTTACTAGGCGAATGTGAAACATGTCCGTTACATTTACATCTATATTAATTACTTATTTATCTTTCTAAGTGTTATCTGAACTACGAAGCTTTTACCTTTATAGTTCGTAAACCTGGAGTTTGTTGTAAAATTTTAATTAAACCACAGATAATGCTAATAAAGACTTCAAGACACTCGAGTTCGGGACAACATTTCATAGAACTAACAAGCAACACTGTAATGTATATATTGTAACAACAATGTTGCCACGGCTGCCTGTGGGAATATGATAGGTTGCAAAATAATCATACAATGGCTTTTGTTTATGACAGCCGAGTCACAAAATCAATCGAACTCATGCATTATCAATAACGGCAGTGCGCAGGTAACGTATATATGGGACATTTATCACTATGACAAGCTGCTTCTATTTATCCCGCGTCCCCCTCCCCTCTCCCCTCCCCGCCGCGGACCTACCGATCCAAGTTAATGCCCTGAATTCAAATCTTCCGTATCGCATTAATCCGACCGAGGGTCGTGCCGTAATAAATTCCGTATTATACGCGCGACACGCGTATTAAAATAAACATATAAACATGTAACACCCCTGCGATGCACACCCGCAGGCGAACCTCACACTGCAGCGTCCACATCATCACGGACCGCACTAAACTAGCTCTGATGAAGACAGACGATGAATCCTTTCTGCAATTCGTGACTGATGTAGGCTCGCGACAAAATTACAGTTTTATATTTACGGTCGCCCTGTGGACGAGATCCTCTCTCGTAATAATTAATATAATTTAAACTATACAAGGGTTTTTTGCATCTAAGGGTCAGTTCACACCGCGACGAATTCGAATATCAGGCGCCGCTCTTGCAATGAAACGTGTAATTTTTTGTATAGTGAATAAAGTAAAGTTTTTAATAACTATCTTAAACATGCAGCACCGTCGCGTATCGTCTCGACGTGAATGGGCCCTTAGATAGAAAAAAATAAAAAAATGATAATGTTCCCAACATTATCTGACAAACGCCAACGAGTAACGAAATTGTATCATGGTTGTATCTATATGTATGTATATATATATGCATGGTTGTATGGAACGCACGGTAGTGTGTGTTAATAATCTGAGGTAGTATGTGTTGTTGTTATTTTTTATTAATTTTTGTATTTCTAAGCATTATTTAAAAAAAAGTAGCTTTCTGCACACATTCTTCTATATAATCTTTTACTTACTGGCTAAATTTCATACACCTCCGGTTGCACAATACTGTAGTAACTAGTAAGTACTGAAAGTTTTTGCTTCGCGTGTTAATATTACCTGGTTGACCGAGCTTTGCTCAGTGTTTTAGTAGAACGATAAAAAAATTAAAAAATATATAAGAAATAATAAGAATCACGAAAATGTTTATCTTACCGGGATTCGAACACACCACATGCCGAATTTCCAAACAATACAAAAATTAAACGTAATAATAATAATACCAAGCTGCCAATCAGACTGACGTAAGAGAGTCGTAATTATTGATATATTGTTGCACAACGAAATAAAAAAAACATATATTGCTTAAAAATGCGCAGTTTCTAAGGGATAAGACCTATCTAGCTCGATTTTTCTTTTCGGACTATCCCGGTCCCCAAAACTATCTGCATACTAAATTTCATAGTCATACTTGTACCCGTTGTCGAGATACCGATTATATATATATACAAGATGGTCTCGTTTAAAGTATAAGATAATGTTGTCACCGATTTATTAAAAAGTTAAGTATAGTGCTTAAGCAGGAAAATCCATAGTAAAAACACCTACAAAAAACCTCTAAATAAATATGATTTAATTCATGTGCAACGTCCGACGACAGTCGCAAGGAAAGTTATAACAAATTACATGACATCCTTCCAAACAGCCCTGTAGGTGTGCACTAATGTAGCGAGATGGCATTTTATTATAACAATAGGTAAGTAAGTCCCCACGGAGCTGCAGAGGGTGCCGGGGCCGGTGCCCCACAAGTGTGTAATTTACATGACACATTGTCAACAAATGCACTCGCACGCGCGACATACATAATTATCTCGTTCCAGCGTTTATTATGGAGATACAATTACTATAATAACTAATCTTGGCGGGTCATGAAATATTTTTTGTTGTTATGTATCATATTAGTACGTATAATAAGAACATCAAGAAAACATTTAGTAGAAGTAAGTAGATGGTATAACTTTAACTTTGGTTCGCTGGTAGTAGGTACACAACCACTCTTTTCATTTCATTTATGATCTAAATTTAAACTTTTAAAATGTTCAACAAGCAGTTACAATAAAAAAATGTATCAATTATTTATCTATGATTAATTATTACAGTAATTATAATATAAATGTGTGATTTGCATTGGAACTCTACCTCTACGACGGGTCTACGACTGCGCTACGCTCTTCTACGCCCACGCGTTCTCGAGATTATGTATTATTGTATTAAATTTTGCTTCATATTACGAATAATTACGTTAACTGCTCCCGACAAAATACCGTTTAATCTACTAAAGCCTCCGTGGAGCTTATAATTTATGATAACTGAGACGTCTTAGCGAAGGATCGTTCTGCAGATAGGTATCTATCGAGTTACGACGCCTCCCCTCTCGGCGCCCATTGTTGTCTAACACGGAAAATATTCATTTGAATATTTACTTAACATGGATAATATTTTAATCTTCCCCTTTGAATTATACATTTTCCAACGGAGACAATTTCACGCTTGACGCATTAAAATGACGTAACTCTCGTCGCTCGATCGACGCAATGTCGCTTGCAGCGCTAGGTATTTTGCGCTGTTTGGGTTGATTTTCGCGTGTGCATTTACAGTATCAATTTAACAAGATATTCCTTTTGTTAATATTCGCACACGCTTTATCAAATTCTCCAGCGGGGGTGACAATAAGCCGCTGTAAGTACTCTCCCGACATATGGATAAAAGCTTTAATTTCATTCTTAGCTGTTTTGAGTGTTATATATAATTGGATATGAGGACGTGAGATGAAACAGTGAAATATATAGAAACAATTTACATTATGTGTCCAATATATGTGGTATTCTAGATTCCTAAACCTAATATTTTGTAGTTAACATTTTTTTAAATAATACAAATTTTCCCATTAAACATTAATAAACTTAGGCCTTTTCATCCGTTATTGGATGATTTGTACAGTATTCTCCGAGCGAAGTAACCACTCTTGAAATACTGTAGTGCCTGAGACAGTCGGTTTTTTTTAAATGTCGTATGGTGGCCCAATAGCCCAAACACACACGGCATTCTCACAACACAGTCAACCTAGTCCAAAGGAATGACAGGTCAATACGTCTGGGGCCAACCATGTGCGGTTCCTCACGATGTTTTCCTTCACCGTTAGAGCGTTCGCATAATGTACTTGAGATATGAAAAAGTCTCATTGGTACACGCCACAATCGGGAATCGAAACCTGTAATCTCTCCAGTGCGAATCAAACGGTCTACTCACTAGGCTTCGGTGCTCTTAAAACATTAATTTAATTAAAACATGAATAACCTACATGATAAACAATACTTAACACAAATCCAAAACATCATCCTCCGCTTCTGATCAATACTCACTACGCATTAATAAATGCCATTATTGTATGAAAGAAACTAAAAGTTTCAATTGAATTAGTAGCGTAAAACTTCAATAGAGTCGCGCAATTAATAAATCAAGTTACTCGCAAAAGACTTCGCGCCAAAACGGCTTTGTTGTGTCAAATTATATCATAATTCTATTGTGAAAACTGTTAACTGTCTCCTCGACGCCCTCCGGATAAAAAATAACTCGAACGGGGTCGTGCCCTCCTCTGTTTAATAACATAATAGCACAATTCCCTCGCCGCATGATTCAATTTGGATTTCCTCCAGCCTCCCCCGTACAGTCTAAAAAATGACAACTTCATTATATTCTTCTCCCGGGGGCGACTTGTTTGTCACGAGGATTATAATGATTAATTCTTTAAAATATTAAAACCCATTCCGTACATATTGAACACTTGCGCTAAAGCTTTTCGATTTTACGACACGTCATTGTTTACTGAGATTTTTGTCCCTCGTTTGCACTTGTCGTTTAATACACTTAATGTTTTAACTGAGATAATTTTTTTATTTTTTACTGACCATCTTTTCGTAATCGGATGTCCAAGTATGTAGTGTTTGTATACTTTATGACTATTCTAGTAATTAGCAACTTATTAAGTATTAAATGTACAATTTACGCATTTAAATGTAAATTCAAAACTCACTATTTCATTTCTAACACTTAAGAAAAAAGTCAAAGAAATCTGCCCACTGCACTTATGTGGGTAGAATTTTATATCCAATCCAATACTAGCGAACTAAAAACGGTGTAAACTAACAGTATTGCATGGCCAGTTTTTTCCGGACCTTTGTCTGCGCAGAATAAAAACTTCATCTCTCTCCCCGAGGAATTTAATTTGGAGTAATGGAAGTGTTATATTGACTTAACAGGCCAGAAGCTCCCCCAACAGTTACAGTTATTAAAATGGAGAAATTTATTATTAGCATTTCACTGTTCCACTATTTACATTTTAATTTTATCCGTTCTGTGTTTCTATTAGTCACGAGCCGGTGCGTTAATGTAATGCATTGTCACATAAATTATTACAAAGGAATAAATAAGTTTCATCCGAGTGAGCAACGCAAAATACGACCTTGAACCCCCGTGTTACTGCTTAGACAACTGTAAATGTAAAGTACATTTTTTTTTAGCCAAATCACTATACTATACGACAATGTAGACTCCTGTCGCTTTTCATCGGATAATAGATACCCTTACTTAACCTTGCGTATGGAGAAAATCCAGCATTAATATAATATGTAATACTAGCTTTTGCCCGCGGCGCCGCCCGCGTAAATACAGTATCCCACGGGAACACTGTACTTTTTCGAGATAAAAAGTAGCCTATATGTTAATTCAGAGCTCAAACTACTACCATACCAAATTTCATCAAAGTCCGTTTAGTAGTTTTTGCGTGAAATAGCAACAAACAACCATCCATCCATCCTCACAAACTTCCACATCTATAATAGTAGTAGGATGTTTTACAAAAGAAGACAAAATAATACAACAAAAGAAGAATTAAAATATATTATTGCCGTGTATTTGAAAAACAAAATATACTTAATTAAAAATTAAGTGTACAGCAGATGACACGCAGTTGCATCGAGCCGATATCATTGATAGTCCTTTTGTCGCCGAAATGATATTTACAGAAGTGAGCAGACAATTTCACGCTCTCTTCCCGCGCCCCCACATCGGACTCTAATCAAGGGGATGAAAACTTTGTATGGACATAGATTTAGTACCGTTGTTTAGGATTTTTTATTTTGTTTTGTATATATTCGATCTATCCTTTTTTAATGTGTACTGAAGTGAAACTTATCTGAAATATGTAATAATATAACATCAAACAGCCTCCAAAATAAATTATTAAAAGCAACATGTTATAAGATTTTTAAGTATAATTTAGTAAAGTATAGTTTAGAACTGAGAACATGAAGTTATCCACACATAGATATTTTATTAAGCGCCTTCATCTAATAAGCGCATTTTGCACATGCGTATTTTATAGATTTCGCCGCCGCGCCGCCGCCGAAGTAGCTGCGGCGTATCACCGCCGGCGCTGCTACAAAAAAAGACAATATACAAATCCTAGTGCAGCGCCGCAGGAGATGCGGCGCGTGTGTAAGCGTACTAATGTCGGATAGCTTAATGGGAAATTTTGTTTCTGCTTACTTTATAACGAGCGACAGAGATAAAACAAATAAGCTATCTGACATGCATCTAAATTGTGACACAGGCCCTAAGTCTATGATGAAGATTATTTATTTTAAAAATAACTTTCCTATAGATTTGCAATCGACGTAGCAAAAGTTATAACTTATAAAACGTTTATATCCACGTTGCTCGATCGATCAGTCAAACACCCTTCTATGCTTGCACAGATGAGCGTGAAAGATTGTCCACATGTTCGGTCCGGCCCCCGTCTTACCGGTTATCGGACGCATCATAATCCGACTGCCCCTTCCGCCAAATTATCTTATATGTCACTTATGTCACCATTAATCATTATGTTTTGGTATTTTTCAGATTGTGAGAAGAATATACATGGAAAAATGAATAAAACAAAGCAGAAAACAATTATCTGTCTCACATAACATCAAAGACAAAATCAATAAGTGCGAAAGAAAATATCCATGTCTTTTTCCTTTTCAATAGGTACTTTGGTTGCTTTTTAATGCAACGTACGAATTACGACTTAAATAGATAACAATATAAGTGTACTTTGTGTACGGAATGCTTCAACAAAAACTACACACCTTGAAAAATTTAGGATGTGACTAACTTATTCATCATCACATCTCGTTCTTTCCAATTATAATGTGACGTAGGAGAATAAGGAACGATATTATGTTATTATGTCTTCTTCTCCTGATAATAGCCGGGCATCTATGCATTTTGCAGTTCCTAAATATTTGCAACTATTCGTGGCAAGTCATGTCAAGTAGTAAATGTTGTAACAGGTTGACAAGCGTGACGTGTAACGAAATTATAGTGTGTGTAAATAATCTGAGTTAGTTGTGTGTGAAGAATTTTTATTATTTTATAAAAACATATATATATATATATATATATATGCATTATTCAAAAAAATATTAGCTTTCTGCACAAAACTCTATTTTACCGGACGAATTTCATACTCATCCGGTTACAAAATTCTCGTAAAACTGTACTGAAAGTTTTTGCTTCACGAATTTACATAAGTACCTGGGTAACCGAGCTTTGCTCGGTTTTCTGATAACTGAAATAACCTAACCAAGAACATGTTAGGACGTGTCTAAGGAGGGTTCCGAAACTATCAACGCGCAATAGGTTTTCTTTGAATTACTTCAAAAGTTATTGTCCGATTTCACTCAAAATAATTTTCCTAAAGAGTTTTTAGCGTGATCAATCAGAATGAAAAATTGCAAGTTTTATCTCCTATAGTTAGAAATGCCGGGGCGGAGACCAACTTATAAACCACTCGAAAATGGTCGACTTTGTAAAAAAGTCATGTATGAAACCATGACTTTATTTTAAAATACCTATTCAACGATACCCCGTGGGGGGCTGGACAATATTTTTTCATCCCCACTTCACATGTATGGAGAGTCACCCCTAAACTATAAAACTATAATTATTTTATGATGCCAAAACCGAGATCTATACAGTCTTTAACTATAGGAAATTTCATCCATATAGGTATATTCAAAATTACAGAAGCTACAAGCGCGGTCAGACAGACAGACAGATAGACGGAAAGAGCGAAAGTATAATAGTTCCTTGAATATTACGGAACCCTAAAAATCACAAAAATATTTATCTGACCGAGATTCGAACCCGCCACATTTCGAATTTCCGAACAAAGCAAAAAAATGCATACCAAACTGCCAATCGGACTAACATAATTAATTGTCGAAATTATTGATATTTGTATTAATATATTGTTGGACGACGAAATAAAAAACATGTATACCTTTAAAATGCGCAGATTCCTAGGGATAAGTCCTAGTTAGATCGAGTTTTCTCTCCCAAAACTCCCTGCATACTAAATTTCATGGTAATATATATACACAAGATTGTCTCGTTTAAAGTATAAGATAATTAGTGAGACTGAGCATGAGCGCACACCGCAACGCGGCGCGACGATACTTGAAGAAACCAGTGACTATTCGCTGCGCAGCGGATAGCCATTTGACACCAGTACGCCGTGAGGTGCCGCGTATGCAGCCGAACGTGTGTCTATGTGGCGACAGTAAAAAACCTCCTCTTTGATTTGGTTCTGATATTTCTTTGACGGCGGCTGAAGCTGCGTCTCGCGGGATCGAGGTATGTCGCGCCGCTCATACTCCGCGGGTGACGGCGCGCATATACCGCTGCGTCGCGATGCACCGCTCTACGCCGAAAGGTTAATTAATTAAATAATTTTTATTTTTTAATTAATTGATATAAATTTAATTTTTATTTTATTAAATTAATAAAGGTTAGTTAATTAAGGCTACGCTGAATTGTCACAATGAAATATGTATATTTTCGTGTAGTGAATAAAGTTCAATTTTGAATGGATATTTTAATTAATAATGCATTGCCGCATTGTGAACTAACCCGAAATATTATCTAATATTCTTCAACGTCTGTTGAACGTTGGTATAGCTATGAGTTATCGGTTACAATTTATACAATTCGCAACCATATTCGCCATGTTTCCACAGTTTTGTACCGGGTTGATGAATTATTGCCAAGTTACATGACCGCAAAAATATTTTTTTTGGTTAATTACGATTTTCGTTATGGACAAACAAGAAATTCAACTTCATTTCATATCTTTCTGGATAAATGTTACAATATTATAAAGCAAATAGGTACCTAATGTTATAATTTTTTATAAAATTTGCATAATAAATCGATATAATCTTATAAATTTTAGAATCATTTTAAATCAACAATATCATAATATTTTATTATTTATGTATTTTGTATTAAATATAATGATTATTTAAGACATTATAATAGCCAGTATAATCGCAAATAAATCTTCTTAATGCAAATGGATCGCAACGGCTCCGGTCGGCTAATATTGCCAATTCATGTTAATATAATGTGCGATTCAAACATTTTAATGTTAACTTACGATTTATTGGGCCGATGCCGTGAGCGTCGCGTGGCTCTTTCCTGAATTTGACAAGCAAATAAATTACGAGCTGTGCTTGAAGTATCGAAAGGGGGCGGTGCAAGTCATGTATGGACAAGATCGCGCGGAAACGGAAGCGACGACAGGCGGGAAGCGAAGCATAGCGCCGGACGGGCCCGCTTCCTATATCCCCATTGCCTTCAATTATCGCAGCAGGGAGCGCAAATATTGTATCATTGTGAATCAATCTTATGTAAAAATTTATGTTTTCATACACAGTTTTGGAAAAAAATCTATATAACATCCTTAATCCAAAGGCCCGAGAGGATTTTAAGGACCAGGGCCTTTATTCAAGATGCATTCGATAATCGCCGTAGAAATTATCGAATGCATCTTGAGGTTTTACTCAAGATGCATTCGATATGCAGGAATGCTAGTGCTCTTCGTGTTGCGAGTATCCATGGGATGCGGTAATCGCTTTCCATCAGGCGATTTGTTTGCTCGTTCGACCAGCTACGTCCCCAATCTCCTCAATATGAGGAGGGTGAAGTTGTTGTCGACCATACTACTATGTCTACTGCGGGTTTGCTGATTTCAAAGTGCTTCGAAGATTTAATAGCATCTTAATAACATGTGCTGAATTCTTAAGTAAATAAAATAAGAAATAATATCTATGGACCCTTCACACGACGTCAACCTGGTCCCGTGGTAAGTTCTCGAATACCTTGTGTTACGGGTACCAGACAACGGAAATATATTTAATACTTTTATACTATACACATATTTAAGATTTTTATTATATAATACACATATTTAATAATACACACCCATGACCCATGAACACAGAAAACTTTTTTGTTCCCTGGCGGGATTCGAACCCGCAACCTCCGGCATGAGCGCCAATGCGCCACATGAGCCACGGAGGTCGTCAAATATATAAGAAATATAGTAGTTAGGTACATTATTATATTAATATGTGTGACAAAAACTTTCAGTAGGTACAGTTTTACGAAAATTTTGCAAAAAAACAGTGTTGGAGGTGTATGAAATTTGGCCGGTAAATTAATGTGTGGAGGTAGGTGTGCAGGAAGCTAATGTTTTTTTTTTAATTATGCTTAGAAATACATCAAATTAATAAAAATAACAGATACTACCTCATATTATTATTTTATTTTTTTGATTAGATTATTAACACACACCGTGCGTTTGATAGATACAATTTTGTTACACGTTGACCTTTGTCAATCTGTCACAACATTTACTTTTTTTATATTTTTTCTATGTAAGAGGCAAAAGAACCCTTATAAACTTCAAATATAATATATTATTTGTATATGATATAATTATACAATAATATATTAATTGGTAAGGGCGAATTTCGACCACAGAACGACCTCCAGTAGGTAATATAAAATACTCAGTTGCTTAACCGAACACGCACGTATTTCATCAAATAACAAACATATCAGATAATGCCTTTAAAAAAATACCAGTTCTGCGTATTCTTCAAATTATTTTATTACAATACTGCGAATTATATTATATTACTACGAAGTTATAATATTGCATTTCACGTATGTTAGCCTAATATTAATTTCATAAAAAAAAACTAATTTTTTGATAGAGATCAAAACGAAATTAAATGGAAACCTGACTTGAATAAACCACAGACGTTAACAACGCGGTGAGGAAATACAACTCATTTCTGAAGTTAATAGCTCTTCCATTGCGTGTTTCCGAAATTAATTTGCTTTCGAGGCTATATTTGGGGTTCCCTTTGGTCGCAACAGATATCAAGTTATAACTTATTCAATGTGTATTTGATACTGCATTACTAATTCAAATGGTATTGAATATTGTACTGTTGTGTATAAGAGTGGCCTCAGCTTTTGGCTTATGAAATGCTGAGTTTTATAGGCCAAAAGCACTTTATTCCAAAATGGCGGCTAATGAATGATTGTATGTTTATTCTCGCCCGGTTATTCCAGGGGCGGATTGTCCTGAGTGCGGACCTGTGTTTCATAAATGACTTCGGTAATGAGTTCTGTAAACTGCCGACGACACACGCCACCAAATTTTGCGCCGCTTCCTAAAATCCTAATACTCCATCCAATTTCATTGTATTATTAAATATTTATTCGTCTTTGTCTATGGATGAAAGCATCGCTCAGGTGAAATTCGACATACAGGTAATAGCCAATAGGTATTTAGATACTGGTTGTAAAAATATTGTAGGACTAAAACTGATATTTACTTTATTTAAACTTATTTTAGAATTTAAAATGTATTTTAATTATTGTAAAAAATTAATTCATTAACATATCGTCCCCCAAAAGCAGTATTTTTGCAAAAAAATATTCCTTGGTAGAAGTCTCCGAGAACTTCTTCCATAATTGAACAAATAAATTTAAAATCAAGTCCGTATTTTGCAAATACAGCCTTAAATTCCTCTATCTTTGGATTTTTGGCCATCTTTTTCAAAATGGCCATGAACTCTGGTGAATCTAATGTTGCCATTAGTTTGGTAACTTCAGGGTCAGTTGCCAGTTTATGTTCGAACAGATCCCTCATCTCTTCCAGGGGTAGAGCTTCCAGCAATGCGACTATAAATCCTGACATTCCTTTTTTCTGTGGCTCTTTTCTGTAACCCTTGGTCTTGTTGTATGGTGGTAGTTCCAAGGCTG
Source organism: Phengaris alcon alcon (assembly GCA_037179445.1). NCBI lineage: Eukaryota > Metazoa > Arthropoda > Insecta > Lepidoptera > Lycaenidae > Phengaris > Phengaris alcon. The sequence continues at coordinate 743,082 of JAYRCH010000714.1, forward strand.
CGTTAATGAAATCAATAACATTTTTGGTATCATAACCTTTGTTGACTAAATATAAGTAAGCCTGAAAATAAAATGAGACATTAGTTAATAATTGAGATAAATATAGTCTGAAAATTTGAAGAAACAATAATGGTACTGCTTATCTTACGTTCATAATTATAAAAATTCAAAACTCCTCATAAAACAAAGTTCTGCTGAGATATTTCAGAAATAAACATCAAGTTAATAAAATTAAGAAAACCTTTAAGATATATACTCAATTTTTATTTAACATTAGATTAAAACAGTATTATGAAAATAAAATAATTATAAGTAAAGGAACTCACTTCATTAAATTCTCGTAAAGACTCAAATTCCCTTATAACTTCTTTGAACTCAGGACCAAAGACGAAACTTAGGAAATTCATAACTTCAGTATCATTCATGTATTGGACCGCTACGCCGAGTACTTTTTCCACATCTATAAGCTTCAGGAAATCCAGTAATTGTAGCGTCCAATAATGTTCAAGATTTCTATTTTCTCCTTCAAGGAAAATAGGCTGATCAATCTGAGGCACCTTTATTACTGTGCCTTGGCACGACAAGGCCAGACAAACAAAAATTACATATTTAAACATCATGTCGGTACTTCACTTCATGCTGTTATAATTGGTAGAGCATGCGCTTATATAGAAAATATAGGTTGTTGAGAAACATATTGAGCGTTGGGCAATTACCACTATCCATATCTTTTAATATATTATAGATCACATTGATAGCAGTTGACCTATAATAATAGTATCAGTATTTATAATCCCATGTCTCTACATGTACAAATACTGATAGTAGGTACGCTTCGCACACACACACGTCGCAGCTCCCGCGCCGACGCCTCTGCCACCGCTGCCGCACAAGCATTTGTATGACAATTTTTTTTGCAGCGCCGGCGGCAGTAGCGAAATCTATACAAAAACCGACGACGCCGACGGAGCTGCGGCGCGTGTGTAAAGGCTCATATTATGATTAAGAATGTTGCAACTGTTACAACATTAATAACAACAATAATTAATAATACATAATAATATAATAACATCTATAGACGCTTTCACACCACGTCAATCTAGTGCCGTGGTAAGTTCTCGAAGAACTTCTGTTGCGGGTACCAGACCACGGAAATGTATTTAATACTATGAATATATACACATCAATGACCCAGGAACATAGAAAACTTTCTGCTCCCTAACGGGATTCGAACCCGCGTCTTTTAGCTTGAGCACCAACGTGCTAACTAAGCCACAAAGGCCGTCATTAATTCTAGATAAATAGCGATTAATCCAGAAGAAGGTTCATCCTTGTGAACAAACATTTTTTAGATGTAAATCGAAGATTCAACGAGGCTACAAGCATGTAAATCGGTACCGATATAACCTTTTTAATGAAGCATTTCTTCCCAAAGGTTAGACAGCTCGGCTCGGAGCTGCGATTGTGCAATAAGTGCAATGAACAGAACTGATGGACGTGCGATCGGCCGCCTGCCTGTCCGTCAATGGCCGATGCCTGGCATTTTATTAGAAAAACACTGAATCGAAATCGTTCTACAATAATAATACTAGGCTCTTTTATAATGGCCCTGTTGCTGCATTAGTTAGTTACAAGCTTGCAATGACCAGTGATGTGGTCTGAGCTGATGAAAACAATATAAGCCATGTAGCCAATACCGTCATGATAATAATAGCATAGCAAAATAAACTATGTACAGTGATTACGGATACCATAATAATATCTCTATACTCCCCAGGTTTATTGTGTTGAAATAAGACAAAGCACATATACTAAAGGCTTTAACTTAGTAGGAATGTGTGAATATTTTGAATGAAACATAGGTGAATCATGTAGAGGTTTTTACGTGAAATAGTAATAAACTTCACCAACTTACTAATAAAAAGTTGCTTAAGTATAGAATAGATTTTCGTAAGACAATATCGATTTAACAAAATATAAACGATTTCCATAATCGTTGTATTTCAATGCGAATGACACTGGAGGAATCTCTAAACACCGTCATTATTGTTTTATTCTCGAAATTGCACCGTTTAGTGCCAGTCCTCCCCACTGGCGGGGTTTTACATGGTCTCATTGTACAAATTGCCTATTTACTACTCCGGGCATTACCATGCGCATATCAATACAGATTTTAAGTTCTCTATACATGAAAGGTTTAAGATGTAACGCATTTGAAGTGTTTTGTTGTAATTATTTTTATCATGGTAAATTAATAACTGATTACAAGGTGATAACTATTGACTAATATTGAGCCACAATCAACAGTAATTAAATGGTTGCGAATGTGTTTACTTTAAATCATATTTGATTGAGCAATCGAAAAACGCCTAGTATAGAAGTTATGAGTAAGAATAATATTATATCAGTTTTTCAATTGAAATGAAAGATGTGAGATGATGTATGAATAACCTAACCAAGAGCATATCAGGAGGGTTCCGTAACTATCAATGCGCAATATTTTCTTTGCATTACTTCAAAATTTATAGTCCGATTTCTCTCAAAATAATTTTCTAAAGCATGATCTATCAGCATGGAAACTTACAAGTTTCTATCTCCTATAGTTTAGAAATGCCAGGGTCAATCCCAAAGTGCCAAATCCGCCACCAAAGTGGTTTGTAAGTTTGTCCCCCACAAACTTACAAACCACTTTGGTGGCGGATCACTCTAAAATGGTCAACTTTGTAAAAAAGTCATGTATAAAACCTTATCTTTATTTCAGAAGACCTATTCAACGATACCTCACACGATGGGGTGGAATGAAAAAATATTTTTCATTCCCACTTCACATGTATGGAGCCACCTAAAATATAAAATTATTACTATTTTATGATGCCGAAACCGAGATCTATACACAATATATAACTATACAATTCATCATAATTACAAAAGCTAGAAGCGTGGACACACAGACAGACAGAGAGACAGACAAGACGGACGGACAGAGCGAAACTGTAAGGGTTCCTTGAGTATTACGGAACCATAAAAACGATGATACCCGAACGACATTAAAAACGTGGACCCGAACCAACATAATATGTTCCTATTATATATTATGTTGGTCCGTGGTCGGTGTAGGTGGTCAATACGTACTTACAATTTCAATGTATGGACGTACGATTTCGGATGTACGATTTTTTGCGGAATTCCCGCAATTGTATATGATTATAGATTTTATTCTTGGCCATAACATCTAACACGCCTATATACGCGTATTTCAGGGTTGCCCTTTTGGTGAATTTTGGACCGTGAACTTTAAGCGGGAAGTAATTTGCATTACAAAGATACCTAATATATACCATAGAAATCTTGTAACAAAATGAATTCACATGGGGTTAATTGCAGTTTCATTACACGAAAAATGTGGTTGTAACCACATTTAAATATCAAAACTTGTATTATAATAACATTTAAATGACCGCTCATATCATGTCACAGTCCAAACAGAGTGCGAAACTCGTGTCCGAGCCGTTTAAATGCATATTTTGACATATCAATACCATAACGAGATAAGAATACCGGTTCATATTTTTATTATGAGACTCCATAATGTGCCCGATGTGCAAAAAATATGTTTATCCACGAAATAATTAACATAATATAAAGTGCAGATGTAAAGACTTGTCATTACCATATTGATGCTATGGTCGAGTACAGAAGACCGGTGACTCCGCTCGGCCTTCCGATGATGCACAGCCGCTGTTCCCGTATAATATACCCACTTCTTTAGTATTATATTCTGATAAAGCGGTTATTAATTTGGAGACTTCCCCTGTACATTCTAAGCGAAAATTATAGTAAGCATTGTTATTGAATGGTTTTATGATTGTGCATGTTTATTTATAAAATTGTACTCCTTACTCAGCATGAAGGATTACTCGGGTATACTCTAGGACAGCCAGAATTAGCGATATATATATTTATATATATCGCTAATTCTGGCTGTCCTAGGTTTTATATTACCTATTAAGTGACAATTCAAGTAAATATTCGGTAATATTTAAAAAAAACCACGGTAGCAAATGCTGTAAGCAAGTGAAACTTTAATAACACCCCGTAAGGGTCAATTCACACCGAAAAGAAACGATACGCGACGCGGAGCTGCTTTTTAAGATAGACATTCAAAATTGAACTTTATTCATTACTCAAGAAGATACACGTTTCGTTGTAAGAGTTCGAATGTCAAGTTACACCGCGCTGCACAGCGCATGTGCAGTGTATGACTGATGTCATGAAACATGACATTAATTTTGAATCGCAATTTAAAAAATTCAGCGCCGCGTCCCGTCGCGTATCGTTGCGGTGTGAACTCACACTGTGCTTCAAATACGCACCGCTACGATACGGGACGCGACGCGGATACAACACAATTTTCTCAATAAAATACAAAAGCAAAATCAAGTTATTCGCTTTGCAGCAATAAATTATTAAAACTTTGATTACATTTGTAGTGATTCTAGTCAGCCACGGATAATACATAAATATAATTAACCATCGTCGTGACTGTACGAATGGAGGACGAGGCTAGAATTGCTTAAACTATCTTTTAAGGCGATTTAATTATATTGCTTTGTAAACAAAAACCAAGTTACCAAGTTAGGATATCTTTCAATCTGATATTTTTGCTGTCGAATCTTATACTTTAAACGAGAATCTTGTATTTTATAATAGGTTTCTCAGAAACGGCTGCAAGTATTATCATGAAATTTAGTATTCAGGCAGTTTCTTACGCCGGTTTGCGAGTTTCTTACGCCGGCTCTTCTTCTCGCCGGGTTAGTTCCCGAACCGGTGGTAGGCATCAAGTAGGGACAATTCCGTAGGCGTTGCTTAGTAACCTATATGGATATAAAACTTTTTTGATTTTGTTTTGGGGGAGAAAAATCGATCTAGATAGGTCTTATCCCTGGGAAACTGCGTAATTTTTAAGTTATATACGTCTTCTCTTTCGTCGGGCAACAATATATCAATAATTTTGGAAAAATCGATCAAGCTAGGTCTTATCCCTGGGAAACTACTTATTTTTAATTTATATATGTCTTTTCTTTCGTCGTGCAAGAATATATCAATAATTTCGCTTATAAAAATGACAGTATAAGTGGCAGAATGGCATTATAATTATGCATATTTATTGCGTTGTTCGAAAATTGGAATGTGGTGGGTTCGAATCCCGGTCAGATATTTATATATTTATATTCATATATTTTTTTATAATTTTAAATGTGCTAGAACTCCGAGCAAAGCTCGGTTACTCAGGTACTATAATTATTTTTTTTCAGGTAACAATGGACCCACTTTCATAACAAATTAAGATAATAATATCACATTAGATTTAGAATCACAAACAAATTTTTAGGTATTCATTATATTATTAGTAATTATATTAATTATATCACTAGTATTTTCTTATATTCATAATGAATTCTATATACTTATTACTCCTAATATATAAGTAATTACTCCGGCGCGTCGTGTGCATGCTGCAGCAGTGGTTAATGTACAGGTTATCAAGGCGCTCACCGAGCGCAGCCAACATGCTGTTGGCGCTCCCCCGCATGCGCCGCACCAGGGATGACGTTCGCTTGCGCATTGTGGCAAAGTAAACTATGTTTTAAGAGTTTAAATTAAGCTTTTAAGATGATAAAACTTACTTTACATAAGTTCGATGTTAATCAAAACACTTACCATGGGACATGTGGGACATGGGCATCACGTACACCAATCTACTCTTGACCAAAATTTACAGGAAATAGAGTTCATACTTTTTGAAGCTGTGTATATCAGAATGCACTATCAGAGAATTTAATTCATAAGCAAGAAGACTGTTGTTATAATTTGTTCGTATTTTCAATTATTTTATTATTACCAAACTTTGTAATTGTAATGTGACTGCATGCAGTCATTATAAGACAAATAAATGACGAGAACACTCTATCTGCTTGTGAATTAGATTCCCTGATAGTAAAATAACTCGATATATTATTAAATTCAGTCTGGGCCATTTTGGTAAAATTAATTTTGGTGGTTTTAAAATTCAACCTCACAATCTTATTGAAGATGCCCACCGTGGATACCTAATAATAGGCTTTACCTATGAAATTGCCGTTCTGCAGTACTGGCCATTTCAAAGCAAAAAAATATTTGTTTGGCTAAGAATTCTAATTTCAAATTAATTTTATTTTAAAAACATTGATTAGTGTTACATTTTCATCGAATTTCAATCTTTTTCATCATCGTGGATCGTGGATACGTTAAAAATTCGAGTAATTATGGAATATGAGTACCGTCGTGGCAGCAACGCGGCACAAGCGACACGCAACATCAACGACGTTTACGGAGCTAACACTACAAACCAACGCACCACCTGTTATTGGTTCGCTCGCTTCCGTTCTGGAAATTTCGACCTGAAAAATGAACCTGGCGGTCGTCCGAAGACTTTGGTCGACAACGACGAACGGCTGAAATAGCAGCAGCTTTCGACGTTAGCGTCAAAACAATATTGGTCCATTTGCGTGAGTTTGGCAAGGTAAAAAAGCTTGACAAATGGGTGCCCCACGAACTCAATGATCGCCAGCGCGAAGTTCGCGTCGAGACGTGCCTTGCACTGCTCAACAGACACACAAATGAAGGAATTTTGAGCCGCATTGTTACCTGCGTTGAAAAATGGATTCTGTTTGATAACCGCAAGCGCTCAGCAAGTTGGTTGGATCTTGGTTCAGCACCTAAACAATGCCCTAAACGAAAACTTACCCCTAGAAAAGTGATGGTCACTGTTTGGTGGTCTAGCGCCGGTGTGATTCATCACAGCTTCTTACCAACCGGGGTGAGCATTACTGCAGATGTGTACTGTGAAGAACTGAACACAATGATGGAGAAGCTGGCACATTTCCAAACAGGATTGGTCAATCGCTCGTCTCCGCTGCTCCTGCACGACAACGCGCGACCTCATACTGCACAGCAGACGGTCTCCAAGTTGCAAGAACTGGGGTTGGAAGCTCTCCCTACTCACCTCATCCGCCCTACTCACCAGACCTTGCGCCTACAGACTACTACTTTTGAAGAATTTGTTGCCTCCCGTCCAGCTGATTTCTTTAAGAAAAATAATAATTATTAAATAATAATTTAATTTCTTTAATAAACTGTCACTGCGTTGGCAAAGATGCATTGATTGCATTCGTTTAAATTTTTTCATACAAAACGGCAATTTCATAGGTAAAGACCTAATAATAAGCAACTTTTATAATAACTTTAACAGCTTCGACATTAATGTTTATGAGATGGAGGAAAGGTGGTGAGGATAAAGTCGGTGCACGCGCCGCGCAATCCAATGAGCTCGGCCGAAATTCAAATTGCCTACCGCGTCGCCTGCTTCCCCCCATGCCCCCCCCCCCCCCTCTCCCCACATAGTCAGCAAGTCCCGACCGTTCCCGTATCAAATGTTGTTTTATAGCTAATTCCCAAATTTGGTTATGGCCTATAAACGATCCACTGGAATAATTTAAATGGGAATCCGCCTGTATAATGTTCGTACTTCAATCGAAATAAGCAAATTTGTATGTGAAATGCGTTTTGAAGCCGAATATCTATCGCCTTTTATTGCTTGGGAAAATTCTCTAAAATCGAAAGTTTATTTTATTACTCGTAAAGCGTTACGTTCGAATCGCTTTTGTGTGGATTTATTTTTCTTACAGCAGTTTAGATGAGAATAGTCGTTAGAATAATCAATATATTGTAATATACTACTCATAGCGGTTTTTGTTAATCATACAGACCTATTTAGTTCTGCGACTTATATATAAAATACTCGCTTCACAGTTTTCGTTAGAATACTCCTCCGAGACGGCTTGACTAGGCATGCAATATCGAATCTCGGAATCTCGTAATATCGGAATCTCGGAGCGTTTGGTCCGATATTACAATATTTGAATTGAAGGAGCCAATATCGTAATCAGGTTTTATTTTATTAGAGTTTTTAAATGACGCTTTTAATCACGATTACTGTTAATGCAATAACTATATTCGTGAGCCTAAAGCTGCGGAGCACCCAATCGAGCCCCTCGCCCCCCAAAATACAAGTTGTTGATGATTACTGTAAGTTACATAATGACATATGCTTGCAGTTTTTTAAACAATGTCGAAATTTTCAAACGCGTATCTTTAAAGACTAAGGAGTCCTCTTCAGTGCTTTTGAATTCAGGGTATCCGTTGATGCAGAATCGTACTTTTTGGTAGCATACCAATAAAATGCTAACCCAAGCAGCGTTACTTCAGAAAAAGTCAAAATCACTATATGTGTCATATATATTTCGAGTAGTTCCCTCGATTCCTCATGGATACCACTATCAGGTCACCACTTTAGTGACAACGAGACCAATTTCGGATTATACCTATTACATCAAAAAAAGAATTTTGAAAATCTGTCAACTGACGGTGGAGTTATCGTTGAACATACAAAAAAACTACATACATCCGAACGTATAACCGCCTCCTTTTTTTGGAAGTCGGTTAAAAATGAGCGAATGCAGGTATTCTGTGGTCGCGCGCGTAGCTAGCTTACCTATTGTTGTGTTTTGTTTTTTGTTTATGTATTTATGTGTTTATATTATGTTGTCTTCCTTTTGTATAATAGTTAGAAAGTAAGTGAACTCAATGTATATTGTCTACACAACTCTGTTAGAGACAGTAAATGTCAGATTGTATTATACAGATTTATATAAATAAATAAAAAAAATACCCCTCAGTGATAAGAGTGATCAACCCGATATTTATTTTTTACATTTTTTTTTAATTAAAATTTTTATTTCGCATTAAAAATACATAATATAGCCCTTTTCAATCCTTCTAACACTAACCCCGATTGTTTAATAGCGACATTAGTTCTGTAATAATTTTCAACCCTCAGTGGTCGATAACTCTTTCACACACCACCTGTAGGTATTGGTGTAGGTACAGGTTATCTGTAGGTGTAGGTAGTAGGAGGAACTGAAGGTGTATGTAGATAGTTATTTATTTTTTCCAGTTCATATGTAGCTAGTACTTTTATAAAATTGAAACCTAAAACAATGTCAGCTTGTTCATAATAATGACGCAAAAAGCTACATTTATGACACAAACAAGCTAAACACATTACGGTGCTACAGTTCGAAACACTTAAATATAATAATGGCTAAAGGTTTTCTCTTGTCCCAGGCTAATTTCCAGACGGACATTTCCTTTCATTCAATATGAGCGATTGTTCATTGGCGAGGCTCGCCTGAGACAATTGAACGAAATTACTTACTAACGGGGCAAGTGTCAGTCCCACTGCACCTCTTTGTACGGACACACCTTTGTTACACACAAAGATAAAATCTAGTGTACATATTTCCACATTCTACAACAAACATTATAAATATATTATCTTTAGTTATATAAAACATTTCATACTTAAACAATATTATGTGTTAGTTTACATATTCTGTGCTACTTTTATTTGAAGCGCTTTTAGCCCATACTCTCCATATTAAAGAAAATGTTTTGAGCTTCCTCAAGAACATTATTAAGTTGTATTGATCTCAACCCGATATCAGTTATGCTTCATATTGTGCAACACATAATCAAAATAACAATAATGTGTAAACAATGATATTTTTATTTATCAGCTAACAAAAGCATTTCGCAACCGAATTCTATTTGCCGGATTATATTGACGATATCCGACGATATCGATCGCCATAACGGTGTCCTAATGGTCGAAATTTAATCACGACAAGCCGAATGGCACCCGTTTATGAAGGCGAATGACTAAACAGCTTTTTAATACGATTCACACGTTATAGACAGTTAACGTTTTTCTACCGCCACATTTCACGGTGCGATGTATTCGAGTCTTATTATATGAAATGCGATGCCACATACCGACAACTGATGGGATCTATTATTGTTGATCTACGGATCAATATTCAATCATCGCCCGCTTCGACATGGCCTGCGCATGTTCATAAAAACTATTATAAACACAAAATACTCTATTAGTTCTACCGCTTACATATCGTACACTTTGTATGGCATCTAGTTACTGATGTTTAAAATTTTGTTTATCATTGTTACTTGCACTGTGTTAAAGAAACTTATAAACAGATTCATATTATTGATTTAAAATGTTTTTATTTGTAACTGTGAGAAGTGTAATTATTTCTAAGAGCCAACACACAATCTTTTAAAACTCGACAAAATGTGCCCGTGTAGTCGCCTCTACGCTCATGAGATCGAATGAGTGCAAAGTGCATACAAAATCGTGATGTGGCCTTCTAATCGGTTTCACGTTCGTTCTAGCGCTAGTTTTTGTATTCGAATTACTGCTGGTTCGCCGATCTGGGGGTGTACCGGCGCCTACGGCAAGTTTAAGGTCGTTTGAAAATGCGCCGTAATGCACTTATATAGAATTCATCTCGGACAGGATAAGGAGAGGCATAAAGTCGCGCTGCAGCCAATACTGGAGTAATAAGATAAAGAGGCGGACGCGTTTCGTTTTGCAGCTAGCTAGCACCAATTTACGCGCGCAGGGGCCATTAGCATAGGTCCAGGCCGGCGAGCGTGACGCAGGCGCACCTGCCGCCACCGCCCACGCCGCGGTGCGATTGTGCCCGCGACACATTTGTTTACCGCGGTGTACCGGGAAGATGCCATCTTCACCGACACTCGGAATCCAAATTAGTGCGCGAGGAGCTCCCACTTCGTCCTTTTTACGATGTAATTTCAACAAAATCAAAGGCAATTTTCTCGTGTGAACACGTTAAAGAGTCGTATGAGAGTGTTCAAAATGATGGGAATTTTATAATATAATATTAAGCGTAGTATTAACATTTTAAAAATTTACATTTGTAAATCATTGAACGTATTTTAGTGTACACCTATATATGATAAGTACAAATAAGTGAACTTCATCCAAAAGTTTATTCTCTCTTAACGATAATAATCTAAAATTAGTTTTTGTTTGTTCACCTAAATATAGCTATCTATCTACTCATGATCTTATGTGATAAGCATCCTTACCTCATAAATGCGCGCGCATCGCACGCGCGAGCTCGTGAACTATCATTAGAATGTCACATCGAAGATTTTCCTACTTCAGATAAGGTAATCGTAAGAAAAACTGACAGCGCAGAAAAACGGACCGCATAAAAATATTGTACCCCTACCTATATGCCACGGCCATTTCTGAAAATCATACGGAGCGACCAGCAAAAGCGAGTCGCCGCGCATATTTTACCATACACAGAAGCCGCTAACGAATGCAGGGAGGATTTAATGTCACTAATGTGTTTCTCGCAAACGCACGTTAATGTATTGCGATCGGTCTATCATAAGTTGCTAATAGCCGGTCCGGCGATATGGACGAGGTCCTTATACGACGCCATCTGTAAATAAAACATATGCATAGTAAAATTGGATTGCGATATGAACATTCTTCATGCCATTTATGAAATAACAGTATTAGTATACGTAGCTAGTAAGTACTACATCGCTTAATTAGCAGCATTGTATGTAACTACTGGCATCGATACAATTATTTTATTTTCATATTCATAAGGAAAACCTGTTCTTCTTCTCTTTTTCTACGCATGAAAAAATGTAAATTTTGCAACCATTAAAAGGCGAAGGTCAAAAATGGAACCAGAGTCGGCAGCAATAAAATGGTTGCCGATGTGTTCACATCAAAATTTGATTATGGATTTTATTCTTATTCATAACTTCTAAGCCCGGCGTATTATGTGATTGCCCTTTTGATGACATCAAATATGATCCAATCAGTTTTTCTATGGAAAAGACAGACGTGAGACGATGTATGAAAAACGATGATTCTGGAAAGATATCTTGATTGTAATCTATTATATATTATGTTGGTCGGAGTAGGTAGTAGATGCAGTTTTTGGTGTTTAAATTGTAGGTTCATACGCCTTTTAATGTACGGAGGTACGATTTACTATGGAAGTTGTGGGTAGGTGCTTTGTCTGGTTTTTTTAGCATGTAATTTTGACCATGTCCTTTCTATGACATGATCTGAAGATAACTCTTTATTGTGTAAACATAAAAGCACAAAATAAGGTGGCTCACATAAAAAAACTCTATGTATGTGTGGAGGCACCTTTAGAGAACAATATCTACCTAGATATTGAAATAAAATATTGAAGTATTTGAATTCTGACTTTCAAGTGGATTTATAGAGCCGCCGCTGTTGTCTACAAATTCATGTAGGATAATCTAAAGGTCAGTTCACACCGCGACGCGAGTTCGAATGTCCATATGCAGCGTATGACTGATGTCATATAAAACGTGTATATTTTTCTGTAGTGAATAAAGTTCAATTTTAATGCAGCCCCGCGTCGTGTCGCGTCTCGTTTCGGCGTGAAGTGTGAACTGACCCTTATTTGTCCTAAAATAGCCTCCTTAAATCCTGAAATGGCCTCCTTGAATATTTTATATCTCTTCAAAGCACAGGAGAAAAATTTTAGTAGATAACTTATGAAGGTATGTATAATCTAAGTATTTAACATACTTATTCTAAATACTTTGAACAAATTATTTTACTGGTGAAATAACTGCGAAAAACTAGTATTTCGATTGCTAGATATGCCAATTACGATGAATGTAATATAAGCAACATGAAGTCATACTATATTACGTCCCATTTAAATAAGGCATTAATTCTGCGCAAAATCCTTTACCTCAGATTTATTGGTAGAACTAAAAAAGTTATGATGTCACGTACTCTTTTTTAATCAGATATAGCCTTTTTGGAGCGGACGATGGGACGCAAAAGGCGCAGCGGAATGTTCGGTCTAGATGATGCGTGTCGCCGACATAAACCGCTGCATGATTACATGTTCGTCTCCGAGTTCGTGTGACATGAATAATTTTAATCTATGCCTACCATGAATCATAAGAAGTATAAGTTTCCTGTTGTCGCCGTTATAAGCCATCCCGTTCTCGGTCAGGCGGGGACAAGAAAAGTTGCAAAAAGTTGTATTCCAATGTAGTTCCAAAGCGGGATGTGATCATTAGATCCATTCCATAATCGATACGTCCTGAATAGGTAGGTGGTGAAGCGTGCCCAGTGCAGCGCCGCGCCGTAACATTTAGATGCAGTCCAAACATGTTCATTCATCGTTATAAAAGCTTTTTGAATTCTTTAACATGATTTTTATTAAAATCGAATACACTTGTGATAGAGTGTTATGGTGCATTCACATTGGTGTTATTTTTATGCTGCCTCGCACCGTGTTCCTCGCATCAAAAACTAACACCGGTTTGGATGGACCATTGTTGATAAACCCTGTTGTCCAACCTTATGACTAAAAACTAGAAAGAAGAAAAATTTGAGATATTATTTAATATATTTTTTTAAAAGTAATAAAGTTTATAACTCTCTTTCAAATAGTATCTAAACTTAAATTACGCACATGTTTATGAATAATTAACGTTTTATATTTCCTAAAACAATAGAAGCCGCGGTCACGAAAAACAATATAATCCAAAATGTTTGATGTTTAAAATTTTCAAATAATAATTAAGTAAAGTGGCGTGAGAACGTGTAGGGTGGGCCGCGGTGGTCGGCATACAAATGTAAGATGGCCGATCGACCGACCGCGCCGGACTCTCACGGAAGCGTGCTAAGACAATGGCCGGTGAGACATGCATCTATTACCCTTTTTAACTTAAAACTGACTAATGCCCTTTGAATGGCGGAAAGCAAATGAAATAGCCCGATCGCAGCGGACGCCCTATAATTTAAAAAGTAATTGCTTACTATATGGAAACTTCGTTTTAGTGTAATGCTCGAGCGCTACGTGCTTTAAATGTGTAATGGTGGGTTTTCTATTTACTCATGTTAATGAATTTTAAAAAATTTGATGATAGTGGGTTTTCTGTGACACATCTTTGAGAAAATCAATTCTGTCTTCCGAATTTTGGGTATTTACCTAGGTAAATACCCAAAATTCTGAGGAAGATTTAGCCTAAGGCCACACGGCGCGTTTTGGCTCCGGCGCGGCGACTCAGCGGTGCCGCAACGGTTTTCTAGACATAAACATAATATATGGTATGCCACACGGCACGCCCGGCTCCGCTCCGGCGCTGCACCGCAGGCGCGCCGGACTTGGGATCGAGGCAGACGAGGCGGGGAGGGGTGCAAGCAGTGCGGTGCCGCAGGAGCACCGCTGTTGTTTGTACGGCATAGGAAACTCAACTGGATAAGCCAAGCCAACCCAGTTGCGGTGCCGTAAGAACATTGCGACGCCGCGCTCCTCGTGTGGCCACCAGTGCGGTGCGGCGCTACCCCGAGAAACCATAGATTAATTCAATATATTGAACAATGCTCCAATCGAAAATAATAATATATGACAGAAAATTTGGGCAGAATTAAATTTTATCATGCTATTCATGTTTTTTTAATAGTATCCATTTTATGTATCACGTCACATCATATTGACGTTGGGTTTATGATATTATTTCTACAGTTTTGCACCTAAATGACAGTTAAACCTCTATATTATCTTAGTTTGTAATCTTCAGGTTTATGCAACTTAAACGATGACCATTGATCACCATGATCTACATTAGACATTAGATAAGTCTATACAACTAATTACTTTAAGATTTAATATTTTATCTCAAAGAATATTCAATATCTGACGGATTTTTAAGTTGAGACAACTTTATATACGATTTTTAACACGCTCGGAGAATAAAATTGATTATTCGTCACCAACTTCACCCTTTGAATACAGAACTTGATTTTAAATAATAAATCATATTGCGCCAACAAATATACACATTTAAAGTATCATTTGATATGCTGCCAAAAATACGTGCAGCCGCGGTGCAAGTGCCGGGGCGTTAGGAGCAAACAAATGACGTACAGCGAAATGTACTCGCGGACCCTTTGCTCAGGCCCTATGCAAAATAAAACACTCGATTGACATCTCTTTGAAATTTATTAAAAATTCAACCGGCTTTTACTTGCCGAGAGGAGGGTTAGACCATAAGTGAAAGGATTACCTTACATTTAAAATATTGTTCTCAAATCCGTGACGTTTTAAGTGTTTTTAATACTGGATTATATTGACACTTTTTAATATCTGTGATAAATGATATTAGATTGTTTTTAATCGATAATTTGAGATTCAAACGGCATGTAGATAAGGCTTAAAGGACATATATTATAATTATCATGTAACACTATTTAAACCTATTAACCTAACTTTTACATCCCGAGCTATTTCTCTCCTTGTTACCACTAACCAGGCTGAATAACAACGCATTATGAATAACATAAGATGTGTTTATGATGATTAGGTGGCGAGCAGTTGCTAGGCAACGGGGGGCAGTGGTCAGTGGGGGAACCCCCTGGGTCAGTCGTTTCTCATACTCGCCCGTACTCACCCGTACTCGCTGTACGAGCCACCCCGACCCTGATAATTATTCTCCTCCTTGAGGGGTATTTAACATAACTTTATTGTTATAACGTAGCGAAGTTTATATTACCGGGAGTTCCGTAACAGAAAGGTTTAGCGCTACTGTTCCCAACAATGTCCAGTATTTTAAATTAAAGGCAATAAAGGATATGAGAAAAGACTCTGAGCTTTTCGGTAAGGTTCTCTCAAATTACCCCTTTTATGATTGGAAAAATGATTTTGAAATTCGAATAACAAATAAATATATGTAGCCTACTACATATATTTATTTGTTATTCGATATTATATTTTATAAAATAATATTACATAAAATAATATTATATTTGGTAACTAGAGAGTATGATGTTAATGTAAAACTTAACGTTAGGTACGTTATTTCAATAAAAGGGAAATATTTTACTATAACCATAATTATATTAATACGTGAGCTTTGAGTACAGTTTTACTAGAATTGTGCGAACGGAGGAGTATGAAATTTGGCACAATTACAATTTATGTGGAGAAAGGATGAAGCTAATATTTTTTCAAATAAAGTTTAGAAATACATAAAATTAATCTAAATAAGGTTCCACGCACTACAACACTCACACTACTATGCGTTTGTATAGTAACACTAGGTTTGACAAAAGCGTCAATCTCTCTTTCTCATTCCATACATTCGACCTATATCTAAGAAGCGAAATAACCCTAAAAGACCGTAAGAAATTTCGACCACAGGGCGACCTTTATTAGTTTTACTAAATTAGATTCGTTTTTGTGATTTACTAATTATCTACCATTTTTACTCTTACTAATCTAAGTAAATGTCGACAACATTGAACAAAATAGTGTCGTTAAGTAAATACGTTAATACGAGAACAATCAAATAACACGATTTTAAAGCGCCAGTACTTTTTAAACATTTAACTAATGGAAGCTTCCTGATCTCTAGGCAATTAAGATTAGCTCATTTTTGCTTTAAATGAACGAATTAACACGGATCTTGATCGGACTCCGTCCGTCCGATTTTGTTTAGAGCGAAATGGGGAAGATTTTATTTGTGGTACACAGTATTTTTAAATTACTAGTTAATTCGCTGGCTTAAGAATTTAAAGAGTATTTTTATGCCTTTACGAACAAAGATTTCGAAACTAAAGATAGGCTATGACATACAGGGTCTGTCGTAAATAATGGATAACCCGTAAACTGGAGTTGGTCCGGATGTGAAACTGTAAGAAAATCGTATTTTCTTGCCAGGGTTTCTAACCATATGAAAATGGCGTAGCATTTTATACTTTTTTATAAATTTCGTAACTTTTTTCGTTCATTCCGTTGCCATTTCATCAAATTTAGGTATTTCTGTGTGACTTTTTTAGTATTATGCTCCTGAAGACGTGTATTATTTAATTTTTTCAAAATCATCTTTTTATGCTTTTTTTTAAACTATTTTTTTCTTAATGTCAACTTTGATCATTTACTGTGAAAAAAAAAGTATGGCACTATAGCTGCCCATTATCTTAATAAATTGTCTAGTATGTGTAGTTTCTAAAAAGGTATTACAATGTATACTTTACTAGCAATATTAAGTTACAGGAGCGAGATCAATATCAAGGTCAGAATTCAAAATTTTTAAGTATTGTTATAAAAGGTTTAAAACTTCGTCATAATGATCTTATTCTACCAAAATTCTTTACACAAACGTTATTGGGCCACTAATAAGGATTTTTAACATTGTTTACGTTAAAAACACCTAAAATTGTATTCAAATTAAATAATACACGTCTTCAGGAGTATAATACTAAAAAAATCACACAGAAATACCTAAATTTGATGAAATGGCAACGGAATGAACGAAAAAAGTTGCGAAATTTATAAAAAAGTATAAAATGCTACGCCATTTTCATATGGTTAGAAACCCTGGCAAGAAAATACGATTTTCTTACAGTTTCACATCCGGACCAACTCCAGTTTACGGGTTATCCATTATTAACGACAGACCCTGTACATTTGGTAGATCAAATCTTCATACAAGAAAAAGTTACGTCATCTTCGCCATACTTCAAATGTCAGCCATCTTGTTTTCACCATACTTCAAATGTAAAATGCCAAAACGAAAAATTGCAAAAGTGGGGCCATTCAACTGGAGACACTTTTTCCCTCAACATGCCTCGTCTATAATATATACGTCTATGTTTACGAATATTTCAGATTCGGATAGGCCATTGTAGGTAAGTTTTTTTGAAAAATAACTTGACGAAAATTCTACTGGCCATTATAAATTTTACGATTATAGTAGATTTTCGTATTTTAGTAAAACAAAACAGTAAATAGTGTAGAGAATATGTTTTGTTATTTGTTTCAGTATGACATTATTACATTGCAGTTTCGCTATTTATAACGCTACATATTTATGTTGTGCCATAACATTAACAGCTATCAATAACATATCGAACTATTGAGCGTGCGTTCAACTCGCCCGGGTTACTATTATTAAACTCAATTCGATTTAAAACCGAACCCTCGACGTTTGTGAAATTGACATTTATTCTTCGTGTTTCATTGTTAACGTTCTCGCATTTCATATTAATGATTAGCTTTTCTTCACGGGGAAAAATAATCAATATTAGTCTGAAGGAAATATTTTGAATTCGAATAGGTAATACATTTTTTTACGTAGATAGATACCATTATTTTTCACCTGTTACTTTATCTTACACGAAGCATAAAAACTTGAGCGCTAGTGTCAGACGATCATTTGTGGAACTATTTTTATTTGCTACAATTCACCCTTGTAACGCCATCTATTGTCGAATAGAATGAGGTATGGCAAATTAAAAGGTTTCATGCTAAGGTTTTAAAAGTTTTAAAAAGTATTAACCCAGCTATTAAATTCACTGTAAATATATTTATACGTCAACAATATACCTATTCATTGGTTTTTTAAATCTAAAGACATAAAAGGCGATTTAAATACCTACACCAATTAGTGTGCACGAGAGCATGTGTGGGTACTCGTACTTACGAGTACTTCTTTTTCATAAATTCACATATTAAAATTGTTCTGTTAGAGTTATGGTAGGTACCTAAGGGACTGAAATATATTTTTTGTATTATTACAAGTTATGACATTTTATTCATAATTATGATGTTTAATTATGAATAAAATGTCATATGTCTGTTAATATTTTTAGTTAATATAAACTGTGATAGGTGTAATGTCACCTATCACAGTTTACAACAACTTGTGATTTCAAATTAAAATTATATATCTACCATTTACTCTTTTAACTAATATAAAGAAATTTACATTATATTTTATCTAATTTCTGTACTACATAGGTATTGACGCTGCCCTTAAATAATGAATTCTGCTTTTTACATTTATTTAAACTGATAGCTATAACGGTCTCGTCAAAACTGAAATATAATCGTATATGAGATTTGGGGTGGGTCGGTGCTGTATGAAAAGATGTATTGGCGCAGGCGTTATTACATACTCCACATCAGGAGGAGCCTGGATTAAAGCCGTAAATACTTTGAGATTAATTATCTCGTAAACAGTCGCGCGCGACTCCAATCACCCACCAACGTGAGCGAGATACAAATTCAACTTTTCCAATTAAATTTCGTGAGGCATTAATAATTATTTGGGTACATCAATTTGTTCCGAGCGTCCGCCCCGAAGATTTGGTACACATGAGATGGAGTTCTCGCGAATATTTCTTAAGCGTAGTACATTTTCTATTTGAATACCTATTTCTTTTACATTAATATCTACGGATTAGCTTCCTTTCAGTGATCCCTGATATCGTTTTGCTACAAAAATGATTTTTACAAAAAAAAAAAGGCGCTAAATATTTATAGTTCCAAAGTCGGATTATACAAGTTCATAATTTTCCCATAGACTCATAGGTAGGTACTGAATTAATTTAAAATAAACGATTCACAATTGTGATCTGTGTAATATCTTAAGATTTATTGTTCTGTCGTACTTAATGTGTATCAGTACTAATTCTAATTTGAGAATTAATTAAATTAAACTCGGTAGTCGGTACTAAAATATTTGTACATAAATCAGTAAAATATAATACTGTTTAGATTATAATGTGATCATTTAAGCTCTCGGTAGTTTCAAAAATATCTAAAAGATTGGATCGACGAGGCGAAGGCGGCGCCACCTCCGCAGCTTCCGCTCGGCGGGGGCGGGCGCGGCGCGCGGGGAGCGGGGCGCGGGGCGGCACTCCGAGCTGTGAAATTAATTTTCTTCGTCTTTATGTAATTTAATTATAAGCATTTCAATATTGCGCTCAGGGAATTTGTGCCCGAGAGAAGTTAAATAGAAACGTTTGATATTATCTAATACACTTCAGTAATGATTGCGTGCCGGCTGCTCGAATAATATATTAATTTTATAATGAAAAGGAAACTCGAATAACTGTTAATCGCTTAAATATTTACGCCATAGATTTCATTGTCACAACTTGCGCTCAGAATTGCGAAATTAATCAACTTGTAGCAGAATTAGAAAAAAACAGTCCGCGTATAGCTCATAGAGATGCTGCGATAACGTTCCATCTACAAAATTAAAACTACTATGTATGGAGTGTACATTTAACAGATGCCACTAGCGCTCGGGCAATTTTACTCTTAACCGTTCACGCTCCGGCGACGAGAGGCGACATCAAACATGCGCGGCGCTGCAAACCTTTTGCCAGCTTATCTCCCATTCACTATCTTCCTAAAATATCTGCGACCGATCCATTGTATGATGTTTATTAAATTTCATTTTGCGTAAGTACGACGACACTCTTGTCGGCTACTTTTTATGGGTCCGGGACATTTTACGGGTGGATTAGCCCGTGACGTGTGTTTTGTGAAGCGATGTCTTTTTGTGTGCACTATGGTATTGCGCGTATTATGTCATAACAGCCGAGCACTCGACGCACTCGTCTGCAAACTTTTTGTCGTCATTTTATTCCAAATTGAATTCTGTGTTGACAATGTCATCGTCGAAAACAGGATGTTTTTTGTTTGAATTTTAATAGGAGTAAAGCACAAAGGCTTAGAAATACTTACGTCGATAGATGAGTGCTTGCCTTAATCTTTTATTATTATATTAATAATTCGGCTCCTACCCACGTTGAGCCATTGAAGGCATACAAAAAAAGTAGATGACATTTTTGTGCTTGTTAAAATTTTATGTACTTTTTATGCTCGTTTGCTTTGTCTTTTCAAGTCAATTATTGTTTCATAACATGTATATACAATACGTTGAGATCATCTTATTTTATTAGATTTAATAAAGACCTACCTACTTGATGTCTATCGGATTTTACGATCTTTTGTACTTTTATGCTTTTTGACTGTTTCTTGATATTGATGAAACACTGCTTTGATTAGACAAAATGATTTTTATTGTTTACTTTAGAGCTGTTGATATACTAAGTTATTTCTGTACTTTCTTTTCTATTTAAACTGATCAGCAAAAAACGAAATCCATTCCACTCAAACCTAATAGTTTTTACTCGGTTCGTGTATTATTATTATATTTCCAGCTATATCACCGCACTAACTTCACCTCATTTTGAGTACAGATTAGAATGTTTAAGGAAAATAGAGACAGTGTACTGAGACATCGACCGTTATAGACTTTATTACTGTTTAGTATTTATGTGCTCTTAAAAGATAACATCATAATAAATATGGCGACAGCATGTACACGCACGCACGGAATATTCAAGTGAAAGCATGCATGTGGGATGAATAATAATATGCATAATGTTATGATAACAGAGTCTACCTTATATTTATATAAATTGTATAAAGCTATAAAATATATTTATTCGACTGTTTTAAATAATCGTAAATTAAAATTGATTATTTACTATGTTATTTAATACCTTTCGTCTTTTCCCGTTAAGGTACAACTTAAAGGTCATGGTCAAAGGTCAAGATATGTGTCTGTCAACGAAAAGGTCTATAAGATTTTTATTTATAGTAATTCTCTATGAACTTTTATGGGAATAAATTCTCTATAAACCTTTATGAGATTAAAGATTTCAATAAGTCAGGAATTTTATTTGCAAGCCCTTTGGTTATTTAATTAGTTACATTTTCATTGTCTGGCGGACAGGTACGAGTCGAGATTTCATTCATTTTCATTCCGATCCAAAAAGTTAGTCTCTTTCAATTGCTTATTCTGTAGACTAACTGTTGACCAATTTAGGTAATTATTATAATTCAAAGGACGCTAAACCCGACTCTGGCTAGATTAAGCAGTTTTGCCCTTCGTCGTTACCGAAAGCAATAAGACTTACAACTGTAGCCCGTACGAAAACAATCCCGTACCGTGTCTTCGCTAATGGCGCAAGTTCGACAATCGAAGTTAGTCGAAGTGGCGCAGCGGCGATAAATATAAATCCACCAATAACACGTCGGCCTTACGTGGGAACCGGGAGTCGCTTGGGCACAAAATTGAATTTGCATGGAGTCTTAAGTCGCCGGGGCTCCGTGGATATTACAGGCCCACAATTGCTCGCCGATTAAGCGATTGAACTTGATGGCCCGTTCCGTACCCGGCCGATGCCTAATTTCCCGACTAGATTACAATATAAGTGGATAATATCAATACAAATTACAGATTTGCAACGTTTACGAGTGTTGGCTTAAGTGTACAATGAACAGAGTGCTTACAGCTAGCCTTTTTAACGCCAATTATGAATCTGTCGAGAAATAGGCTTTTAGATTGTTAATTTTTAATATTCTTATACACGATAATATTTTAAAACTGAATATAAATAATAATGTAATTTGCCTTAAGAAAGTCTTCCTACATTTGTGTTTCTCCATACTTGAAGTCTGAAGACCGTAATTATAACTCACTAGATGTTGGCTGCGACTTCGTGCGCACAAAAGGAAACCTTACAATTTGCCGTGATAAAAAGTAGCCTATGTCCTTCCCCGTTGCCTACTTTATATCCGTGCCAAATTTCACATATAAAAAAAATCGATCCAGTAGTTACGGAGCCTATTTAATGCAAACAAACTAACAAACAAATCTTTCCTCTTTATAATATTAGTATAGATAATAGTTAATTCATTACTTATGACTTAACATTATTAAGTGTTAATGGTCTCAGTAGCATGCAGTTTGCGAAACTAGCAGTACAAGTGTTTCAATGACCATCATTGGCCTTAGTACTATAATGGGGTCACATAATATCACAATAATATATTCACGCAGTAGAGCACCGTGCCTACAATATAAAGTACAATATTGTGTTATCTGATGAAACACGTCCACCCGCATAGCTCCTACGTTGTTCATTTACGACATTTTATTCAATTTGTATAATATTTTATAGAAACAGGACTATCACCGCCATCTGTTGTCGAATAACGAAAAGTAAAAATTAAAGAAGGTGGTTGCAACTCGCATTGTTATTTTAATGTTAAGAATTTTACTTAAATGTGTTGTTGTAAGTAAAATTTTTGATAAAAAATGATTTTCCTAAACTACTGACAACGGTTGTTTTTGTAACACTCTTTAATAAAAAGCATTGAAATACACAGATTTCCATGGCTTATACACCTTCCAAAGGTTTAATACTGAACTTTCGGATATAGTGGGTATCCGAACAAAAAACTTGATTTTGAAATAATCCAGATTTCCAGTAATGAGTGATATAATGATATGTGACTTGCAATCTTCTGTAATCCTGAAGCCGGAGGGCCAGTATGAAAGGACTCGCCTTATCCCCTGAGCCCGTTATTTACCAGACATTAAACAGATAACCTCGCCCGATACAGTGGAGATTAAGGCCTTGCCAGCCCTTAGCCGAACTTCGATTAATTCACCAATACTTATTAGTCACTTCTTAAGGCAGCAATATATTTAGAAATATTCATCTAAGTGAAGAATTCTGATTGGAAAATCTGCCATAGCAAGTTGAGTCCATGTTGAGTCGTATAAGACTAAAATCAATACCTAACTCAGTATGTTATGTAGACTAAAATAATAGTATTTCCTATCACACTGTAACCTACGTATGAAAAAATCAGATGAGACTGATCACTCAACTCTTGGCGCGTATTCCAACAAAGAATACTAATATTATCATATCCAAAAGATAAATCTAACAGGTTTCCTACAGACACTAGCCTCATGATTGAGCAGTCTGATTTGGTGGTTTTAATGTAATAAAGCACCCCTGTTGATGATGTTTGTTTTGTTATCTAAACATAATTTGAAATAACAGCGCGACACATCTGTCAGCCGCACAAAGTTACATCTCGCTTACAAGTGAGACGCGAACAAACAAGCGGCCGTGCGTGAAACGACCGACTGATATCTATACAGAATACACCCCAGCTATGAAATTAAAGGGGTCAGAGGTTAGGTGGGAATCTGTTCAAAGTTTTAACTTGTGGAAAGTTAAATCACTATGTCAAACTCTTGGTGTTGATTATTTATTTTGCAATAAAAGGATGTCCGCCGATTTACTGTCAAAGTGTAAAATAAAATTTTATAGATCTAAAGAGATTGTAGAGTACACACTTTTCATACCGATAACTTTTAATCATTTTAATGTAGCACGCTTAGACCAAATAAAAAAGTGAAGACAGAGCTTTGTCAAAACAAAACAGAGGCTGATTTTTATTTATGTATTTGAGCGTGTGGCTACGCACTACATACATTAATAAAAGTAACATCGCGACAGCACGCCTTACAAGGTAAGACGCAGTTTCGTTACATGTTACGTGACACTGTCTAATTACACATCACTTTGCGGTTCACAGAACTTCACTTTTTTATTTGGTCTGTATTTGGTCTTAGCAGGATTACAGAAGGAATCTGCATATGCGTCATCTACGCGTAGATGTTTGTCTACATGCATTGTGGACGTAGTTATTGCGTAGACGTTATAGACTGACTACTAAAAGTTCTTGTATAATTTTAGTGTTATGGAGTGTCATGCCGAAGTAATTATCTCTAAATTCTAATCTTTATGGCTGGAACTTTATGTTCCGGAATCCGGCGGGCCCGGGAAAAATCAAAGCATCGAAAATAGAACTCTGGACTAATATAATAGAATTGAAAATCGATCACTTGAGTGTCGAGTTGTCAGATTTGATATTGACATTTGACTTGACACTCGTGTGTTCGATTTTCAGCTCTATTGTATTAGCGCTGAGTTGTATTTTAAATGCTCTGAATTTTCACCGCCCTTTCGGATTCCGGAGCATATAGTCACAGCCTTATACATTATCTTCATTATCAGTAGTTAATATGGAGGATTTATTAGGTTTAGATCCTATTGTCTTTCCGTGTGTATGTAAACCTCGTATTTAATTAGATGCGACCAGACAAACAAAGCTCTCGCCAATATTTGTGTTAAGCGTCTTAAATCAAATTTACAGTAACAAGCTACCTGTCCGCCTGTTTGTCCGCGGATGAAATTTGGTTTGTCTCGATGAAATTCAAGTCATGCGCCGCGCGCCCGGGCAGGCGGGCACGGCACGCTAGTGAACGCTCTCGAATATTCAACCAAAACATCAAATATGTATTGTACACGACGATTTTCAATTGTAGTTCCAAAAACTATCACAAGTTTTGCTTGAAAAGAAACGGTGTTTGAATAATGTAAACGTTCTCATATTTAATCTTATACGATGAATATAAATAAGAATTCTCACCACCGATAGCTTCTCATAGTTGGAATCTTATACAGAATTGTAGATTGTCAGAAAACACAAAATCTTGTTTTGTTTTTGTTAAATTTTACTGGATATTGTTTGAAATTATAATACCTCACTGTGATAAATAAGTATATTTAATAATATTCTTAAGTTTTATTTTGTATGTCGTTTGTGAATATTAAATTTGTTTAAAAGCTGAGCCTTTTAAGTGAGACGTCAAGCCTTCAGAGAATATTATTAATTTATAACTTCTTAACCTCTTAATGATAAACTGTGAGACGAATTCTCAATCTGCAAATACAAATATAAAGCTAATTAAAAAGTTTTAAAGTGAATTATGAGAGGGGTTGCCCTGACCTCGTACCAAGATTGCAGGCGAGATTTATGAAAGTGTGATGCTACGTTCCCCTCTATGTGCGTGGTGAAACTTGACGAAGTTTCGCGGTACAAAGTAAATGTTTACGGGAGACAGTTGCGGCGACAAATATCGCCAGATTACATATTCATAACAGGCGCCGGCTCCGCTCATTATGATCACAGAGTTACCGTTAGTAATGGCTACCGACAATCGACATGACTTATACACTGTTGACTTTGTTAATCAGAGCAAAATCTAATGAAGTGAAATCACTTATGTAGGAGTTTTGTTACGCTTGCAATAGAACTTACTTTGTGAAAAGGCTATATAAAAGAGAAAAAAAAACACTCAAGAAAGTACCTAGCATAACCTTACGAGAAGACCTGACATTTTAGCATAAAGAATAAGTATCCCGCAGGACTATTAATCCCAGTCAAGGCGACAAAAGCGAGTCAGCTTATAAAATTTATTGGCGATTGAATGAGATTATATAGACGATTCTAGAAGCTTAGACAGTTGGGAAATTTAAATGTGAAGTAAGTTTTACGAGATTGCGCGGTGTAAATCAGCGCAGGAGCGGCTCGTCAGCGGCGTGCGGCGGGCGATAAATCCGCGCTCCCCCGGGCACCGCGTCTTACACGCATCTACATACGACCCCATATCACGTGGGTACTGATTCTGAGTACTCGACGGCTCTGTAGCAAAAGATTTTGACAAGTTTTAATAAAATTTGATAAAAAATATTTGTTTTTTCCTGACATTTAAATATAGATTTATTTCCACAAACAAAATTCATATAACAGTAAACACAATGTGACTAGCTATAAAATAGCTAGCTTTAAAATATTTGCAAACTAAAAAACACTTTAAAATCTTCGTTGTTGCACTCATTCGCTATTTATACTATAGTTCCTATAAGCGTTTATGTCTATAGTTCCTATAAGTGGCAATTTTGTTTATTAAAATTTCCCTCATTAAGCTCCGGCAGCATCATTTAATTAAATAATTTTAGTGTTACTTATCCCATCTGTCAGGCCGTAGCGTCCGAAGCATTTTCCGCCTCCGTCTAATTCTTTTTTACGCTACATTTCAACAATCTTATTTTTGTAATTACAAAAATGTCTCGTACCCCGACGTTATCCTTAATTGCTGGACATAAAAATTCCATTTAAATTTCCTTTTTAACGATCAAGGAGAAGTGTCTAATTGTTATAATATACTCGTTTGCGTATTTTTATTGTCGCTACAATAATTACAACATAACGCTACATTGCTTTTTAAAATGGCAATAAAGTTTTTTAGGGAAGCAGTATTAAGACGGAGAAATTTAAAAGAAAATTAACTGTAGGAAAGTAACGTCATCTTTTTATTTCCTCCTAGACGTATCGCGCAGATTTGCTCACGTAGCGATGTAGCCGGGTAGGTCTCGGGGAAAATCAAGGATAACCCGAAGTCTTTATATAGTCTGCTTCAAGAACAAGTCAGGAGCCACAGCCAACCAACGCAATCTATATAAATATAAGTTTTTGCTGCAATATAATAAGTAAGTATAATTCATTATCTAGAAATTCGTCGACCGTTTAAAGACTCCCCGCCTTAATCGTGTACAAGTTGAGGTATCTTCATTGCGATTTTAATAATTCTGGATTGAATATTTGAGGTGCTCCTCCGAAAATAGATTAATTTACAAAGTTTAGCTATTATAAGTTGTTGGTGAAGTTAAAGTGAAATTGGTTTAAGTCGACAAATTCCGCTCGTAGTTCGGAACACGAGCTTTAGCTAACTTTAAACAGTTTTCCATGACAGCTAACTACGAGACTTGTCGTTAATAATAAATAACGGACCTATTTTAACTTTGATGATATTTGTTTAGGAGTTCCAATAATGTTATGAGCTTATCGCAAAGTTTAGGTAAATTTTTTGATATTATGCCTGAAGAAAAACTTGTTGGGCAATCTAGTAATAATATCGCAACACCTAAGATAAATATTGTTGATTTGTAAGAACTTATTGACCCTACTTTTAATGCACCTCAAAGTTATGTAAACACAAATTTAATTTAATGGTTAATCGTCCCCCGACTGTAGGGGGCTGGGGGATGAATTATACATTGTTTCACGCTAAATCATTTGTAGCTAATAAAAATTGCCCTTTTTCCTCGTAACGCGACGTTGGCCCATCAATCAGTTTAAAATTCCCAGTTGATCCCCTGAATTTAATCAAAAGATCGCTTAGCCGATCAGGGATGGGAAAAAAACGGATGACGTCACTGCCGTAATATTTTGGAATGACTTTCCCTGGTTTACGTTTGTTTTGGTGAAGTTTTTTTCATTTTTTTCATGCTATAAGGAATGTTTGGGAAGAATATATTAACGATAATAATAATTATAGTAGTACTAATTTTCATATACCTATTTATTTAAATCTGCGTTTATATAATAATAAAATTTTAATGTTAATAATCAAATATATTTCTGTATAGGTTTAAGAGAATTGTGTGAACGGAGTATAAAATTTGGCTAAGTTAAAGTCTATATGAAGGAAAGCGTGTAGAAAGCTAATATTTTTTAAATATTACTCAGAAATACATAAAACAAAAAACAAAAAATATAATTTTAAAATTTTAAAATTTAATTATAAAAAACCGTGCGTTTGATAGATACAATTATTTTTTTTAATTTATGGCATCGGCTTATAAGCATTTGCCACTGTGAAGTTAAATAGAACATTCGTTTCAATTTTCAACACCGTATTCCTAAATCGTCAAGTCTAAAGTCTAGTCAGTCAAAGTCCAAATAAATAGTCAGTGCAGTCCATGAGTCATGTCAGTCGATTCAGTAAAGTGGTAGAAGCTTTACTGAAAGTTCCTAGGGAGTTTTGGAGGGAAACACAAAATAGCACGTTTTTAGAAGTTGTACCACTTGCCCACTCTTGTGCACGTTAACGAATATTTAATGGTTAATATTCTACCAATATTACACATTAAGAACCGAAATAACACAAATTTATGAAATAATACAAAACCACAACGTCACCCATTGAATTCCCCGGCAAAACTCTAGATACAATTTTGTTACACGTTGACTTTTAGCAATCTGTCACAACTCACAAGTCTCTATTAAAGGCAAAAGAACTGTTATAAAGTTCAAACTTGAAAAACGTTCTGAATTATTATGGGTGAATTTAGACCATAAAGCGACTTTTATCATCAACTAATTATATGAATAACTAACGTTTATGTTATGTACTTAAAATTTTAATTGAATAATAAAGTAATCTAACTCTACATAATATCATACAGAATAAAGTAAAGATTATCTCATAAACCACTTATAGGTATTTAATGCTATAAATGTTATCTGATAAAGTTAATACAATTATATCTGATTTATCATATTAAGGCGTTCCGGCTTATCGGCCAGTTATAAAACTGTTCAACATTGTAATAGTGACCTACTAGTCGTTTATTGAATTAACAGGTTCGTGTATTAGTATCGGTTGTTATGATAAAGCTTTGCCTGTTTAGGTACATGTCATTTTTATTATATTTTAATTATTATTTATGACCAACATCAAGAACTTGAAAAAATAAACAATATTTTACCATAACTAAGTTAGCGGTATAATATTAGGTAACGCTAGACCACACACTGCACAACAGACGGGTACTAAATTAGAGGAGCTTCAGTTGGAATGTCTAAGACATCCACCGTACTCCCCGGACCTTGCTCCAACAGATTACCATTTTTTTTCGAAATTTGGATTATTTCTTGCAAGGGAAAAAATTCAGCTCCGGTGGGGCAGTCAAAGCGCCTTCAAAGATTTTATTGATTCCTGTTCGAATGGTTTTTTTAGTAAAGGAATCAATGAACTACCTATGAGATGGTAATGGTATATACTTTGATTAAATAAATATATTATGTTTAAAAAAATTCGACTTTATGTTCCTCCTTTACAAAACGTCAATTTCATATGTAAGGGCCTAATATATTACCTACCTGGGTAACCGAGCTTTGCTCGGAGCTTTAGTAGATAAAAAAAAGAATCACAAAAATATTTTACCGAGGTTCGAACCTCGACACACGACTCGAACTTTCCGAATTTCTGAAAGCAAAAATTAACCAAACTGCCAATTGGACTGACATTATTAGAGTAGAAATTATTGATATTATATTGTTGCACGACGTAAGAAAAATCATAGAACTAGTTTTCTCGCCCAAAGCTCCCTGCATACTTATATATCCAAAAATATAAATTTGAAAAATGATAAACCATGTTTGTTAATATCCACAATTATAACTCACATTAAAGCGCGTACAAATAAGTAATGGCGCTACAGACGCGTCCGATTGACCCCGACGTGTGCCCGAGCCTCTCCCCGTGGGATGTAATAAAATTTGCATACTTTTAATCAAGGGCCGTGTCGCGGAGAAGTTTGCCAATATCGGACGACGGGCCACTGATCGATCCCGTGTCGCCGGTCGCCGCTACAGCGGTGTGCAAATGTGTATCTAAATATAGAATATTTTTGTTTTGTTCTTACAGCAGTTATATTTACTTGAACAAAGCTGTAGGTTCAAATGCAATGTGATTCTGTAAGGTAATATATATTAATAAATTTTGTCTACTTTTTAGGCTCCACTGTCAGCCTGTCTGTCACCAAGCCATATTTCATGAACCGTGATATCTACATACTTGAAATTTTCACAGATGATGTAGGTACTTCTGTTGCTGATATTCAAAAACCAGAGTAAAACAAAATATATTTGAGGGATAAACAAACTTAACAACATTTAATAACTCCCATACAACAAACGTGTTTTTTGGCGTAAATTGTTCGAAGTTAAAACGGCAACAGATAGATGTTTGAAATATTCACAGAATATTTAGTTGTACATTCGCTTTAAACAAATAATTAAAATAAAATAAATATTCTAGGTGGTGCCATACAAGTGCATACAAAACACGTGATTTTGTTGGCGTTAGTTACGGAACTCTTCGACTCGTACTTGACCGGTTATTTATTTTTAATATTAAAAATTTAAAATGTTCAATCACTAACGGTTTCAGAAGTCACATTTCTTTTGACTTTGAGACAAATGTGGAAAAATTGCAGAATTTTAATTAACATTTTACATTTTAAAATATTAAAATGTTACACAAATAATGTCCAATACGATAAATTAGCTGCCACCTAATAAAAGGACCAAATAACGGAGCGTCCCGGCCCCAGACTCGAGCGGCGGCCCGCCTGTCCATCTCCGCCTCGCATTATTCGTGTTTAGTTAGCGGATATTGGCGGCGGAAATTCAAATGCAATCAAATGAAAATAGAATTCGCAAAAAAAGCAAAGGAAACAAACCGACAGGCGTCAGTCTAGCGAGAGCGGCCGCCTCCCGCCGCGCGCTGACCGTACTTACACGATTTTAAATTGTACATATCTGAAATTCCGATCTGTCGCGCACCCACCCTGCGCTATGAAATGAAACGAAATAAAACTAGGACGTTACGGGTGCGCCCGGAAAAATCAAAATCGAAATTAAAAATAAAAGGTTTCCCCGGCGAGGGAGGCGGATGCAATGTTTGCGGCCGTCATTCAATACAGTCCGCAATAAAAACACGCTGAACGTCTACATATAAATATGTGCGGTGGGATTGATTGGAATTGAATATGTGTGGGTCGTGGTGGTGGTGAGGAGGAGGGTGGGGGGAGAGGTACAGGAATCGAAGGTGAGCGCCGCTAAGACTGTAATCGGTTTTGCCCGGGGCGGCGAGCGTCGCACCGCTCACAATTAAACTTTGTTGGTACATGTGTCGCTGGAGATTAGCCACAATGCTCTTTTTAAGTGGACCGGCATTACTCCCGAATGCAATTTAAGAACACAAATTTCGAAACACAATCTAATTAGAATTAGAAGTGGTAATAAATTAAAATGCTCGTTCAAACAGTTAAGTTTCGTGAAACTATTTTTACGAACCTACAGTTCACCCGTGATTATACCTTAATCTATATATCTTAAATATATAGACTAAGGTATAATTATGAATTTCATATTTCAATTTCATTGAAAACTGCCTAGCTTCTTAATCGTTTTCTGTCTAAAATCACAATCAATATTACCCAGCGCTACAAAAAATACTAGAAGAATACTTAAACCGATCTTAATTTTACCAATATAATTAATTATTTTCGTCTTACGTTTATTTTGTCTTGCAGACAGAATAAATTAATAAATTTTCTTAATTATTTTCTTCAACTTATAAACTTCAATTTAATTGAAGTATAGTTTTAACAAAGACAGCTCAGCTCAACTTTAATTATTGTAAAATAAATTCATTTATGTTCAGATCCAATATTTTAAAAGCAAACACTGGCTATTCGAGACATTAAAAAAAGACAATCCAATTTTGAGAAAAAAAGTTCATGTTTACTATTTTCTGTTGTACCGTAACAAAAGTTGTCCATTACATAGATAGTACCTTCCATAAGGCGAAAACAATATAAATGAATTAACGGAATCATTGTCATTATGAAATAAAATTAATGGGCTCCTGTAAATCAAGATTGCTTCGCCAAATGTTCAAAAGATGTAAATGTAAGAGTTGCGCGGTAGTCATCATAAATCATGAGGGGCGCTGATTGCCTGCAATTACAGCATTAGCCGTCGTGCCTAATTCCGAAGTGTACCCCCACACTTCTTGTGCGGTCAAGTATAATGTGTCGCCTTTTGATCAATATTCGGTGGACCATTAGAATTATGCTTTATTGAGCGGAAAAATTGGAAACCAGAAATAACTTTAAAACATCATGACTAGACTCTTACGATTGAAAGAAGAATTTTATGCTGAACTTATTATAACAAGGGTATAAGGAGAAGTGATTTTCCTAGAAAACATGTAATTATATTAGTGCGATTAGACATATTTCACAAGAACATTACGTGTAATCAAATAATGATAAGAAACAAGCCCAAGGTTTAGTTGGTAAGTCATCGTTTATTGAGCGTATGAAACTATCAACAAATGACTATTTGTAACATGCCAAGAACAGGAATACCATAAGTAGTACTAAATATTTTCCTTGAATCTACCCTCGGGCTCGATCAATCACCGGTGGCATAACAGCGCCGGCATGAAATCTTGAGGGGCACACGAATAAAGATAAGTTCCGTTTAACTTCCGTTTCCAACTTATCGAATAATTTAACTGAACATTTATTTTTGCGCGCTCATCAATCAAGCGAAAACGCGCTCTGACGATAAGCCTCGCCCCGACGCCGAGAAATGACTAGGCATTACATAAATCCCTTCGGATGATGAAAAGTGAAGTCTAACAGATAAGAACCGACAAAAAGTTACGATGAGAAATGAATTGCGATTTATATTCGCCGAGTTCCGGCCCCAGCGCGCGCACCCAGATGAAACCCATTGTAGCGCCGGACTCCACCGACGTTAAGCCGCGTTTTGCTCAAAGAAATGTCATACAATAACTGTCCTTATCAATAGTACAAAGGTTACCTCACACAGTTTCATTTTATTGAAGGATATTAACCCAACTTTTCACGTTTTATAAAATTTTCCCAAAAAAGAGTAACAAAAGGGTCGTTTAATCGAAACTTTCCTCCCAGTGGCCATTATTAAGATAAACAGTACAATACATAAGCCTATCTCGACATTTATTTTATCGCGGGCTCACATCACGCGCCGCCATTCGCCGTTCCCTGTTATGATACGGGCCGTACCTGAGTGAAGCTGAAAGAAAAGCCATAAACCTGCTGGGAGCGTTCCTTCCGGCGCGCCGGAGCGTCGCGTACGCGGCCCGACTGGCAAGCGCGCCCGCCCGCCCTCCGCGCCGCGCCCCCACACCCGCCCGCCCCCCACATCTGCCGACCATATTTTCCACTTTATGTGTGACAGTTGAGGTAATATCGAGACTCTCGCCGCTCTCTGATTGGACGAAAAATACACATTAAAGGAACCTGCCGGTCGCGAGCGAGCGATTCGAAACTGTATTACCGTGGAAAATGTCGGAAAATATTGTATTATGGGGGTGGAAAATTGCCACCCTCCCGCCCGCTCGCTCGACTCGGCAAAAACTGTCGAGTAT
The DNA here is from genome assembly GCA_037179445.1 of Phengaris alcon alcon. Lineage (NCBI taxonomy): Eukaryota > Metazoa > Arthropoda > Insecta > Lepidoptera > Lycaenidae > Phengaris > Phengaris alcon. Next base: position 776,715 of record JAYRCH010000714.1, read on the forward strand.
TTGTTTTTGATGAAAACGATTTATTATTCTACGTGGGTTGGAAGCAATAAAGATAAGCCAGCGAGGTGGCGGAGCCTTATTACGGCTAACCCTCGCCTTTGTTTCCTTATAAAGAATAATAAATGAGACTGCCATGCTTATATAGGTACCTCCCTTAATTATTTATTTATACGAAGCATTGTTCATATCTTACGCCCGACCAAGGACCTGATTTCAGGTTCAGGCACGTCACCTCGCCCGCGCCGCTGACATTACATATTGATACGAGTGTTTCGGTAACGACACACTACAACGCGTAAATAGACGATTACTTTTGAATATTAAATATGTTAATTTGATTTTGCTCAATGAGGATGAAAGCTTCGTGACATTTCTAATTTGATTTTCTAAGAAAGTGAAACGAGTGTGTGAAACAGTGATACAAATAATATCGCGAATTTCTGAAGCCTTTGGATTGTAGTGTAAATGTTTCACGTTACCTATGATAGTCGTCTATGATGTTTAGAGCTCTACCAAACAGAGAATAGCCTCTACATTTGCACTTATTTGCCATATTTTAAACCACAACGCAAAAAGAGGGGTGTTATAAGTTTGACGTGTCTGTCTCTGTCCGTGTCTGTCCGTGGCATCGTAGCTCCTAAGTGGAAGGACCGCTTAAGAAGGGGTTTTTTGTTTGAAAGCTGACGTGATCGAGACTGTTCTTAGCTATAATGCATCATTATCACCTTACTCACTGCTTGACATTTCGGGGGCTAATTATTATTTTTAATTTTGTTTTAGTTTGTTAGATATACAGATTCCTTAAAAGCGACTTTTATGTGCTATCAAATTAATTGTTTACTAACATGGTAATTAGTAAATCCCGCTTTTTATTATTCACCCTCCCGCTAGTCCGCTCCAGTGTCGCCGCCCGCTGCGCGCACGCGTCGCTTATTACTTACATCATTTGTTCAATCAGTGGCATATTTTTTCCCTGTTTTATCATCTGCTGCGGTTTTACCCGTAACTGTTATATTATTCAAAATAGAATGACATTTTATTAAACGTTTTTAGCAAACTGACCAGGCTACTTTTACTATTTTTAGCTTTATGCCATTAGATCTAGTCCGAAGTTTAGTTGTTAATTAAACAATTAGTCTAATACGAGTAATAATCGAAAATATGTTGAAAATAATATTCTTTAATTACATAGCACAAAAGTCATGATCACGGCACTTGAACAATTTTTAAAAGAATCAAAATACAAAAAAAAATTATGTACCTATAGATGTGTTATAGTCAGTAAAAGTAATATTTTTTTAAAGTTTCGCATATGGTGGTGGTCGGACCCCACGCGCGCATGACGCGCAGCGGATGCGGTGTAAGTTAACTCGTGCTATTCAACCATCCGTTTGTGCGTCATGCGACCCTCCGGGAGAGACAGAGAGGACGCATCCCGCGAGAAAGGGTGGCCAAATATTCAACAGGGCATAACTCATAAATAAAATACAATATGGTGAGCAAAACATTGAATTATGCCGGTATTATGTCACATTTGGCCTTTGTGAATTTGTCAAAGCATATCATAAGGGGGAAGATTGGATATTTGTCACAGTTGTTAGCAAACCATAGTCGCAGTTTATTGCTACAATGTTTTAAAGTGCTTTTGTCGCAGAGAATATACTGGTTAGTTATTTGTTAACTGGATTAAGGTATTATTTTTACTAAGCTTATAGTATAATAAAACTTATAGTAAAGTAAGGTAAAGTTTGCGTTGATAAAGTTTATTTATTCCGTACTTTTAATAAATTAATAAGCTTCAAAATTAACAACATTTGTATAACAACTCAAACACAGTTATTACATAGCTAAAGGCTTTTAACTAATTATACTTACACACTTGATTCATATCTTAAATCACGTATCCATTAACACTAGTAAACAAAACGCCCGCTCGCTTTGCCATAAAGGGAAAACGGATTCAGCGAAATCATAGAAAAGCACATAAATTGGCGCGCATTAACATTTCCTTTATCCTACGTGTCGGCGTATGACGGGGCCGCCACCGGCGGGGCCGCCCAAGACAATAAATTTACATATTTCACCCCTCAAATAGACCTTTTTTGCCATTCCGCAGAATTACGCACATATGGGAATATACTGTTGAATATATCAGCAATAAAGAGATACTTTCGGAATAAAATTATCTCCATCGACACATTTTCATGGAATACTCAAATCGTAGGCCCGACGTATGCAGACTGGGAGGATTGGAAGGAACAATTCTTATTTTGCGAAAGTGAACGGTATCTTTTTTTTCAGGTACATGAGGTTCTTCGAGCGATATAAGCCGCAAGGTAAGTTAATTCTAAAATTTACCCAAGTAAGAAATAATAGATACATAATATTATCTCGTACGGTCATATTGTTATCACTGCCGAGCACTGTGTAATTGTAATGACTTGTGAACCTCCTCCGGTTTTACCACCGGTTAAAAAAAGATTTACCTCGGATCTTTACATATTATTACAGAGACTTATTCAATTTGTATGATGTAATAATAATTTTCTTTCAGTATCAACAGTCTCTTCAAAGCTAAGTTGAATAATTTCACCGTTTTTTTCTGTTAAATAAATAGAAAATTTAAACTATAAATAGTTCTAAACAAAAATAAAATAAAACTGTCATTGGTTTATTCTAGCAATTCGTTTTCCAATTAAAATGAAGGCTTTACATTGATTTGTGTTATAGGATAGTAATCTAATGCTAATTGATAGTCTAAAGACATTAATGGACCCACACGTTCGGAAGCAAATTCACAGATAGAAATGTAATTTTGCGGTAGAGGCACCCTTCAAAGGGTCAAATCAAAATCATTTTCACAATCCACTGAAATTCTGTGTGTACGAGCGTCGAGCACCTCCTGCCTAACAGCCTCTATTCAGTACAGTCGGCCCCGTACATTGGTTACCGTATCAATATTATAAAGGTCCCTCTAATTTGGGGGTCTAAATATCTGGATAAAATAATTTGGATTTCTTAGGTTGCTTCGACTATGAACTAGTCCTTACTTATTCAATATTATAATTAAGGGATACATATGGCGTCACAAGGACTAGATATGTATGGCGCTGAATCATATCATTCTCATTATTAGTAGTCATAAACGAGATTACGAATGTTCATTTGTCTAAAACCAAAATATTCCTCCGAAAAATACATTTTAGCTACAGCGTCTCGCTCTTTCATCTACTCTCTACAAAAGTACAAAAACCATGTGTAAAGTATGAAATAAATGAGCAAGTTGGAAGTGGTCAGGGCCAGACGGACGACACTAATACTCATTAGAATTACATGGCGGAACGGGCGGTTGGACCAGCTCGACCACCCCACTATATATATACTACATTTATATGCTACGGAAGAGCTAAGGCTATTGCCGATGTAAAATTCAAGTCCTACAACATCACTATATACTCCTCCATTTAAAAATGTACTTAATATTAGGGTTTTCATGATTAAGACCGTAGCTAATAAAACGTAGTTGGTCGACCACCAGTTGGTAAAATTATGCAAAGTTTTTAAAGTTTTGTGTTGGTAGTTTATCGTTGGTACTTAAGCGCTTTTTATTGGATGACGCAAATCATTCAAAGACATAAAACCTCAGAAACTGCCAGTGAATCCAACAAAAATCTGCGACTAATAAGTAGAAGTGACACAACGTTAGATTTCACTTCGGCGAAAAAAGGTACAGTAAATGATTTCAATGTTGAAAAACGTTTCAAATATTAAATCCTGTGGCCACTGAAATAGCACGGACAAACAGCGTTATTGTGAATACAATATATTTAGAGTCGTGTACAGTTTGCATTTCAAACAGCGCCTGATGCGGCTCAATGGTTGTGGTTAGAGGCGATGTAGATGAGTTTACGCCAGGCGCATGCAACCACGTCGCTAATCTTTTGCCGTACGTTTTAGTTGTCTTATTGCAAATATTTTGACCGTTGTTTGATAAAATCATTATATATAGCTGGATTTCTTGGTGTTTACATAAATATTAACAGTAGTGTTTGTCCCAAGATATTTTATTGGAACCAAAACTTTTATTGTAGACGAAAATTTTACAAATAAATAAGATAACACTCCAGTTCCCATTTTACCGACTCCTTATAATGAGATGTTCGGACTTTGATAACTTGATAAAAAAACCAAGTCTAGAATCTATTTCATGAAAAGGCGATCTTGCACGAATAGCATGACCACCATAAAAATGCGTTACTACACACTAGAATAGACATACTAAGAGATAATATGGTTTTCCTATGTCTAACTGTCATTTTAACTATTCTTCCGCAGAAAGAAACCATTTCTACGGTGGTTATGCTAAGCGTGCTGTTATATTTTACAAGTATTTCACAATGTACGACCTCTGTGGCTCAGTGGTTAGCACTTTGGCGCTCACGCCGGAGGTCGCTAATTTGAATACCGCTGGACAACAAAAAAGTTTTCTGTGTTCCTGGGTCATGGGTTTTAAATATGTGTATTATATAATAAAAGTCTTAAATATATGGATAGTATAAAAAGTATTAAATATATTTCCGTTATCTGGTTGGTACCACAAGTTAACACAAGTTTTTCGAGAACTTACCACAGGACTTGAGATTGACGAGGTGTGAAAGCATCTATAGATAAAAAAAATTTAATAAGATTATATAGGACTATATAAACTACTCAAAGAAACTTAATATCTAACATACATTAGAAGATCCATTTTTCGCATGGATTCAGCATCGTTGTATTCAATATATCTCAGAAAGTGTAGCGAATCCTGGGAAATATCGCATTCTGTGCACGAATTCCACCACAATCGATAACAGAGATGACCACTGGCCGCGAGGGAGCCGGGGTCCAGCGGGCGACCGACGGGGGGACTGTTATTTGATTAGTCTTACCGAGAATGAGCTCGCCTTCGCTTAATAGGGTGAGGGCTCCTAACTGGACCACGTATAATTTTCCGCGAAGACAAAACACGCACCGGAAGAAGAAGGAATCGAATTATCTAAAACGATCACGCGCCGCTCAGACGAATATCGAAATCGCTCTCTAGTCATCGCTTAATAGACATACATTTCGACATAAATGAGTTTCGCTTGGAATTAATTAGTAGCACGTTTCCATTATAAGGACAAATGTAAAAGCGACCGCTTAATAGCGCGACGGAAAACTCGCTAGTTTTAGCTCGCGAGAATAGGGTCGGAGAGAAATTGCGGATAGACATAATCAGTCTTCTGGCTTTGAGGCCGCGGCGCCCTAATGTGCCGCCTCCTCACCTGATGAATACGCACGCATTACCACTTGATACTATTCTATATTAACATTTCATTTGCGCTTAATTGGAATTTCATCTCACTTTTCATTAACAACCCTTTTTAACCAGCTATTATTTTATCCATGTGTTGTTAATCCTACGTACGAATTAAATAATGTTCCCCTCGCTTAAATTGAGAATATGTTTCCTACGGGGAATATAATATTTTTGGTTACAACGTCCAATGCCCATTTAGATTTTTAACTTAGGTATATACATAGATGTTAAATACAATTCTACAAAAATAAATAACTTTCAAAGTAATTGTCTTATCAAATCATTACGTAAGGATCTAGTAAAGATTTGTAATGAATTCAGTTTGATCTTAACGACAATTACACTAAGCTTTCATTTAAGATTTTATACCAAGCAATTTTATGTTGTTAGAACCTATTCCGCTTATGTATCTGGTGGCGCTTTTAAATCAACACTTTAATAAAATTAATTGAATACATAGATAGCAATACTGTTTCAATGATGAAACATAATCCAACGTAAGATAAACCGACTACATGTAGCTCGTGGAGTGTAGACGTGCGACAAATTCCTGCCTCTCTCACCTTAACTACCAACAAGCATATAAGCTTTACGAGCGGGGGATTAACCCACGTAACGAGATTCATTAATTCTTGTCGTTAAAATTTGTCGTTCTCAATTAATAAGGCAGGCCCGAATGGCAAGACGTTATTATCAGCGACCGCAGGCTCCGCCGGGCCCGAGGGCCGCGGAACTTCCCGCTCGCTTTATTTACACTATGGGCTAAATTAAACTAGCGCTCGTCCGTCGGAGAAAACTTTGGCAGAACTTTGTCTGTAATAAGTGGTACAACAACATAGAGGAAGAGCAAACGTCGGATGCGGTCGCCGCCTCGCACTTCTCCACCACTTAACTCTTTGAGACATATTTATTCGACCCTCCGGCGACCATCGCCGCCGCCCACGCTCCCTCCGAATTATCCGAAGACTTTAAACGCTACTAGTACGTATTTTAGATATGCATTGTTTATGAATCTAAACAAAGAAAGCACGTTTGGATCGAAGCGGTTACTTATGTATCGGTGTGTAATTTTAATGCGGGGTCAATCGGAGCGCCGGCCCGTATATCTCCGTCGCGTCGGCCGAGACTGTAACAATAATGAATCGCCGCTGTAAGTGCACCTGACCGCACTCACCAATTATTCACACGGCTACCTAATTCTGCAATAACACTCGCTACTATGGCAATTCCGTCGGATACTATCGCTCCACGCTCGGCACATTCAAACTTATTACCGGCGCAGTATTAGTTACGTAAACCTCGTGCATGTATTAATATTAATCATTTTCCTAATGGACGGCTTTGGTCAGCGTCCCAATTCTCTTTCAATTACGACAAAATGCATTATAAATAGATCACAGCACCGCGACGACCGCAACTGTCCTCTAAGACGACCCTCCGAAGTCTCTTGTCTTATATTTATTTTAGCAGCCCGGCAACCCTTCCACGACCGTCCACTAAAGTGTTGATTGCATGTAAACACCGGTTTCTCTCTCGACGTTTACTTACAACAAATTCGTATTTGATTAAGGTTAACTTGGAACCTTGAAAAGTTCCGTTTTCGTAAACAGAGGCCTGCGTCATAAGTTTATTGTACGATTCGAGTCCTATGCGTGGTGGGAATTGATAAGGCGCGCTCGAACCTTTTCGTCTATTGCTCCAAATTTATTACTGTTTTGGGTTTTTATTGTTCCGTTTTACGACCTCCTCGTATATAAATCGCGCAGATAGAAGTCGAATTTCGCGACCGCTATCAATTTATCCAATATTCTTTGTTGCTCCGTTGCAGGTATTTAACTGATAAAATGAAAGAAGTCGTAAACTTTATGTATAAAAGTCATGACATATGTATACGATAGTAATAAATTTTTCGTTCTATATAATATATATTTAATATGTAATAGCATTAGAAATGTGAAATATTTGTAAGGATCCATCACGGCGACCCACTTCACGATATATCACACGAAATGATCCCCCGCTGAAACACACAAGCGCGACAGAGAGAGAGGCGAGGCGCTGACCCTTAGCTCATAATGTACAGTCCGGTTAGGTACACGACTTACGGAAAACGGTACCTACATAGCCTCCGAGCCCCCGCACCCTCCCCGTGCATGAAATGCTTATTATACGCGGCACGTATCCGCCACCCCGCGGCCCGCGTTTTCCGCCGCGCTCGCTCGCTCGCTCCGACGGCCGCGCCGCCCGCCCGACAGGGACGCAGCACCGATATTATAGCAAATCGAGGATTGTTATGTCCGGTCCGGCGGAGGTCGGCGTAATATATGACCACGGTATTCCGGGCACATATATTAACAGAGAACTCGCCTCATACGAAAAGATCTTGCGATGGAAACAAATGGCAAGGAAAATTTTGTTGGGGGAATTTATTAAAATAGAAAACAACTGAAAATTTCTCGGATTTTGTTTCTACTGTATTTACGTTATGTACCGAAATACTTGAACATTTCATTACTTTAGTGACCATTATTTAAGTTTTAGTTTATCATTCAACTCAGCTAACAAATGAAGAATGATCACCCAGTTGCAGGACGGATAAAAAGTGCCCGTAAAAGAGGGAGTAACAAAAATTGCACCGGTATGATGTCCTGCTAAGTGAATGATCACTGAACATCCCCATTTAAAGTTGATTTATAAGCTTTTTACTTTATTACATTTTATCAAATGATAATAAGCTATAAGGAATAATTATTTATCGATTTGTAAACATCGTATATTTTCATAAGTAAAACAAAAGAAGGATAACTGCAAAAATATAACTAAGCCTACGTCAGAGATTTAAAGAAAATAAAAATTCCTTAGTCTCGTCGCATTATCGAGGGGTGGAAGCGGGGTTTGGTGTTTTCTTTTATAGCTGTCGTACGGTATAATCTTCGAGAAAAATGCGATATTTAAATGAAGCAAATTCCCGGGGGATCTGTTTCATACACAAAAATGTCAATTCAATTTATTAATTGGATAAGTCTGATCACGCAGAGGGGCGCCGGGACGTGAGACATTATCAATTATGAGACATACGATTTTTCTATAGTTACATCGACTTTATATTTTTAACTAATATTTTGAATACAGCTATAAAATAGGACTTAATGCCAACTTGTTTTGAAATGTATAGTGTAAATGTATAGTATAATGTATATTCCCAAATCCCGCGACATTATAAATTATAATAATCAGGCTATTTATTTAACTATATCTGTGATCTCGTGTTGCAGCACAAACATTACACCATAATGAGGGTTCCGTTCAGCTCCGGCACGCGGCCGCCACGCGCGACACATCTCTAATTGGCCTTCTATGGGGGCTATGACAATATTGGACAATCCAGAGAAAATAACACCAGGCTATTCGAGCGCGCTCCTGAGCCGACAATAATCTCTCATTTTAATAGATAAGTGTAGGTGGAGTCGGGTGATTTGTTGGGGGAGTGTTTTATCGCGCCCATATCAGTGAAATGGTTTTTAAATACTTTCGTTTATCTTTATGACTTTTGTGACTTACTTGTTGATGAATAGCGGCTACGGGCACCCACCTACTTTATTCACAGATTACAAAATATAGTGTAAGAAAATGCAAGAACATATAAAAAGAGATGAAAAGTTATAACTCATTAATAGTCATTATAACCCCATATCGATTTCGGTGGCGGTGGCTGGTTTCATTGAAACCAGACTGGCTACGCAAAAGTTATTCAATGGTGCCCAAGTTTTTGCGCTAGACACAAGAGATCTCTTATTCCCTTTTTTCTCTTAACCCTGTGGATGACCGACACGACTTTTTATAACCCATCCGATGCATGGATCACCTTTATTTTCAGACAATCAGGGTGATTAGCCTGGATTATTAACCAGATAACCAGACTTGTAAGCAGCATTTTCTGTTGGTCCAATGCGGGGATTGAACCCACAACCTCCGAAGTCAAAAACCAAACTCTATACCACTAGACCACGGAGGCGTCAGATATGTGACCTGTGTTGTGAAGTAAATCGAAAATATTTTTCAACATACAAAGTGCGTCAAAAGCCGTCGAACTAAGTGAGCGTCAATCTATTATTTTCTTAATACATTAATATAATGATAGCAAAATATGTCATTCCATTACCTTTTGTAAAAAAGAAATAAAAACATTTGTAATTTTTCCTTTAATTTCAAGAGTCGTCTAAATTGTAAAATTAACAAGATAAACTGCCGCCAAGAGACACGAAACAAATTAGGAGTCCCCGTTTGGTCGGCCACTGAATTTTATTCAACCAAATAAAAAAGGAAGTCATCAGTGACACGCACAATGAGCATCAACCTCAAGAATATCATAGATAACGGCGGTCCGGGCTCCGGGGAGATGTCATTAGCCGGCCGTGGGGAAATTAAAAAGAAAGCAGAGTTCTCGGACTCGATTGCGGCCGGGAAAAGGCCTTCCTCTCATAACATTACATACAGCTTTGTTTTCCGGACGATTATTATTTTGTGGTGCGTGAGCAAGGAAATGTAGTTCATGACAGCCGGGTCGATGACTTCAACGAAACGGTAAAAGATGATATCGTAGCTCACAATTCTCATAATATTCTCCTAGAGATACTTCTACTTACAGCTCTGGACCTTTTGCTGTTTAAAGAAAATCAATATTTAAAATAAAATGTTTCGTTTTAAAGATTATAATATGAAAATAAAAACTGGATAAAATTAATTTCTTAAAAGTTACTTAACTTTTAGACAGTACATCAATGTTGAAGGAAAAGAGTGAAATATTCTTTTCACTTTTGTTTTAATTAAAGCTCTAAGGATAGTATAAAAGAAGAGTAACAATTGATTACCTTTTCCCAGAACAAATTTTAAGTCTTCGAACTTACTCGATTTGCTGGAAATAACCTATAGAAATCTTGCATTTATGCAAAACAAAGGCAATCAAGGCCCGGACGAACAGAAGAAATGAGCTTCATTAAGCGACGGAATGAAAACTTTAATAATGTAAGATGCAAAAAAGTCGGCAAAAAATGCTAAAGAAAATCTGACAACATAAAGGCTGTCGTAAGCGGGAACTCGCCGTAAAATCATTAAGATGCTAATAAAAACTTCCTTTTGTTGCACAGAGGCGGAATCGGGGGACGGCGAAAAATATTCAAATAAAAACTCAATCGAGAGAGTGGAATAGGAAACGACGCCATGATTATTCTTCAAAACATAATGAACAGAATTAATGTAAATATTCTTTTTACTAGGAAGTTTGCGCCCTCGAAAAAAGTTTTATTTTACAGCGTGTCGTTTAACAACCGACCCCAGTTATTGACATTCAATTCGGGGGGAAATTGATTTATGAAGATTGTTGCTTTAATTGAGAATAGATTTTAGGCGACGCTCGTGGCCGAATGCTATTTACTTTTTAATAATAAATTACATTTTGTGTACTTTTCATCTCAGCGACCATCTGGTCCTGTGGGTCTTAAGTTTTGTATATTACACACAATATTGTCTTAAAAAAGCGGTAGATGAATTAATAAGTTCTCTTTTGAAAACATGGATGTTTATTTGGCACCTCACAAGTTTTAAATTTGGGAAAAGTAAGCAATTCGCTTTATATACTTATACTACTAATATTTATATTTCCTGGTATAGACATCAACACTGCAAGTACATTTTGCTCACAATTTTACACGCTGCACGCTGTCCTGTTTGATAATAAAGTGAAATTGTAAATGTATTAATATTTGATAAGCATGCGTGGAAAGTGTATCGCGAACAATGGTGTGCATTATTGAGGAGTGACGTCACACGCTGGCGGGTGCAGAACGCAGCTGCAACTTGATTGCTGTACCGGCCGAGTGACAAGCGGAACAAATGCTACTTACTTTTTTAATAATTGTTTTATGCGTGTGATTAAAAAGCGCACTTATTTGGGGACAAACACGACAAAAGACATTTTGACAGGTTGAAAATTAAATGTGAAACGCACGATGATGAGAGAAGTGGGGATGAAATTTTGTACCAAATCTCCTTATTAAGATACACCAAAGTTTAAAGTAGATGTAAAATGTACCTTCTAGTAGATGAGACATGAATAACATTACCAAGATGTACATGTCAGGTCATGTGTAAGGAGGGTTCCGTAACTATCTATCAACGTGCTTTAGATTTACTTGAAATTAATTCCGATATTGCTTAAAATATTTTTTTTTAAGAGTTTCTAGGATGATCAGCATGGAAATTTACAAGTTTCTATCTCTTATAGTTTAGAAATGCCACGCAGGGACCAACTTATACAACACTTTGGAATTACTCGAATATGGTTGTAAAAAATCGTGTATAAAACCAGGCCTTTATTTAAAAAGACCTATTCTATAGACCTATTCTATAGAGTGACACCTAAAAAATATAAAATTATGAATATTTTTATTTTATTTTATTTAACAATTTATGGTACACACAGAAAATTATGACAATACAATTAACAAAGAAAGATGACACAAAGGACTGCTTATTTCTAATTAGAAATTTCTTCCAGCAGCCCTACGGAGAGAAATGGGATGAAGTATAGCAGTTAGGACGTGCACAATATTATTTCTACAATTATTGTAGAAATAATAATTCAAATATTTATATCTATAATAAAATAAAATATAGTAAATAAGCTAAATAAATAAATTAAAAATGATAGCTAGTTAATATATATAAATACTAATATAATATTATTATAACTATAATATATAAATACTATATGTATACATAATAACGGTATCTATATGGATTCAGATTTGAGGTAATGCTCTTTCAAGCGTCTTTTAAATACATCGATGTTGGGACTGTCGCGAATGGTGTGAGGAAGAGAGTTCCACAATCTAACTGCATGAACAGTGAATGAGTAGGAGTAGAAGTAGGAGTAGTATTTTATGTTGCCAAAACCTATAACTGTACCAAATTTTATTTATTTATACTAATAATTATTATGATTCTGCAATTACAGAAATTAGAGGGCGGATAGATAGATATATACAGACAGACAGACAATAAAACGGACTGTCCGTTTTATTGTATTAAAACGGACGGACAGAGCGAAACTATAAGGGTTCATTGTAATACCACGAAACCCTTAAAATTAATGGAAAAATTAAGTGTGTGTCAGTCACGACCTCTTAACGTTTTTTAAATACCTATCTAGTGATATCCCACACATTGGGGTAAACGCGAGAAAAAAAATCATCCCCACTTTACGTGTTGGGGAGGTAGTAAAGATATTTTTATAATTTTATTTTAGCACTTCGTCGAGGTAGTAAATACACGTATACATGCAAAGTTTCATATCTCTAGGACTAACCGTTTGGACGGTAAGCCGAAGACGGACGGACGAACGGACATGATGAAACCATAAGGGTTCCGAGACGTAAACTACGGAATACTAAAAATCGTATATATATTTTTAACTCGTGGATGTTAAAAATATATTTGAAATATTTAATTTACGGAAATTAGCAAGCTAAACAAGACTGGATACTGAATGACCAGACTTACAGCAATATAAATTCAAATGTATCACTGTTGCGAGGAGCTAAAGGGCCAACATATTATTTTTATCTACCGTAAAAAGGTGCCGGACCTCCGCGACCCCTTCACAATCTTATGTAGATTACTTCAATTATTTACGGATATTTCGACCTAAGCTTTAAAACACGGACCTTTCCTTAATTGATTACAGTGATATTTCACCCTCAAACAAAACCTTATTCTACCGTTAAAATAAATATTTAACCTACTTACCTGAGTAATATTTCCAGCAGTAGCGACCTCATTTACTCTGTTAGGTTTAGTTGTGTTGGTCGAAAGATAAATAATATTTAGATTCATTAGTTAGGTTCAATATCGAACAGTTTCCTTTGCACTAGGACGCCTCAAAATATTTAAACACAAAGGAATTGACCGCAACGACTGCAGACATGGTTGAACTACGTTTTTAGATGTATATGTGCGTGCACACGATTCAATGGCGCTGTTAAGCGATTTCCACCTTATACCTGGTCTAGCGGCAACTTATTCGATAGTACAATAATAAACATTAATAATCGATTAATCGCTACTGTACTTTTACTCAAGATCAAATAATTCTAAAATAAATGAAAGTTAATTGTCTTAAAAATACTTTATATTGTAATAACCACTTACATAATTGTAGCTCTTACAGAAATTTATGTGCTATACAAATAGCATTCAAGCATTCATTTATTATCCTTTTACTATTATAAATGTGATAGTTTGTGAGGAAGGATGGATGGATGGATGTTTGTTACCTTTTCACACAAAAACTGCTAAAAGTATTTTGATGAAATTTTGTACGATAGTGGTATAACCTTTGGAATAACACATAGGCTACTTTTTATCCCGAAATAGTGCAATATTCCCGTGGGATATTGTTTTAACGCGAGCGGCGCCGAGAGCAAAATCTAGTTATTTATACAGACAATGAAATGAGGCATATTTTACTAGAACACAATGTAAGTAATCGACGCACTCACTAACCGCTAGTTGGTAATAAGTAAAGCGCTCCATTACGTCCATGTAAACTTGGAACTGCCTTATATTGCGTTCGATGTGTGTTTGGATTGACACAAATTCGAGTTAGAGGAGACAACCGAAACAGACATTAGGCCAAATTATACACATTAAGAAGTCCCGAATCGACTCCTAATATGCGATCACATACTTTATTCAAAATTTATTGTACCTATTACAAGATTCGCATTAAACTACCCAGAAAATCTTTAACCTAAGCTTTAAGCTTATAAAAGCTCGGCGCTAATGGCCGGATACCGGAAATTGCGCTCTCATATATCTCCCGACAGATTTATGAAAGTACCCACACATGTGCCGCGTCTCGCCGCACACACACGCACACACATAATCACACACACATGTGTACGCCGGCACTGTCCCAAGCGATCGCTAAACTTCGATACTTATTAATTTAAAGGATCATTAATTTTAACTCAGACACTAAACTAAAACTACTTGCACTATAGGCTTTATAAGTTACGATGTTATGTGTCTAGAATGTTCTATTGTTTATACCCTTTTCTATATTGTTTTCATTCAATATAAAAAATTTAAAATTCATATTAGCACTAGCTATTTAAAATTATATTTTACTATTTTCTAAAACTGACTATAACCGACTGTTATACTAGGTTTAGGTTTTAGTTTAGTTTAGGTTTAGGTAGGGAGTATTAGTTATACTAGGATTATAATATGAATTAACATAGTATGCCATATGAAAACATGCTACGCGCGTAGCAAAGGGCTACGGCTACGGCGTAGTAATCCGCGCCCAGCGGCGCTCTCTCACGCGCGGCGCGGCGCGGGCGGTGACTGATGGTCTTTCCTTGTCATGTTTAATGCATCTGTCAGCTCTGCATACAATAATGACGCCCCTATGCTTGCCGTTGTTTTCGTTGCATCAGAACAAACAAATAAACCACTTAGTCGCGAGATTTCAAAGGATTTTCCATGCTTTATGGGTGTTGACTATTTGTTAAAATATTATGACATATAGTTAAATCTCAATATTCTATATGCAAATAAATCACTACAAATTATTTCACAAATGATTTTGTTAATTATTGCAAAAAATTAAAGTTGAATTGTAACGGAAAAGGCGTTGTAAAACAATGATTGGATTTAACATTTCATTCTTAATCAGTCACTCAATTTCAAAACTCATACATAAGTCCTTCAAATATATTTTCTTTTTAAGCGAACGCATAGAAAAACCTCTAAAGGTTTTCCATTAGGACAATACAGTTTGAAGTAATATTTCACTTCGATAACAGATTAAATTTACGGGTACTTGACTGGACGTTGTTTTTTTAGGATCGTAATCTTCGGCTATCCGGGCCGGGCCGGGGCTGACACGTAGCGCCCATTGTGACGGCGAATACGTCTTCCGTGCCGATTCTTATATGAGCGGCACAAGTGCTTTCTAAATAACCTAAGTCCAGCTGAAGAGAGCGTATTGTATTGACACAGTGGAGTGGTGGCCGGCCGTATAATGCCGCGCGCGTGTGTGTGTTGGGTTCACGCTTGATAGAATAAGCAAGTCGTCCGGCGCGGGGCGGCGCGGGGTGGGTGGGGGCCCACCCTGTAAGTATCTCAAGACTGGACCTCCCTGCCCACTACACGTCTTTCGTACTTCCGCAGCACGGATCTTCAAAGGACCTTAATTAATTCTTATAATATTTTATATTTATTTCAGATTCGCACTTTTTCGCACAAATTAATAACACTTCTTCAGATTTTACTTACTAAAAACACATTTTTTTGGTCCTTGTCTTATATTTAAATAAACATAAAAATGTAGTTTATAACAAACTAATAATAGTTATTTCATAAACTATATTGTTGTATTTATTAAGCTACACCTTAACTAGACGTTATTGGATACGCTATTGCGTAGGCATATTATTAAAAAATATTAATATTGGACTCCTTTCACATGCTAATTATTTAGTATTTATTAACTGACTAGAACCTCAGCTATAATTTAAATTAAATTGTAAATAAATAAAATATTTCCGTCTGAAAAACGGAATAAGCTCCTGGTTTATTAAGTTGGTTAAAACGTCACGAGCAGACGTACGGAGGCAAATCATATTAACGAGAGCTACCTCGGCTCGGCGTTCGGCGCTCGCTCCCAACGCCAATTTCCCACCTCGCACTTGTTAGCGTGCCGAAATAACACTGGAATATCCCTTGACAACTTTTAGCATTGGCAAGTATTAAAATAATAATTTTAATACTTACCAAACTTTAAATTGAATCACTCTATAATAGGCTAGTTGAATGGTTGTTACTTAGTATAAATATTACTCTGAAATATTAGTAAGTTCTCAAAAGAAACAGTATCTAAAAACAAGATTTTCAAATGTACAGCGATTTATTTACAGAATTTCGCAAGTCTACTGAAAACGTTCCATACAAAAGTCGCCGAAACTATGACGTCAAGCGTTCCTAAAGTTGTATGAAGTAAATGGGTCGCAAGAACATAATTGTGAATATCTCCGAAAGGACATTGGGATTTTGACTATGGAACAATTACCCACGGCGACCACAGATAAAATCAGGTTAGATATAATGGTAATTAGGTACATCTAGATTACAACGGCGTAGGTACCAAATCTGCAGGAGGTTGGGTAAATACTGAGATATTTTAACTCATTTCAACGAATATTCATATGACTTTCAATTTATTGATTATCTCCGTTTCTCTATGGATCTAAATTAAAATAGTTATGGGAAATTAAATGTAAATAAAAATTGTATAATATAATAAAATAAAAATTAAATGTAAATAAAAATTGTATAATGTAAATCAAAATTGTATTCATATTTTAGTTTGTGAACGCGACTTTATTTTTGTAACAGGTAAAAAATTACCAATATCTTTTGTGTTTATGTTAATACTTACTATAGTTAATGTTTTCGTATATGACACTTTTTATAATTTTAAGATGTATATCATTAGAAACTGCACATAAAATTATATATTTTTTACATTTATAAAGTAATAATGAACACCTGAATATTTTTGAGTATGTAAATTAAATTAAATAGTTTACATGAAGTCAACTACCCTTTTTATCAGATTACAAACATCGTATTTCTATTTGTTTCGTTAAAGTTCATAATAACGATAAAGATATATTGCATTACAAGCTGGTACCTACAAATTCGTTTGCGTGGAATTAACCAATCCGGATTCTATCGAACCCTATCTTTTTAAACGGAACCCTAAGATAAAAGTAGCCTAAGCTACACCTTATAACATCAGCTATCTGCCAGTGAAAGTCCCGTGAAATTCGGTCCAGCCGATTCAGAGATTACACGAAACAAACAGACAGACGGATGGACAGACAAAATTTTAAAGTATTGATTTTTTATTGTGAGTACCGTATATACTTTCGTAAGTGTTTAGTAAAAAGTTGTTAATTTAATATTACAAACAGACACTTAAGATACCTAAAATGTTAATGACCTAATCACAGAATTACAGGTATTTTACTTTCATAAAGTTCTATATCTCGCTGCCACCATAAAAAAGTATATATCATTAGAAATCTCACATCAATATGATCTAATTAGATAGTATATTATATTGATATATAATTTTATTTTTATTTCTACAAGGAAATCATACAACATTCTGCGTGTGTGTTAAGGTACGTTAGTATTATATATATTCTTTGGTAAAGGTGAACTGCGTACACGTCGCCGCAGGCTCCGGAGCTACCTTCGATATAATTGGACTTCAAAACTGCGCTCGCGGCAGAGCCCCTAATACTTCCGCGCCGCCGCACCGACCTGCCCCCCTATTTATTTTGTCTACGTTGTCTTTGCCGCTATCAGGACTCTGCCTTTTGAACGCTTTTCAATCCATCGCTTTACATCGACGGTATCAATTCCTTTCAAACACAGTGATTTGTAACGGAGCTATTTTGTTTTCTTTACCTTTTTCGGTATCGCTACGAAATTTATTATCTGCGATTTGCGTTCCGATATTGCGAAATTACTTTAAACATATCCTTCAATAAACAAAATACCTCAATCATGGCTATGTATAAATAAACCATACTTTCAATTACTTTATTACGTACTCGTACTTATATAATATGTTGGCTTTAGTTTAATCAATCCAATAATATATTTAATATTCTTTTTAGCTTTCTTTTTTTTTATATTTAAGGCTAGAGAAACCCGTCATAAAAAAAATACTTCTATTCGATGTATATATATCCCCCTACTTAAGTAACATGTATCGATATTTTTTTACAAAACAAATCGGTAAACAAACAAAAGGAAATGTAAACTAGAATTTCGGAGCCCGGCTCATGCAAATACGAGAGTCGTTTTGGCCACTCGAGAAGCAAATCAAGAAAGAAACTCCAGTCGGTCGAGCGCCGTTCACGCCTCAATCAACTGCCAGTTACGATCCTTTGTACGAGTGCCTCCAACCCGACCACCAATTACTCCACTTAAACTTACTCCAATCTTCCTCATAACGACTTCGACCGCTACATAATGGCCAATATTTTACATAGGATTTATAGCGCATTACGAGGCTACGGTGGACGACTTAAGGTTCATATTGCAAATATGAAAATAAAGAAAATAAGCTCGCCCTGACCGTTCCTCCAATCGCGCACCTCGCTTTTATTACATCCATAAATTCATCATATCGCAGTAGCAACACGACTCGCCATTGGCCGCGCGAGGGAGACGGCTCGGGCTTCTCTCTCGCACCTCCTTCATATTAATATTGAATTTTTCTCGACCCCCGCCCGCCACCCTCGCGGGAGGCTCTACACTCTCACCCCCGTATTGTTGTTATCTTTAATGTTGTGGAAAACGCGTTTTCTTGTGTCGTTAACTTTTATATTGCACAAGTGATACTTTTACGAGTTTGATATATAACGTATGTTACATATTTATGGTGCTCATACTTCCTACTTCCTACACAAAAACATTATAGGCAGCTAGAAGACAATATTCTTGATTACTTTTAATTTATTAACATTAATTTATTAATATAGTAACAAATATGAAATGACAGAAATTAAGCAAAAGAGTATTGACTTTCCAAAAAATAATTTCCCGTCTTTAAACAAAAGTCCGTATAATATTTAAGAATTCAACCCAACGCCATTAGCTTTGTGTTGCTAAATGAAAATAGAAACAAAGAACATAATAAATTAATCACCTCTGAAAGGGGTCGGTAGTCTCCCTTATAATGTTTTCCTTTACGTTTTCCTTTAAAGCATTGTCTGCGTGGAAATTAAAAAGAGGAAATAACCCGTCTCCCGCCCGGCGCGTGGCGACATTGACCCCGCTTCGACTTATTTATTTTAAGTGGCGCGTAAAATATGGAGCCTCCTTTGTATAAACTTATTAACTCGGAAGATAGTAAAACTCAAATGAGCACAAAATTTTGCCGTCTTTATTATTTCCTTTTAAACTTAACATAAAGTTGAATGGGTAATCAGGGCAGTATATTTTTTAATTTTTGTGCTCAAAAACCATTTGTTAAAATGGTACTTAAATAATCGATATTTTGTCGAGTTAAATTTACGAAGACTATTTTACTTAGGGGCCCCATGTACGGTCCGGTTTTCCTTCAGTTCAGCCTGAACGAATCCAAAATCGTATCGTCTGTGTGCGATTTCGAGATCGCATTAGTCGCCCGGATGGACTGAAGCGATTCGTTCCAGTGTTGCAAGCTCTGTTTTCGAAACTACTAAACTCGCGTCGATTTCTACTAAAAACTTCTAAAAGAATACTATCAAAAAAGCTACTCAACTTAGGAATCCCTACAGCCCCCAAAAACCACTGCATTTTAGGTTTTGTTATATTACATTTTTATTTTTTATTGAATTATATTATAAATTTTATCGTAAAATTAAAATATATTAAGAAATATGACGTATATAGTAATTAAATGGGTAGTTTTAAGCAAATTACGGACTAACGAATACTGCGATGTATTATTATGGTAAGGTGTCAATTTTTATTTTTTTGTGCCTAACCTAGGCCATTTTGCATATGATTACTGTCTGGCTCTTTCCTACTAAAACACTACTTACAACTTAATTCCTACGAGCGAGGGAATAAAATACTTAATTTAGTAGCTTTCTAAAATCGCAGCAAACCAGAACGAACTGATGTGATTTTTCGGTGTATGTGCTCGAGCACATACACCGAAATACGGATTACGGACGAATACGGATTCGAATCCGTTCGGGCCGAAATGACGTCAGTTGGGTCGGATGCGATTTTTTTCCGTGTATGTGCTTGAATCCGTTCAGGCCGAACTGACGTCAGTTATATCTGAAACGATCGGCCGAGAGGCGAGACGAGACGTCTGTGGGGGAGTAATTAGTAATTTAGTTTTGACGTCTCAAAGGACATATTTGATACATCATTTTCAGGTTTACTTATCAGAAGAATAAAAACTCAAAATATATTATAATCCGATGAGCTTATCAAATCTATAACATTGAAAGTGAAAAAAAGGGAGCTGAGACACGATAAAATAAATAAAATTTCAAATACACTTCGAAAAGTATTTCTTGTGAGGAAACAAAAACGATAAAGTTCACGAAGTAAATAGTTTTCCTCGCAACTTTCGGAGACAAATCAAACACATATGTAAGCGGATGATCAAAATATGTAAGCCATGTAAAAGGAAACGCGGTATTCCTTTAAATTCATCCCTTATATTTCAAAGCTCAAAAGAAATCGCTAGCAATATCTGTCTGAAAAATATATCGGATTGCTTTGTCGCAGCTTTGGAAATCGAAATCTATTTTCCTTCAAATCTAAGTGAATCCCGTGCGGATTGGAAACGTACCCTTTACCTACCGCCGGGCGAGGCAATTGATATTCCAACAATACAATGTATGAATAAAATATAAACTGACTCCCTATCAGCCGTGTTCGCTGCAATCGCCCGGATTTACAGAAACATATTTAGATTATACGCCATACCCAATATTGGTTTGTTATTTATACTGCTTATAAATGAGAGGAATCTACACTTGTACAGGACGTTCATTGTTTATCCTTTACGCCAAATCTAAGTAATTGTACACATCTGTACGAGTTTTGCCATATAGAGTTTAAGGCAAACTTAAATTTAATTCAACATCTTATATAAAATAACGTGGATTAATATTGCTTTGGACTGTATAAAAAACAATACAAAATTATTTGTGGTTATAAGTGGGAATCGTATTAACTTAATATAGTTATCTAAAAAAACAAGGTACCTAACGTGTAAAGAAATCTCGAAGATTCGTAGAAAAATATGTTTAGTAACTGAAATCAAGAAGAATAAAATATATTTACTTTGGCTGATTTGTTCTGGTGATTTTACAGAACAAGAAGTATTTTTTTAGAAATTCCCTGTCATCAATTGCTTAAGATACACTAGCTCATAAAAAATGGAAGATGAAGTGCCGCCATCTTTTGAAGAATAGGTGAATACTGAATTGTTAAAATATGTTTTTTAACAAATAACATAGCTATTTACCGTCGTATAAAATGTCTTCCAAAATAATGCTATGTCACTAGAGAGTGTATCACAATCCAGAACATAATGATAAAAGTATATATTATTATGTTTTTATTATAAACCTTTTATTATAAAGCTTACCTTTATAATAAAAGGTAATACATTATAAAACTTACCCCAGTTACTTGATGGATCGGACAACAAATAAACATCAATGTCAAATAAATCACATTTCGTAAAAATACATTCAGGGTCTAAGAATAGGTAATTTATATTGGTTATGGTTTAAATAGTAAAACGAATCATTATTAATTATTAGCAATGTTCAAATACACGCATGTCTTCTACATTTATGAAGAATTCTTTAAGATGTAAGGTTACTTTAAAAGTAAAACTCTGTAATAAAAGTTTATTTAAGATAATTGATAAAGAAAGCGTAAAATTTCTTGAAACCTTTAAAATTAAAACAAAAGTTAGAGCCGAGCTGTCCTTTTCAGCGCCATCTAGCAAAAAATGTTGAAAGCGCGTCTTTAACCAGCTTTAGATACTGGTTTATAACGAAACAAACAAGGATATTGTAACTTGTTTTTCTATGTATTTTTTTTCTTAACATGATAAGTTATGAAAAATGCTATGTTATGCTGTGTTTTGTTAAATAATTTATTGTAATTATTGAAAGAAGGAAGAAAAAAGTTTTATGTCTGAATAAATTTGAAACAAATGCTTTTAGAATTGTCCTACTTGGTAAAACCGGTACCACCGGTTCAGGAACTAACCCGGCAAGGAGAATCGACGTAAGAAACTCGCGCAGAACGCGTTTTAGCAAAAATATGTGAAATTGTTCCTTAAAAAATACAATATAATAATTATAAATTGAAAGTGTGTGTTTCTGTTATATATTATTTTTCGAACCAATTGGGACTACCAAATATTAATGTTTCTTACGATTGTGATTTGATACTCGTATGAGGGCAGTAAATAGTTAAATTAATCTTTGCCTTTGACCAATGCCTTTGGCATTTGTAAATTAAAATTGTATGTGTATAAATTAATTATGTTAAGTAGGCACCAGTTATTGTATTTAATAACATGATGATGATATTCTGTTTAATATATTTTCTTGAAAATAATAACAACATTTTAAACTAAATCTTGATTTTTTCCGAGATTCACTTTCTAAGTAAACGTATCCCTTGAAAATAGAAAGTCATTGAAAATATTAATACCGAATGCTAGTAGAAGTATATCCAACAAAACAAGATAAAGTGAGCTTTATACCAGTGAGGATGTCATTTAATCGTCTGCGAATCTTACGTGTAATATAATTTCGTAAATCTACGCCGCCGCCGCGCCGGTCGGGCCCCCCACTCATTTAGTCTGAGTTATTTCATACTGCGAATGACCCCGTGCGGTAGTCTTGTCGTTCTGCAAATGTATTGAACACATCTGCCCATTGCCCCGTGTCCCATGCCCCGTGCCCCGTGCCCCGTGCCCCGTGCGGAGTGCCCACTGCCCATGCCAGACGGCGGGGTCTAATTCAATAGCAATAAATTTAACGACTTAAATAAAGTGTTGAATTTAGAATGCCACTTAAATAAAGTAATTATACCTCACAATACATACGCATTCTTTTTTAAATATTGTTATTTATCTACCTAATATATTAGGATGTTGAGTTGAGAGTTTCGCTCAATAATTTGTTACATTAATACATTTTAGTACTTTTATATCTGTTCCCTTCTTTATTAATTTAATTATGCGTATACCCAATTTTTCCTACAGCTTATACTAAATTATTAAATACGAACCGGTTAGTTCTTTTCCAATCACCTATAATAAAACATTTATAGGCAAAACACATCGGGCAAAATAACGTAGCTTTGTACATTATAACGGGGTTCGTAATCTTCCATCGTCTTAAATAAAAGAGTATAGCGTAAGTAGTGTATGGCCGGCGTCTTATGAATTAAATATGAGGGCTTTATTTGATTCCGTAGTCCCTCGATATCTGATAATAAAAAAGAAATTTATCGTACACATATAGAAGCGGAGCGCGGGGCGGCGCGGGCGGAGGGGGGGTCCCATCACAATTTTTTACGGACGTCCGTCGGCAATCACTTCATAGCGACCCCTGGCCATGTCCGAGCGCTCGATGACAGAATTATTTATCAGTTTGAAAAATGACGGGAAATTGAATGTAGTCGCAATGTTTACAACGCATTTTCTGTCCGCCGTCCTCGGGGGCTCCTTCCCCCGCGTTCCGATGTCCACTTTCGAGGAGGCTCGGACGAGGGTTGAAAAAGTGTCCCCAGAGAAAAAAATAAAAAATAAGAATTCGTATTGTATCCACATTCGCAAGTGTATCGTATCGCAAATGGGAACGAAACAATATCTGACCGTCTTCGGGAATATTGATAACATCACATGTTTCACGTGTCCCCTTCTGTTCGAGGTAATTTAATCATTGTAGCAGTGTTGTAAAATATTAAGTTAGGAGATACTGAACGGTCGTTCTTATTGACCAGATAAAGTTCTATAAAAGCTAGTTTTACAGAATTTTATCTTCGTAGCAATACGTAAGTACCTGTGCGTATTTCTACGAATATTTCATAAATATAAATTTATAAAAAAAATAATTGATTCATAATAGATACACGTTTGTAGCGTCGAATTTAAAATTTCTTTAGAATGAAATAAGCGACGATCTCGCTGTAATCGATTACATACGCTTTACGAGCTGCGACTGTGCGCTGTCGGCTATATATAGATATTATAACACCCATGGTCGGTCGTAACCATGTTTTATTCACCCCATACGGCGTCGTAAAAGGCGTAATAACGCGAGGAGCAGCCTACAGGCAATTACCGATCAGTTATAGTTTGTTACGAACGCGATCTTTATTATCTTTTTACTGTCTACTCATTTACTGAACAAGGACACGATTTTATTTTAATACTCTACACTTAATTAAAACGGTAAAAACCAATTTCACTTTCATCAAAGTTTAAGTGAAGCTTATAGCATGTTCGAAACGTAAAAGTAACGACTTCTTACACGCTAAACGTGAATTATATAAAAACAAATAAGTAATTAAAAGAATTAATTACATTACCGGAGTTGTGTTCGGGTTTATGCTTGAAAAGTAATTAAAACTTTAATGATGTGATTTATGTTCCTCGTCCATTTACCTGTATCTATAATAAGTCAGTATATCATTAGGTAATTACCTTATTGAACCTTCTTGTATGTCATAATAAAAAAGCACCTGGGAGACCGAGCTTTTCTCGGAGTTCCAGTAGTACGAGAAAAATTAACAGATGGCGATAGGTATTTAAAAAAAAGAAATGACATATACAGAGTACACGTAGGAGAAGTGAAACATCATTCATTATATAAAATCCAAAACAAATATTATCGTGCCTGAAGAACAATAATTTCTAAATATAAAAAATATTTGTTTCACTTCAAAAATTATAAAAGAAAAAGAAATAAGAAAGAATAAAAATATTTCGTCTGACCGAGATTCAAATCCGAGCCCAATTGATGAAAAATCCAAGTGCCTACTACGTAACTGCGCTACACGTATCTGACATTAGAAGCCTTGACCGATTCGAATCCGAGACACCAATTTATCAATAAACAAAAAAAGTCTAACACATACGTAACTAAGCCACGCACTTTGACAATTAATGAGCGAAATAGCTCATATGTTGTTGTGTTTTTTCTTTTGTTGCAACAAAAGAAAAAAACACAAATTACTCAAAAATTCAGGCTAATTTTTCATTCATCAAGATGAAGATCATTTTTTCACCCCTAAAACCCCGTCATACTAAATTTCATGGATATCGATAAAGCTCGCTTGATCGCTTGTTTAAAGTTGTAATGAAGTTTTAGTCATTCCAATTTTCGAATTAAGATATTTTTTAGATTATTAATAAGGTTTTTAGACTTTTTAGTATTAATTTAAAATTAATTTCCTATATTAACACACTAAAATAGGTAAAGCCTGTTGCTTCATATATCATAACACCTTAACGATTGGAGGAGAGCTTCGAACATTCTTACCCTATCATAATCATAACGGAATATTATATTTCCGCCCGCCCAACGAGGAAAAAGGCTCGATCCGCCTACAATATCATAACGAGCGCCCATTGGCCGCGACGCTCTGATATAATATCATAACAAGGTGGGATTGGAGGAGCCGCGGCGCCCCTTTTCTCGTAAAACTCGAGCCGCGATATAATATTTCTACGTCCATACATCGCGCCCTTCTCGATAAATATGCCGGGCCGCCCGCCCGAGTATGAGCGGTAGGAAATGCCGACCGCCGACCGCCCGAGCCGGATCAATAATAATACTCGCCCATATCTGCAGTGGACTGAATCTGCTTGAGAAAGCGACCCCCCCCCCTGCCCCCCTGCTCACACCACCGCCGCTACACAAACAATATAAATCATTTTCCCAGTACCGAAACCGCGGCCACACGCGCAGACTTTTCTGTCATGATATTTTTTTACAGATCATTTTTATGTCAGAAATTTGTTATGTTACTTAAACTAAATTTTTCCATAAATTACTATAGGACGCTGATCAACTTGCTAAAGAGTTGAGTCTGAACTGGAATCCCTCAAGCCTCACGTGTCACGTTGTCATTCGGAGGACTAATTTTATATCCTCACGAACAACAATATCAATTTGATTTCTTCTTTAATTATCCGTTAATTGCTCTTGTCTATTTTTTAAGATTAGCTCTGATTTTATTTTTAATAAAAAATATTAAGGAATCTTACATGAGAAAATAATTAATTATTATCTTTATTATACTCACTTAATGAATAATGTATTTTTTAAACGAGTGTACTTTTTATGCTCGTATATTTTTCTATGTATATATATTTATATATATTATATAAAAAAGTAACTTAAGTTGAGTTTACAAGTCGCCTATAATTTGTAAGCCATTGTGACGTAGCCCTTACTTTATCTAAATAAACGCTCCGCAGTTTTCCTTTATTTTTACTTTCAGATTTCCTGAATTACAATTACGTGTAGTAAATACCTACTATACATTGATAGAAATATATAAAATATTATAGAACATTATTATTACATTAGTAGTAATACGAGTTTTTTAATAAGCCTAGTTTTTTATTACAACGAATATTAAATATTAATACCGACACAGAACCAAAAGTACTGTTAATCCTTTTCTGCTAAAAAATATTCGTCCTAAAGGAAAAGAAGTGTGACAAACATAGCACAAAATATGATAACAATAATATATATAATTAGTAGGAGAATATTGTCTTTGCAATGGTATATTAATCGTTGACAAAATACAGCCACCACAAAAGAGAGATCGTTGGAGAGCATTAAACACGCTCGATACAAAAAAATTATGCACGAGTGACGTCAAAACAGTTAAAAATGTATGAAGTACAGTAGTAAGATAAGAATGGAAGAAATACAACATTCATTTTATTAAGTTAAATACTGCGTTTATGTATATTATTGTTTAGAAAAACTGACACAAATAATATATGGATTTGAATAGTAATTTTAGTATTTCAATCATAGCATCGTTATTTTAGTCCTTTTAGTCCTGTCACTTATTAATTTAGCAACTGACTGCTGTACTTTTTCCATTTCTCAGTCTATGTTTCATATGTTATTTTTTGGTATGACGAGTATGTTGCCTTGTGGAAAATATTTTTTTTTCGTATTTAAAACAAATGCGTGTTCCCAAAATGTATTAGGTCCTTACTTATGAAATTGGCGTTTTGTCGTCCTGGCCACTTATATCTCTCTCTCTCTCAAATATATCTTCTTTGGTTAGGAATTCCAATTACAAATTTATACCGCTATTTACTCATGCATTTGTGTTTCGAAAACCGTAATTCATTTGTTTCTTCCTCTTTTGGTTTTTTCTTTGCGTCACTCTGTTTACAAAATAGAAAACTTGAAATATCGTATTACTTTCGAGTACGAGTTCCACCGTGGCACCAGTGCTGCAGAAACGGCTCGAAGGATTAATAATGTGTATGGCGGCGGTGTCGCAAAAGAAAACACAGTGCGTGTTTGATTCCAACGTTTTCGTTCTGGAAATTTCGACCTGCAGAACAATCCCCGTGGACGGCCGGAGACCAAAGTTGATAATGAAGAATTGAAGGCTATTGTGGAAGCGGATCCATCGTAAAACACGTCTGAGTTACCTGCAGGCTGCGGTGTTAGTGATAAGACTGTTTTAATCCACTTGAAGCAAATTGGAAAGGTGAAAATGCTTCAAAGGTGTGAAAAAGTGAAAGTGCAAACCAAACCAACAAACAAACGCGCGTCGACTACTATGTTATATTACTCAACCGGTACAATAATAAAGGGATTTTAAATCGAATTATTACCTATGATGAAAAGTGGATCCTGTACGATAATCGAAAATGCTCATCGGAATGGATGAACCCTGGCGAACCAGCCGAAATCTGCCCCAAACGAAAATTGACTCAAAAAAAGTTACTTGTGAGCGATTGATGGACTAGTGCCAGTGTCGTTCACTACAGATTTCTTAAATCTGGCCAGACGATTACGGCAGATGTCTATTGCTAGCAACTGCAAATCATGATGGTAAAGCTAGCTGCTAAACAACCGAGGTTGGATATTCGCTCTAGGCCACTGCTGTTTCAGGACAACGCTAGGTCTAGCGTGTCAGTATCTAGCACACACAGCACAACAGACGGCTACCAAAGTAGAGGAGCTTTTATTGGAATGTCTAAGACATCCACCGTACTCCCCGGACCTTGCTCCAGCAGATTAACATTTTTTTGAAATTTGGATAACTTCTTGCAAGAGAAAAAATTCAACTCCGATGGGGCAATCCAAAGCGCCTTATAAGATTTTATTGATTCCTCTCCGAATGTTTTCTTTAGTAAAGGAATCAATGAACTACCTATGTGATAACAAAAGTGCATAGATAACAATGGATAAACATAGACAACATAGATAACAATACTTAGATTAAATAAATATATTATGTTTTAAAAAAATCTACTTTATGTTCCTCCTTTACAAAACGCCAATCTCATACGTAATGACCAATATTTCTGTGTATTAATCTATGTACGCTACGGCGCGCTACGACAAGCTACACCACGCTACGCTGCCTCTACGCCGCACCGCTCTCCGCGTGAAAAACAATCGGTGCGAAATTACTCCATGTTAGCTCGTATATTATTTATAGATATATGTCCAATATTATTTTTATCTATTTGTATGTCACAAATTATTAATTATTTTGAAACAATCCTATGTCGATATTAACTTTAATAATAAAAATATATTTTATGAGTAATTCTTTAATCTTTTTTTCTTTCTTGCAAAATAATTGTTTACTGTCGTTGAAGTTATTAGATATTTAAAAAAAATTGTAGTATTAAATACTTAAACTTAAAACAATATGTTAATTCCTCGTGTCATAAGGTGATGCTGCGCGTGCGCAAGTCAATATTTACATGACAGGAAACGCTGGCAGCGCACAGGGAAGCGGACATTCTTCCTTCAAAACTTATAACAACTAAATAATGCAACATTTTGTTATTATGGCATTACAACACAAAACCGTTAGCTTATCATAATATATAATAATTAAACAAGAATTTGCAATATGAAAATTACACATACACTGGAACTGTAAACTTCGAATATAGACCACAACTTCATGCGAAAAATGTTGTCATTTGCAAATTAATTTTCATTACATTGATATGTAGAAAGACGTCCATCGAGCTCGTGGCAATTCGGAGCTGGCGAACCTTGCACAATTTATCAAATTGAGTTACTGAGGGGCAATATCGGCCAGCGAACGCAATATTGCAGCGCGTGACCGCGTCTGCAATACGCGCTCAATACATCGGCCGGCGCCCGCACGTCCACCGCCCCGCCCGTCTTGCCGCCCGCCCCCGCCGCGCCACCGCCCGCCCCGACTGACCACCTAGATATTTAGCTAACAATGCTACGCCGCGGCCACCTAGTGTCTTCCGTCCCGCTCCCCCCGCCGGCGCCGCCCGCCGCCCGACAGGGACCGCGGCGCGCCTTCGGTCATCGCTATATTTATT
Source organism: Phengaris alcon alcon (assembly GCA_037179445.1). Taxonomy (NCBI): domain Eukaryota; kingdom Metazoa; phylum Arthropoda; class Insecta; order Lepidoptera; family Lycaenidae; genus Phengaris; species Phengaris alcon. The sequence goes on from JAYRCH010000714.1 coordinate 806,270, forward strand.
GGCGACGCTCATAAGTACGCGGGTCAGGTTATAAGTTTCAGCGAAATGAATGGCCAAGCGGCGCGGGCGGGGGAGGTGAGGCTGCTGTGCTTAACAAGAAAGCGCCTCCACAGATCTTGGCAGGGGGCGCCACCCGTCCGCCGGCGTTATAATTAAAAAACAAAAGAATACACGGGCACTCAGCCTCTTGGCTGCCGCTCGTTCGGCGCTCATACAGAAGTGCAGCGAGCAAAAGAATGGCTATCGATTGTTCTCTTGTTCTTACAACTATAATAGACTTTCAACCGGCAGGAAGGAGATTTATCGTGCCGGATTTGTTTGCCAAAATATTTTGTTTATAAATATCTAACTGAGTGAGTGTACTGTTGGTTCTTGGTGGAAATTCATGTTCATAATAACATCACACAACTTTGTTATACACTTTTCCACTTTATTTTCAGTAGTTGTATTGCTCCAGTTCATTGCTGCGTACGAGACTATATCGCGTCGTAAGTATGCTAAGCGCTTACGCTTCGCGTTGTAGGTACGTAAATATTCATAACAATACGGTATTGTGAATAGTGCTCTGAAAAGTAAGACAGTTTACAAAAGGAATAGTATACTAAAAATTAAAAAAATTCAAAGATGTTGCTAATTGTTTGAAGCACTTTTGTGAAAGGCTCCATATAAAAGTCGTACTAGTAGGTGACGTCACACGCTAGTAATGTTGCTACGAAATTTATTTCTGATATCTTATAATTTTGCGCGTTTATGTTGATACATACCATAGTAAATCTTTTTGTATTTGATGTAAGTAAACTAATTATGTAGGTTTAATATTATACACCAATGTTTTGAAAAAAACTTTTTTGTGACTTCGAAATGCATATAATTAGAAAACTACATATAAAATCCTAATTCTTTTTACTTTTATCAAGTTGTAATATCTAATTATTTCTTAATATATTTTAAAAACTAAATTTTTACATGTAGGAAAATATCCAATTGCGGCTATGAAAATCGATTTTACATGATTTTTTATTGCAATCAAAATGCAAAAATAGAATACGCTTCGATTCACTGAACTGACAATTCTTTCGTGGGACGTGGACGATGGACTTGACTAGTCAAGAAAGAGAGTCAAAGAGATACGTTTGTTTTGAAACTGAACGAATAAATGAAAGACAAGGCTGATTCTAATGTGACGTAAAGGGCTACTAACTTTAGTAAGAGCTACTACTAGTTGCGTAATAAGCAAGCCCTGTGGTCGAATTTCTTGCACAGCAATTCATATTATAATTTTGAAGTTTGAACTTTATAACTTCTTTTGCCTCTTGGATAGAAAAAAAAATGAAAATTTTGTGACCTCCGATATCCCAGTGCCAACTATTAAACGCACGTTGCTGTGTTGTAAAAATCTGAGTTAGTTGTTGTTATTTTTATTAATTTTATTTTTATTAGTCTAAGCATTATTTTAAACATTATTATGTTACCACACACCTTCCTCCACAGAAACTTTAACTGTCCTAAATATTATACTCCTCCGGGTGCACGATTCTCGTAAAACTGTACTAAAAGTTTTTGCTGCAAGTATTAGTCTACATGATAACGCATAATATAATATTTCCGTATAATGACCAACTGGCCACTATAATTAGTAATTACACTATGATTAAAATCGCGTGCAAATTTCAATAATATTATCATGACATCAGTGTACCTAAAAACCTTTACGCTATTAATTACATTCTTACTAATTAAAGCCGGCCGGCTGAAGTGGTTACGCATTGTGTATATCTACTTAGCACTCGTTCCCATGATAGTTTTTGGTGGACGCTACAGAAAAAACAGCTCTGTAAATAGAACTCTGCGTTAATACAATAGAGCTGAAAATCGAAGTGTCAAATGTCAGATTTAATAACTCGCTTTCGTGAGAACGTTGTCTTAATGTCACTTTTAATAAATATCAAGCAATTTATATCTACAAAGAGATTGAAAAATTAGCTATGTATTAGGTAATGTTATTACGAGTATTACATTAATACGTAGCTAATTTATCGATCTCCTTGTAGACATAAATTGCTTGATATTTATTAAAAGTGTATTGTTATTATTCAGCCTCCGTGGTCCAGTGGTTTAGAGCTTGGCTCTCGACTCTGAGGTCATGGGTTCGAGTCCTGCGTTGGAAGATAAAAAATTATGTTTCCGAGTTTGGATAGGGCAATGCAGGCTGATCCCCTAATTGTCCGATAAGAAAGAAGATCCATGTGTCGGATGGGCCTGTTAAAACTCGGTCCTGCGCCTGATCTCTCGCCAGTCGTGTTGGTTTAATCCATCCCACTGGGTTGTGAGAGTAAACGAAGAGAGAGTGCTCCTGTGTACTGCGCACACACTTGAGCACTATAAAATATATCCTGCGTAGCCGGGCTGGTCTCCACAAAATCAGCCACCGCCACCGAACCGGTTTGGGAGCTATTATTTATAACGTTATTATTCTTATCATCATTTTCACGTAAGTCACATTTTAAGGGTTCCGTAGTACTACAAGGAACCCCTATAGTTTCGCTCTGTCCGTCGGTCTGTCTATCAGTCCGTCTGTCGGTCCGCCCTTCTACCTTCTCTAATTATGAATATAAATGGATGAAATTTGTCCTGTTTAAATTGATGTCCTTGATGATGAATATGTCCTGAAATGCTCTTGGTTAGGTTATTTAGAACAGTTTTCTCTATTTTCTGTTTTGTACTCTCGTAGCACTAGAGCTCAGTGACGACTGACGGTGTTGACATTGATTTGATTGATTGATTTGTCGTAGTACCGATATAGCAATACCTCCTCAACAAACTTAGTGCTAAAAACCATAGACGTATATATTATAGACGAGTCATGTCGAGACAAAATTATGCCCGTTTAAATGGGTAAACTTTTGGGTTTTTTTTGGGGCCATTTTGACATTTGAGGTATGGTGAAATTAAGATGGCTGACATTTGAGGTATGGCGAAAACATGATGGCGTAAATTTTTCTTGTATGATTATTTGTTCTGAAATGTACGCCATAGCCCATCATTTTTTTTAAACATCTTATACTTTAAATGAGACAATCTTGTGTATTCAAAATCGTAATCTCCGAAACGCCTTCAAGTTTTTCCATGAAATTTAGTATACAGGGAGATTTAGGGGAGAAAAATCGATCTAGATAAGTTATATATGATTTTTCTTTCGTCGTGCAGCGATATATCAATATTTTCGACTCTAATATGTCAGTCCGATTGATAGTTTAGTATGCGTATGTGAAAGTTTTCATTCTTTGGAAATTCGGAATGTGGTGGGTTCCAACCCCGGTAAAATATTTGTGTTTTTTTTTATATACTAGAGCTCCGAGCAAAGTTCGGTTACCCAGGTACTAATTCTTCATTCTACTAAATTAATAATTTAAAGTTTACTGACTATGTACCTTACACGGTACTATTGTATCAGGAAAATCTACTAGAAAATTGGTACACACATAATAATGACACTATGACGTATTCTTCATTTCCCTTTTCATGACATATGGGCGGTGAGAGAGCTCGTGAGTCGTTTCTGTACTTTTAGGGTTCCGTCACCATATTACTAAGACTCCGCTTTTCGTCCGTCCGTCTGTCACCAGGCTGTATCTTATGAACCGTGATAGCTAGACAGTTGAAATATTGACAGATGATGCATTTCTGTTGCCGCTGTAACAACAAATACTAAAAACAGAATAAAATTAATGTTTACGTACGAAAAGTGTTTTTTTTTGGCGTGCGCGAGTCCGGCTCGCACTAGAGCTTTTTTATTAACTTAACTGTTTATTTTTTAAACATGACTCAATACTATCATTAGATAATAGTATTTTCCTCGGATAGCTCAGGGCAAGATTATTGTACAATGGCTTCGATGCCCTTATTCGTTGGGGGTCACATCGACTTTAGCCCTTCCAGACGACCTTTTGTCGGTCTGTCTGTCTGCGGTCGATTCATGGGGTACATTTAAAGTATACAATTCCATTATCATAAAAACATAAGAACAAAAGACTCTTACCAGACTAACAAATTACCAACACGTCCTAGAACATCTATCTCATGAAATGAAATGAAATGAAACTTAACAAGCTTTTTTCGGTTCAACCCTAACCCGCCGAGAAGAACCGGCGTAAGAAACTCGCACGGGCCATATTTTAGCAAAAAGATGGAAATTATTCTTTTGAAAGAAATAAGTATATATTTTACATTGTAAAGTTATATCTATCTTAAATATTTAAAAAAAAATGTCTTATCACTAGTACATCTAGCTTATGTTTATTTCTAGTGTTTATACAATGATTATCACTTTTCTTCTTGAAATTGCTTAAGTTTTTTCTAACGTATAATAAATTATCCAAAATATACCGTGAAGCTACGGTCAGTACACCTGTTTCTTTAAACTTTTCTCTCGGAGATTCAAAAGGGGACATTTTATAAATAGCACGTATAGCTCGCTCTGCAGCACAAATATTGAATTTATGTCGGCAACATTTCCCCATAAAAGTATGCCATAAGACATTCTACTATGAAAGTAGCTGAAAGAAACCAGGCGTGCCGTTTCTTCATCTAAAATTTATCTAATTTTTCTGACTGCAACTGCAACTTTCTGAAATTCAGTTCTGCAGCATATGCATGAATTTATTTGCTAGGTTAGCAATATGAGGACCCCACTGGAATTTACAATCTAGCATTATACCTAGGAATACAGTTGAGACTACCAAGTTCATTTTCTCATCATTGAGTAGTAAATTGGTTTGTACTTGCTTAGCATTTGACAAGCTTAACTTTAAAAAACTTTAGAAATTTTGTTTTATTTGCATTTAAAAGTAAATTATTAACACTAAACCAGTTTACTATATTTGAGAGATAAATTACCTTGTCGTAATTTGATTGTTGTCGCTTCACTTTAAATATTAGGAAGTGTAATCGGCAAAGAATACTATTATCATTCCTATCTTGAACGAGATAAGGCAAGTCATTTATGTAGATGAGAAAAAGAAATTGACCTAAAATAGATCCCTGTGGGACACCTAATTCTATTTTAGTTCCAGCGATCCTTTTACTATTAACCTCTACCCTTTGAGTCCTATTGTTAAGATAAGCACTCAAAAGATTAAGAGCTGAGTCCCTAATGCCATAGTGGTGTAATTTTCTGACTAGTGTAGCATGGTCTACACTCTACACAATCAAATGCCTTAGAAAGGTCGCAGAAAACCCAAGCTCCCAAGCCTCGAATATACTACAAGGAAGCTCGATACCTGCATCTGTAGTAGACCGACCGTAAGTAAAACCAAATTGTGTAGTATGCAATAAATTATTTGTATTATTTAAGTATACTGTTAGATACTTTAAGATAATATTTTCAAATATTTTACTAAAAGTCGGTAGTATCGATATCGGCCTATAATTTGCTGGGTCACAATTAATTCCAGCTTTGAAAACAGGCATACCTTACTATGCTTCATTAACGACCTGTTTCAATAACCTATCTACTAATAACTATTTGTTAAAAATGTCAAATTAGTATCGCGTAAAACCGGCAAATGATTGAATGACGACTTTTTTAACAAATATTATTGGTAGATAGGTTATTTAAAACGGCCATAAATCAGGAAATTATTGCTACGTCCTTACGTATTATTACTTACGTATTATTTAGCAACAATGTCAATTATTGATTTGATAATTCTGGTAGACATACCCCAGAGATCGGTAGTGTTTTTAATATTTAACAACTTTAATTTATTTATGATATCTTTTGAATCAATTTCTCTAAATTTAAAATTGACATGATATTTTTTTACATTATCTCTGAGTACCTTTTCAGCAGCTGCAGGCGAAGGATTTAGGCATTTTGTAGTTGAGATCGGAATTTCAGCAAAAAACTTCTCAAAGACTGTCGCAACATCAAAGTCAGAAGTAATCTTTTTATTATTAATACAAAGTTCAAAGCCAGAGCTACGACAGGTGACTTTTCCAGTTTCACTAGAAATTATTTTCCATGTGGTTTTTATTTTGTTATATATCTTTTATATTAAGAGCTTTAGCTGCTTTACATACATTTCTAAAAAAATTGAATATTTTTTGTAATATGTTTTAAATCTTTCAGTATTATTTATCGATTTTTCATTGTATAATTCGTATAATCTATAAACTTTTTTTTTAATTCCTGCAATGCCCAGTCATTAAAATTTATTTCATTACTGTTTGGTCTGACCGTTTTAGAAGTAAATACTGAATTAAATTGTGGTCTTACTAACTTAAATAAACTATTAAAAGATTCATCTGAGCTGCTGGACTTATTCCAGTACTGAACATTTTTAGCTAATTTACTTCAAAATTTCTCTATGCGTTTTTAATTTATAGGGATAAACACAATCTATTGTTTCGGATTATTGTCACAATTAATATTAAATGAAGCAAGCTGTCCACAGTGATCAGAGCTAAGCATGTTATATATATATATGTTTCTTATAAGGAGTAATATTAGTAAAAATATTGTCAATGCAGTTGTATCACTTACTCTTGTTGGTTCATTAAATAAGTTAAAAAGATTATACGATTTTAACAATGATGTGAATCTAACATCAATGGTGGAGTTTGAGTCTAATAAATTATTGTTAAAATCATCACATACACACATCACCTTTTTGTTAGATGCACATATTTTTGTTAATATTTGTTCCTTAATTTGTTCAAACTGTTGCAAAATTTGTGCAATCTGGTGGGGTCATTGAAATTGAGAGTGAGTTCATATTTTCTAAACCAATGTTTTGAAATACATATAATAATGTCGATATTCTATTGCCTTAGAAACAACTCTGCTTCAAGTTCTTTACCTATCATTCCTTGTAAATTTTGATGCACCAGGTTAATTACATTTTTCTTATTATTATTACATAAATTCGTATCATTAACGGTTTTGGCACGATTTTGGAAATGATTATGTAGCTTTTTGCAAGAGAGATCCTCTATTCAGTGGCATGCATAGGGTTATGACACTGGGTATGCGGCGAAGTACTCGGTCACAGAAACTTTTTCGTTTATAGATTTTTAGCATAGCTACAGCCAAGCGACGGATCTCTAAGTCGAAACTATAAATTAACTGGAGCGGTTAAATTGTAAACAATGCTTATCACATGAAATATGCAATATGGCCCCCGCGAAACACAAAACGTTTCTTCTATTTAAACAAATAAAACCTTACTAAACAAAAATGCATAATGTGCATACGTGATTTATTAGATTTCCGTCTATTATTTTTACTCGGATTATAGGCAACGAATAATTTCCGACAAGCCAGTTCGGCGGTTTTCGGAAGCGATGGGATAGCCGAGAGCTATCGCCTGCCGCGGGAGTTTTCGCTATATAATCATGTCGATATTCATGGGTGTGTGCGTTTGCGAAGTATGAAAATTACACATACATGCGATGATATGTCCTGCAGAACGCAACGGCATGAGATGAGTTGCTATTTATAAAATATTAGGCGTTTTTAAGTTATTATATTTTTTTAATTTATTTATTTACTATTAATTAAAGTCATCTAAAACGTACGAACGTTTTATTAAAATATCTGTGAATGAAAAGTAAAGCACTGCATTTCTGCCTACAAGGAGCGCACGCCCCTGCCTCTATTGTCTTACTATCTAATTTAAATAATTATTTGGAGCATGTTCCAAATCGTTACTAATACTAATACTCTGCTCAAAATAAGCAGAGGTTGGTATAGCTAAATTGTAATAATAATATGAAAATTGATAGCGTTTTATCTATATGTCTCTTACAAAAGTAAGGTAAGTTATACTTATATATAGTCAAATTACTAAATTTAAAATTATTCATATTAACAACATGACACTTTTGTTGTTGGTTATTACTAACAACTAGGCAATTAGTATTTACAGCGCTGATTAGGCTATGTCTAAATTTATTTTCCTTATTCCCGGCATGTGGCAACTCTTTAATGTAGGGAAAAAATGGTAATAAGACGATTGCTGAATAAAGTGACATATTTCGCAATTATAGTTTATAGCCACCTAAATATTTCTTATCCAGTAGTAATACCTAAACGAAATGTGAAATACGTCGTAGTGTACCTCAACTCTCAAGTCACATGTGTTCCGCTGGTCATTAAATTTCGTCCGGCCGTTTCCTATTACGAACTCAATTACGGAGTTCGCAGATGACCGCACGATTTTATAATGCGAAGGCGGCGGAGTCCCCCCCGGTCCCCGGTCCCCTTCAGCTCCCTTGACCATCGACCGATTGTAAATGGCACATAAAATAAATGAATTTGCAGCGGAGAGGGGAGGAGAGACTCCTCTGCACCAGACAATATAAATTACGGCCGGACGATTATATTCCGCCGGGAGAGTCCTCCTTCGATACTGTACCTAGATGTGTGTTTACACGGACATTAATTCTTCATGAGACACGGAAATACGGATATATTTCACGTATGCTTATAACAGCTATGTTATGGTCTCATATACTATGTAAATCGCTATCGAAATAAAATATTAGAAATGCTTTTGCTGCAAAAACTATGAAGTAAGTTTTAATGATGACATTTTATGCAAGAATTAGTTTGCATTTAAGTAGACACTATTGTGATTTGCAAAACTTAGGGTATATTTATTTAGATTCCGGAAATATACAATTCCTTTATATTAAGACTGTAAAGACTAACACACACTGTACAATTAAAACAAGTAAATTAACCCATTAAAGTTTATTACATTCCTTGATATAGTGTAATTGCAATTTCGTTAGCTTTATGGCAAATTTCCAATAACATGTCAGTTACGTTACTAAGTGAAATTTATGAGATAATTAGGGTGGTAGATCGCTCGCTCGGTACACAAGGAGGTCGGCTATGGATTTGTATCGATTCACTCTACTTAACCTAATGAAAAACTATGAATTAAACATTAAACTTAACGAACAAGGAAATGTCTCTAATCACACGAATATATTATGTAGGCCAACTTAACTATGATTTAAGTAAGTAAAATACCACTTGTGAATGCCTACAATATGGTCCAGTTTAAATTTTTACGATAGTCGCTAAGGTTTGACATAATAGCAATTAACTTTGCTCAGAAAAAGCTCAGGTACCTATTATCTTTTATAAAGTTCATAAACCATATTATTAAGTAGATAATTTGTTAACAGAAAAGCTCTTGTTAGTTCATCACAAGTCAAGTTCATCGAACTGTAAAACTACAAAATAAATATGAAGTTGAATTGAATACAACGTTAAAACTATCCTTGCATGTTAGGTACAAAGCCTAAAAAAGCACACAAAGCAAAATGAAAGCTCAACGTGCCAAACTAATACAAAACATTTCAAAAACAATTTTATTTAGAGAGTCCCGTGCAATTAGAAAATCACAGAGTCTAATCACGAGCGGAATGAGTCATTCGATATCACAGACCAGTCATTTGGTCAGTGTCGCAAAACTAATGACACATAATGACGCCCGGCCTAACGTCCAGAGGGTGGCACCTGACCAACTTAACTCTACATCCGAAACGCACGGCTTTTAACCTTATTACAACAGGCATACGGTCACCATGAGCGGTAGATATCAGTCAAGGTCTGTTAGTTAGCCTCCCGGGGAGAAGTTCTCTCGGGAACGCCGGCGACCACCTGAACTCCCCTACCACAGATAATTGAAACTTTAACAATAATTTACCGAAAAATAATCCTACCTTAATTATAAGAAAGAAGGAAATAATACGGTATGATAGACTTTGACAATATTATGGATAGTCTTATTTGCCTATATTTTGTTATGAAAACGTTCCATTCACTAATCTAAAATTTTCACAAAGTTTTTCATGCACCCTATAAAAATGGCTACATATCATCTTAAACAATTTGAAATGCGTTGATTGGAACATAATATTTATAGACACGATTATACGTCGTTAACAAAATTTGTCACGTCTAAACGATCACGCGGCATGCTTCATCGAATACGCACCAATGCCCCACTTGTTACCTGCTGTACGTAGAAAATTATTACTTACATCCATCAATCATGCTATTATTATTGGCTTGTACCTCTAATATATGTTTTGGGACAGAAAGTCTTGAATTACTTTACATTACGAACCTTATTCGCACGGTGTCAGGACTAATCTTAAATGTATTAAAATCAACGCTAAACGTAAACACCGCAGGAATAACATTAAAATTTTCGATTTTTTGCATTTGATCCCGAAGAAAAATGTTTTTTCTCCAATTTCAAATATGCCATTTATAAAATCCAACCAGGATGCATAATAATATTATACATACTCTTATGTATTATGTAGTAAATAATAACAAATGGGCAATAATGTTGTGCTTAGGATAAAAATCCCAAAAATGGTACAAAAAAACTGTCTCAAAGATAATATAAAGAGCTAATTAAAAAAGTTAAGGATTAATAAAATTCTTGCTTCTTAGAGAAAACTAGAAAGTAATATTACAGTTAGCCGTACGCAGTAACTTCATTTTCACATACAAGCGTGTATTTATCCACTTTCACTGCGTTCTTTTTCAAGCGAGAAAACATTCCTAGATATTTTATAACGGCCGGAGGTATGAAGTATCAGAAGGTATATTCGTAATTATCTACATTGAAAATATCTTATGATGCTTTGCATGATTGCGTTAGAATTTTAATGATTAAATTCAGATGACATAGTGTAGATAACCATATAACAAAGTGTAGAAAATGGCCCCTAATTTTTTTAGGTTAATATTAGAATGCTAAATCAGATGATTTACTGAACAGTCAAGTATTTAAAATTGCTTTTATTAAATGTTAATAATATAATCTAAAACGTAGATAAAAGTGTTTTCATATCCTGTAATAGATGGCGCAGAACGTCGGACACACGAGAATCGAAATGAAATTGATGAACTTTTCTAGCAGCAATAATGGCTTTGGCACGTACCAACATAATTTCCAACAAAACTTCCTCGCAGCGCCCCGCCCTAGCGTAGGGCTGAACATTATATTATAACGTAATGTTAAATTCCGTCATATTGCGTAATACCAGAGGTCGCCCTGTCGTCGAAATTCACCACGGTTATTTTACCTTAGATAAAAAAAAAAAAAAAAAACTTGTATAATAAAATTGTATCCATAGATTTACTTCCTCCAAGATTGTATCTATCAAACGCACAGCAGTGCGTGTTATCAATCTGAGGTAGTGTGTGTTGTTATTTTTATTAATTTTAATGTATTTCTAAGCATTATTTAAAAATTATTAGCTTTCTGCACATTATTTACTTAGATCATAATGTGTTATTATGATGTAGGTGTAATTATTTTGTTGAAACAATATTTAATCTAAATGTTGTATTAATGAGATTACTTTAAGTATTTTAAAAAAGAACCTTATGTTTATGTGCACGTACAAAAAAGAGTGACAAACTCTTAAAATACCAGTAGGCTTCACAAATCGGAGGGAACACAGCATTGTGGTCAGTATATTTACAAATTATTTTAATTGTCATTTTGAAAAATATCAAAATATTTAACATACTTTATGTACCTACTTGTGATTACTTATCCATAAGTCCAGTTTAAAAATCATATAACATTCGCCCTTGAAAAGAACGGTATCATATCATCATCGACCCCAAAATTTTGACTATCGTATGCCCCTTAATCTTAATCATTCATCATCATCAATTAAAGCAGAAAACTGTACCACTTGACACCTCTAGTGCCTTTTTCTGGTTGGCCCTTGACCTACGTAAAAGAATATTTTAAATTTGTTTTCAGCTGTCGGTAGCCCTGCGCAAAGGACAACGGACGGCAGAGGCGGGTGAAGAAGGGAGCGCACATCCAATATAAGAAGAGAACAAAATAGGTTTATGTCGGATACTTTGACCGCTCGCCCGTAAAGTAACTCTGAACGGAGCCGCTCCGCCCGCAGCAGCGTATCTATACACTGTTATGTTTGCATTCACATATTATATGCTCAAGATTGATAATTATTATCAACTAGCTGTTTCCGGCTCAGCCCGCGTAAATATACCATCGAGTACCCGCGGGAGCACTACTTTTTCGAGATAAAAAGTAGCCTATATTTTAATCCAGAGTCTAAACTACTACCATACCAGATTTCATCAAAATCCGTTTAGCATTTTTGCGTGAAAGAGTAAGAAACATCCATCCATCCATACATCCATCCATCCATCCTCACCAACTTTCACATTTATAATATTAGTAGGATATTGGTAAAGTGCATGTTTGTGTGCAACTAACGTAGTTAGTAGTTACTTATGGCCCGTTTCAATAACCTATCTACCAATAACTATTCGTTAGAAACGTCAAACTTGTATCGCAAAAATCCGTCAAATGACTGAATGGCGACGTTTTTAACAAATAGTTATAGATAGATAGGTTATTGAAACGGGCCGTAAACCTACTTGTAGGTAAAGCCAGACCTACTTGTAGGTAAAGCTAGATACTAAAACAATATCAGTTTTAAACACAATAGGTACCGGTGGCGATGGCTAGGTCTCCTTCATAGGGAAGGTCTAGCCTGCATAATAGATATGAATTGGATGAGGGTCTTCAAAAGGTAATAAGTGAATCCGATAGGAATGGAATTATAGGAACCCCACGCCACTGATATGTACCTACTTTTTCAACATCTTACACTGCTGAATTTAAGTTACCATCACTCTACCTTTAAAATTTAAAATTACTTTTAATACAAAGTTTACACAGGGGGTTACATAATTTACAGTAGCTATGGTAGATAAGTATCTTAATTGAAATATTGATTTGGCCGTATGTTACTCGGGACTATGTTTTATTCATAGATTGTAGGTATTAGTTCTAATTGCGGATATCCATTGTGATAGGTTCTAATTTGAGACATAGCATCAAGTATTGAAGGCGATTGACAGCGGACACCTTAGCAGCTGATATTAGCTAATGCACCGTCAGCCAGGACCGGCTCCCGGCGGACGCACGAGATTGTCGCGCCCTAAGTGTCGTATGAGCCTAACTATATCCTTAATCCTACCTATCATTCGAAGTTAAGGAATGTTAAGCCACTGCTTAATATTCCTTTACCTCGAATTATATAAGTACAATAGATTGTTTGTAGTAGTCGTCTGAATACTTTTGAATGATACCGTGTATTATATTCAAATTTGTGTATGTAAAAATTTAAACCAAAATTATTTTTTCAATGAATAAATACTTTCTGCTCAACACGCTCGGTGACAGATTAATTTGCACCTCATTACCGAGGAGAGCAGAGAGATCAGTGGGGCTGATTTACACGAATGCCAGAAAAGTAATCAAGCGTAACGTTCCTAAAACAGAAACGAAGCTTACACCGCCGCAGCGTCCTGCTTAATCAGTGCCGCTCCGCCCGCCCTATATTTGCGTATGCAAAGAGACTAGAGCCACATTAACTATGCCATATAGCCAACGTAGCGTGCCGCGATTGGGCAAACACATATCTGCATTATAAACAGCGTCCGGGCGCACAAACGCGCAATGTGGTCGGCCTCTGCCGGCGCCGACTAATCAACGGCCTGACCTTCCGCATCCGAACAAACGACGCACCGCCACAATTCGGCTCCACTGATACGCTATTTATTCGCGTTACGATTAAACCTAACCGTTCTCCTGATTTTCTTTGTTTCCGTATTAGCGATTTATAATAGGTGAAATTGTACCTATTGAAACCTATGAAACCTATGAACCTATGAAATTGCCGTTCTGCAGTACTGGCCATTTCAAATCAAAATAATTTTTGTTTGGCTAAGAATTCTAATTTCAAATTAATTTTATTTTATAAACATGGAATTCTTTTTCCAAAAGTAGTCATTTGTTTACTGATTAGTGTTACATTTTCATCGCATTTCAATCGTTTTCGTCATCATGGATACGTTAAAAATTCGAGTAATTATGGAATATGAGTACCGTCGTGGCAGCAACGCGGCACAAGCGGCACGCAACATCAACTACGTTTACGGAGCTAACACTACAAACCAACGCACCACCTGTTATTGGTTTGCTCGTTTCCGTTCTGGAAATTTCGACCTGAAAAATGAACCTCGCGGTCGTCCGAAGACTTTGGTCGACAATGACGAATTAAAGGCAATTGTGGAAGCTGATGATACACAATCTACGGCTGAATTAGCAGAGGCTTTCGACGTTAGCGTCAAAACAATATTGGTCTATTTGCTTCAAATTGGCAAGGTAAAAAAGCTTGACAAATGGGTGCCCCACAAACTCAATGATCGCCAGCGCGAAGTACGCGTCGAGACGTGCCCTGCACTGCTCAACAGACACACAAATGAAGGAATTTTGAACCGCATTGTTACCTGCGATGAAAAATGGATTTTGTTTGATAACCGCAAGCGCTCAGCAAGTTGGTTGGATCCTGGTTCAGCACCTAAACAATGCCCTAAGCGAAAACTTACCCCTAGAAAAGTGATGGTCACTGTTTGGTGGTCTAGCGCCGGTGTGATTCATCACAGCTTCTTACCAAATGGGGTGAGCATTACTCCAGATGTGTACTGTGAAGAACTGAACACAATGATGGAGAAGCTGGCACATCTCCAACCAGCATTGGTCAATCACTCGTCTCCGCTGCTCCTGCACGACAACGCGCGACCTCATGCTGCACAGCAGACGGTCTCAAGTTGCAAGAACTGGGGTTGGAAGCTCTCCGTCATCCGCCCTACTCACCAGACCTTGCACCTACAGACTACTACTTTTTCCAGAATTTGGATAACTTCTTGGTGGGAAAAAAGTTCAATACCCGAGAACAGTACAAAATGCCTTTGAAGAATTTGTTGCCTGATTTGTTCCAGCTGATTTCTTTAAGAAGGGCATCAATAAACTGCCACTGCGTTGGCAAAGATGCATTGATTGCATGGGTGATTACTTCGATTAATACAAATAAAAAATACATGAAAAAAACTCGTTAAATTTTTTTCATACAAAACGGCAATTTCATAGGTAAAGACCTAATATTACCCCGTTGCTCAATAAAGCAGGAATAATCGGAAACCGCTCCGCGTTCTAACAGTATGCATGCATGTGCAGTGAATTGATTAAAACTTTCTACTTTTCACCGTACCGGCCGTAATGTTGAATCTTATAATTTTTCTAGGCACATGTCCATTAGAGCATGCGAAGAAAGTAGTTAACAAGGATATCGACAACCGATATATAAATTTACCTAGGTACAATCTATATTCATACGTTAAATTGTATTGTAAATTACTGCAATATAAATAAGCCAGTCGATAAAGTATTTATGAGAGCCTAATAATAGAGACACTGTCCGGCGCTACCTGCTTCTCTCGTAGAAAATTTATATAATATTTTCTAAGATGCTTTGTATGCTCAAGAGAGATAACTTATGCCCCTTTTCTATTAGCCTGATACCAGATATTTTATATATCTAACTACTATCGAGTACTACTATCGAGTATCCCGCGGGAATACTGTACATTTCCGGGATAAAAAGTAGCCTCTTTTAAACCAGAACCTAAGCTACCACCATACCAAATTTCATCAAAATCCGTTTAGTAGTTTTTGCGTGAAGTGTAACAAACTCCATCCTCACAAACTTTCACATTTATAATATTGAGTAGGATTAAACACCTAGTACTGAATAAACTGAATTCCAAAACTGCTTAGAACGATGGGCTCACTATTATTAGTCGTTAGGTTTAGGTTAGTGCGCGTTTCTACAACAACTTTAATTTTTTTTTAAGCAAATAGATTAATAAACATTAAGTATAAATTTCAGTGCTATAAAGTAGTCACGCACCATCCATATTTTTAGCAAGACAATTCCAACGCTAAAAAATATAACGACTAGGGCACCATTAAATGACCTATATAATAGGTTGGACAATTAGTAAACGACACTTGTAGAGTAAGAGACATATGCCTACACAATAATATATTATAATCAACGATGATCATTGATATTATGTAATCATCGTTATCAAACCTGAAAATGTACAATAATGTGAAAAATAATATGAATCCGTATTTTACTTTTTTTATTTTGTAACTTACATCACTTCAGTCATTAAATTAACAATTAAATAATCCTATTACCGTAGTCAAAATAAATAAATAACAATAAATTATTTACTGGTATTTTATACAGAGAGAGCTAACAATAAATTAGGAAGAAGATCCACTCGGTGGACGAAACTTTGGTTTGAGTTCATTTTGTAGATTTTGGTATGTTCTCGTCGATGTCGCTAGAAAGGTGGCACGCCAAAGCATAACGAAGACACTTTGAGCTTCGTCTGTCTAGAGGAAGTATGGGTCCAGCGCGCCCGACCTCACTGGCCTCACAACGTAGAGATTTCGCCTTCGAATTAAAGACTAGAATTAAAACATCACGAATTAAACATCTTATAAGTAGTATGTTATAACAGTATCTAACAGTACGATAAAATCAAACAAACCTGTGATGGCCATCGGCGTGGACTTGGAACGTTGTTTCGGCAGCGGCTCCATCCTGACTGAACAGTTTCTTGAGAGCAATAATTCCAGCAATCGTGAGTGCGACTTTACTGGCGATGAGAGCTTTACCGGCAATAGCGGCT
Organism: Phengaris alcon alcon; assembly: GCA_037179445.1. Classification (NCBI taxonomy): domain Eukaryota; kingdom Metazoa; phylum Arthropoda; class Insecta; order Lepidoptera; family Lycaenidae; genus Phengaris; species Phengaris alcon. The sequence continues at coordinate 822,906 of JAYRCH010000714.1, forward strand.
AAGGTCTTGAGAGCCATGCCTCCGACGATGCTCACGGTCGTAAAAATTCCGAGCATTAAGTAAGGTAGGGCCTTTTTTCCTGAAATACAAATTATTTACATTTTAAATTCACTGAAACGTGTTGCACTTACATAAATAATAACGACTTAACATACCTCTTCCTCTACCTTCCGAAGCGAGATCCATCGACACCGTGTGAGTGTTGAGCAGCTGCTCGAATTTGGTTTTCAAAGCTGCGTCAATTTTGTCTTCTGTCGTCATACCGGGAAGGAAGCGAGGCTCTGCCACTGCAGCGGGCGCATCAGACTGCTTGACCAACGATAGCCCGTCGGCGAGCTGTATGCTCTCCTGTGCAACACAATTTCATGTTAATAAACAATGTTATCACTTTATACACTTATTTGACACTCGTAACACTTTTTTCACCTGCTCCACTGCCCTCGACAACGCTGTTAGAGCTTTGCCCTTAAGGCACAGAGTGATGTGTTTTTGCTCACTGCAATCATCGTAAACTTTCTGCAACACGGCGAACTCCGCAGACGGCCACCAGAAGCTCTCGTCGGCTCTACCGCTGTCGACTTCGTTTTTTCTATATTGTGGCACATTTTCCAAATCCAATATTCTGGATCTCCTGGGGCCATGGACGTTAGCGGAGGCTACAACTATGCAGATGATGGCAAAAACCGTTGTGTGAACTGAGGCGCACATTTTTCTTTAGTAACTGCACTCTAACGATATTACAAATTTCGCATACGAGGGTGGCCTAACGTCGACTGACGGTCGAGGGCACTCGCCGGAGTATATAACCGCGAGCCGCTTCACTGACGAGCACCACCGAACATCCGCCATTCCGCACCAATTCTTCTGCACGCGTACTTATGTAACTGAACTTGAACATGATAGAGAACTATTTTCCAAGGTAATTTCTCCGATAAAATGTACGACAAAAAGCGAAACGCTGAGCTATAGCTACACGTGTACCCAATTAAATGTGTGAGTCCGGTCCTCTCGTGTGCGTCGTGTATGAAAAGTGTAGGTAATTACCGACACCTCGCGTGTATTTCTCGGTCCACCATGTCTCCCGTTTCACCTATTCGGGCGGTCACGGTCTATTGATATTCATTTCAGATTCTGCTAATGTATCTCTAAGCAACCGTTCACAGAGTGCAAGGTGCGTGTACGCGGTCGGTCACATGCCAACGGGCAGCGTGGATGAGGATGCGCGCAACATAAGGAACTAGGTATACACTACGACTAAAAGAAAGTAAAAGTTGTAGCGAACCGTGTCTACTTAATAATAATTTTTCTATTTAAGTAACTAAGTATAGTATCTTTTTCTAATTGGACGGGAGTAAGCTTCATGATTCCACCACGATCGTAATTAGATACTACAAATTACTTTTATAGTTTTTGCCTTTATATAAGTATACCTATCAGTGGCGTGGCGGTAACTCCATTCCTACCGGCTTCATTTACCACTTACCTTTTGAAGACCCTCATCCAAATCCCCTACCTTTTAAGGCTTCCCTATGAAGGTGATCCAGCCTTAGCTGGTACCTAAGGTAATATTATATTATCATAATGTCGATTTTTCACGCAAATGAAAACTACAATGTAAAAACTATGTAACTACCTCTATGTATAACTATTAACAATATTACAGCGACTAAATGTTTAAATAGCTCTATATATATATTTTTATAATTTATATTATATGATATTTGCATTCGAGAGAGTACAGATTCGATCCCAGGTTGTGACGTTTATTAAAGAGATTATTATACTATTGACGGACGCTCAAACAGTAACAAGAAATTATGAAACCTGAAGGCCCAGCTTACTGCTAACACGCAATAAGCTAGCGTTGTGCCTTGCATTGGGGAACCGGGAGAGAAAGGGAGGGAACTCTAGGGAGGAAGGGACTATATTTGCAACGAGAACCGTCCTCCTGAAATTCTATGACAGCCCTCAGGCTAATATTCCTTAATTTTTACTTCCTAGCATCAGCTGGACCTCAAGATGCATAATGGATCAATTCTTGAGATATTTATATTGAGAATAACTGCGATGATGACAAATAATAATATTATAATTAATAATTATGACAAAATGTCTCTTAACTAGCTATAAAATTAGGTAGATTAGGATCACTTTATGGTATTGATTTATATTATTATTATTTATTTAATAATTATTATTTTTATGTACTGTATGTGAAAGTGTATATTATTTATATACACTTTCACATACAGTAGGCAGTTTCCCTCAAAACTGGTGTAGCAGTTTGTCTGTGGGCAAAGGTTAACAACACATGTCCGCTCCACTCATAAACGTAGGAATAATAACACTAGATTCATAGCTCCACTCTTCCGTAGCTCCACTCCTCAGCTAAAGCGCCATACTCACGGTCCATCCTTCAAATCAAGCACCGACACTAATGGCCATCATTTATGTCAATAATGTCAATCATTTCTAATTTTTGCCTACGAGTGCGCGGCCTTGGATTTGCAGGCTGAACGGTGAGTATAGCGCTTTACACTGAAAGGCAAAAGTCCGTATTATCATAATTATATTTGGCTCTCAAAACGCACGAGTTTAGAGTAAAAATCGAGTGTTTACTTGTCTTGCAGTTAGTTACCACTTTTGGACCTTATTACACAGATATAAAATCAAAATGTTGTACACCGGATCAGTAAACCACTGTATGAGCCAATGTAAGGCGACACCAATGTGATTTCATTCTAATATTGATTATTCTCCTTACTTTTAGATTTACATACGCTTTTGTATACGTACTTAGGTAGTAATTTAATTATCCCAGTTATTTATTTATTCGAATGAGCCGGCTCGACCGCATAAATACCACAGCCTCACAGAAAATCAGCGTGAAATAACGCTTGCCTAGTGTTTCGCCGAGTGCGGAGTGAGTGAAGTTACCGCAGGCTCAAGTTTGGGTATTTAGTAGAGCCTCCTTCTGGCGCAAACGGGTAAAAATATATAATATGGAATGTACAAAAATATACAAAAGAAGGCGATCCATAGTGGAAAAGCCCACCGCGCATGGTACCAGGCTCGTACGTTCCCATGATACTGGCCGCGTTGCCGCGTTGTATGGTCAAGGAAACGTGTTGAAAACAAGGAAAAGCTGAGCTAAGTAGCAAGAGCTCCGGGAATCGTCCATCGTTCCGAACTCACAGACGAGGTCCTTCGCCTCATCGCACCAGAGTCCTCCGGTTTCAACGACGATGGGAAAAAACATGGTGCTGCCGCTCCAGTCCCGCGTACTTTGAGCAGTAGCGGCGTTAGTGGGGGCGGCGTTAGTCAGGGGTTGTTGGCGAAGTTGGGCGACCGCCCGGGGCGCCGGATAAAAAGAGGCGCCGCAGGCGTATTTTTCTATCCCTCACTCACTGAGTGTGACTTACATACTCGTAAATTCTCTAAATTGAGTACTCAAAAAACTTCCAAATACAAAAAAAAACACTGAATTTAAATATTCAAATTATCCACTTTTGTCACTTTAATTTCGTACAGCGCAGTTCGTGTGGTGCCTCTTTTTGGTTAGTTTGCCTATTAGTTGACAATGTTAACTTCGGACTTTCGGCGGGGATGTGAAAGTGTGACGTTGCTAACTTTAAGGAAGTAAATACCAAATACATACTTTGTCATTTCGGTTCTTAATGTTGTAATATTGGTAAAATATTGACCATTAAATCGACGGCGCCTACGCAAAATATTGTATCTAAAAATGGTACTTTTCAAAGTTTATTTAATTTATCTATTTATTTTAAGCTTTTTAAAGTTTATTTTTCGTATAACTTTGTACTAAATGGTTACATCCTTATGAAAATTTGCATAAACAGTATTGTAAGGATAATAAATTACATACATTTAGTACATTGTATCAAAAATCCAAAATGTTGAATAGTTTTTGCGAAAATTGAGTTACGATAGTATACCACCACGTAAATGAGTCGAACGAAAAAAATCTGATTTGCCGATTCCGATAATCTCCATTGGTATTCATTAGGAGTATTTTATTGTGTCACATTCGAATATGTACTTCGTAGATTGCTTGTGTAATAAAATATCTTTACTATTGCACTTATTCGATGTTCTTTATTTACACTGTATTATAGTAACAGAAAAAAAACTTAAATTATTCGGGAAATACGTATTGTGTATTATGTACTCGTAATTTGGTACTGGGATAGCAAACAAATTTAAGAATCTTTGTTTGTGGCATGTGTTGAGATAAAAGTTACCTATATCCTTCTCTAAGTTCCGACTTACACCAAATTTTGTCAAATCACTTCAGTAGTTTGTGGATAATTGCGTTACAGACTTAGTTTTGGATCAAATAAATATAAATATCCATGGGCCCCGGGCTAAGTATCCGTAGAACTTGTGTTACAGGTACCACAAAACAGGTAAGTATATTTAATTATTTTATACTATACATATATTTAAGATTTTTATTATATTATACAAATATTTAATACACATCCATGACCAAGGAACACAGAAAAACTTTTTGTTCCTTCGGCGGGATTTGAACCCGCGACCCCCGTGCTTGAGCACCAACGCGCTGAACCACTGAGCTACAGACCTCTGTGACTAAGTGGTTCAGCATCATTAGTTCGATTGATAATATTAATAGTATGAATTCTATTTGTTAAGCGAAAAAGTAAAAAATAATGTATTTTTTTGGTTTAATTAGGAATAAAGAACAAACATATCAATAATAGCTTTTTGAACTGATAAAATTGATTTAATGTGAGACTGATATTTTCTTTCATCATCGATATTTTCATTATTGTTTTCATAGCAGAAATTGGTAATACAAAGAGGCACAATTTTTTTTTTTCTATTTTTTTTTCTATAGAAAAACTTACAGTTAAACATAACTTAGTAATAACAAAATTGAAACAGATAGCCTGTTCAGAGTTTATCTTTACCTCAAGGTAATTCCCATAAAAAAAACAAACAAATGTCAAATGGCATCTGTCAGTCGGCGCCTCTTGCGCGCCCTTTTTGTTCTCTTCCCTCCAACACGCAACAAGCGAAAATTCGAAAGCTTAAATGTAGCAACTAATAATATATTTTACTAAAATATTCTTGGTGTTTTCATTGAAGACCCCCATCTCACCAACCAAAGGCTGAGACATTGGTGGCCCATGAGGGGAATCGAAAATTTGTCTGCCGATTGCCGCACTTCGTGTCGACGGCGCCATTTGCTGCCAGCACCAACAATGAACAATAAATTTATCACCGAGATGCCAAGAACTTCACTGCCTCCCAGTGTTTTCCTGTATGAGAAGTAATCGTGAGCGTTTTTTTTTTCTTCTTATGTTCCATTTATGTTTTAATATCTATTTGATTGTTTGATAAATTGATAGAATGGCTACACAAAATCAATCAAATCAAAATCAAAAATTTTTCAAAAAGTCGGTAATATGGATATTGGTCTATAGTTAGCTGGGTCTGATTTATTCCCAGCTTTAAAGAGAGGCATCACCTTGCTGTGCTTCATCAAGTCAGGGAACACGCCACTTTTAATACAATTATTAAAAACTAATGCTAGGTGAGGGGCAATGATGTCAATTACTGGTTTTATAACTTTTGTGGACATACCCCAGAGATCAGTTGTACTTTTAATATTAAGTAATTTAAATGCCTTGATAATGTCTCTAGAGTCTATTTCTTTGAAAATAAAATTTACATCACATTCCTTCACATTATCTCTAAGTAATTTTTCGGCAACTGTAGGTGATGAATTTAAGTTTTTTGTAGTTGAGATCGGAATGTCTGCAAAAAACTTCTCAAATACTGTCGCAACTTCAATGTCAGAACTAACTTTTTTATCATTAATATAAAGTTCAAATTTAGAGTTGCGACTGGCGACTCTTCCAGTCTCTTCACAGGGTACAACAGCTCCAACAGGGGCAAACAAGCTGAAAGAGCTTATTGTTAAAAGAAGCTCTATTAAAGGGCAGATTACTAAATTCAAAATCTATGTAGGTCAATTGCGTAATTTTAGATCACTAAACCCCAAACGATCAAAATCACGGGCTGTTTGACCATCACAAAATAAAGGGTAAGCAAAATAAAAGATGATATACAAGAACAACCAAAGTATGGATACAAACATCCTAATATTATAACAGTGCAAAAACGGAAAGATGAAATTACAAATGAGCACGTGGTTTGGCCAATCAAATTTTGACAACTAATTTTGCAAGGTGCTAATTTACATGAAAAATAATGTGTTTTAATACAAGCGTGATTTACGAAATAAAACTTCACAACACAGATATAAGAAAACTCACCGTGAAAACGGGATTAAGAAATATATATATATATATATATATATATATATATAACGACTACATCTTGAGTCTATAGAAATTTTTATTCTAAACGGAAACGTCATTCGACGAAGTGCGTTATATACCCTTCTCCATCGTCTTTTTTTTTAAAACTTTTGACAGCTAAAGAACTAAAGCGTAAAGAGAAAAAGTCCACAAATCAAAATAAAATATATTATATTAATAATCAATTTATTATGTAATATGATAATGCAATTCTACTGTATTTTAAACATTATTCAAAATTAAATTATTATTTTTTAAGATTTAAGACGGAAGTAAAATCGATCTACTAACCAAATATTAAAGCAAGGCTAATGCCGTTTTAGTAAGGACGTGCGCCGATAGATGGCACTAAAGCCTAAATAATGACTAAAATAATTAAGTATACAAATCATAGATGACGAGAGTAACGCCGAAATAATTGATTTTACGGACAGGAAATGTAACTACGTTACAATACATTTGAAAATTTTATACATAACAATGAGCATATTACGCCTATTCAAAAGTTTGACTATTTAACCTCTTATTTAGAATGTGATGCAGCAAGGATTATTTCAAATCTAGAGGTATCCTCTACAAATTATACTAAGGCTTGGGATCTAATTTGTGAGCGTTATAATAATAAAAGATCACTAATTAACTTGCTTTTAAAATCACTTTTTCTATACAAATTATTCAAAAGGAATCGGACAGGTCGCTTCGTTTCCTCGTAGATCAGGTAAATAAGGACTTGCGTGCACTATGAAGTCTAGGCCAACCTACTGAAAATTGAGATATATTATTAATTTACATTTTATTATCAAAATTGGATACTCAAACAATAATAAAATGGGAGGAATATAGAAATAGCTTAGAATGGCTTAGATGATATTCCAACATTAAATATTTTCTATAAATTTTTAAACGACCGTGCTGATGTTTTAGAGGCTTTATATAGGAATAAGAATGATAATTTGTTTAGTAAAAGCAGTGCATCTAATTCTCTGGAACCAAATAAAAACAACAATAAAGGTTTTTTAAGTAAGTCTAAAAACAATTTTAATAAGTTTTGGAATAATTATACAAAATCACATGCGGTTACCAACCAAAGGTATACCCATTATATGTGCATAATATCTGATGGCGAGCACAAGATTTATGATTGTGAATTATTTAAATCAAAAAATATTCAAGATAGAATAAGTGAAGTTAATAATTACAAATTGTGCATTAATTGCTTAATACAAGGGCACCTAGTAAAGGATTGCAAAATGGGACCTTGCCGTCAGTGTAAACTTTTAAAACCGTGAAAACCTCTTGTGATAAACTTATATCCAAGAAGAGTTTATCACCCACCAACTTCTTCAAATTATTCCAATAAGCAGGTAAATTAAATCAATACGTAATCTAATGTTGTTTTCATACAGAAATTCAATTTCGTCTCAATCATTAAACATAAAACTTCATTTTTTCATAAGCACATATGTAATCTGTACAAAAAATGTACAAAAATCCTCCAAAACAATCGTAAGTGTGTAACGTAGTTACATTTCCTCTCCGTAAAATCAATTATTTCGGCGTTACTCGCGTCATCTATGATTTGTATACTTAATTATTTTAGTCATTTTTTAGGCTTTAGCGCCATCTATCGGCGCACGTCCTTACTAAAACGGCGCTAGCCTTTGTTTAATATTTGGTTCGTAGATCGATTTTACTTCCGTCTTAAATCTTAAAAAATAATTATTTAATTTTTATTAATAAATAAAATACAGTAGAATTGCATTATTATATTATATAATATATTGATTATTAATATAATATATTTTATTTTGATTTGTGGACTTTTCCTCTTTACGCTTTAGTTTTTTAGTTGTCAAAAGTTTTAAAAAAAGAAGACGGAGAAGGGTATATAACGCACTTCGTCGAATGACGTTTTCCTTTTAGAATAAAAATTTCTATAGACTCAAGATGTAGGTCGTTATATTTCTTAATCCCGTTTTCACGGTGAGTTTTTTATATCTGTGTTGTGAAGTTTTATTTCGTAAATCACTCTTGTAATAAAACACATTATTTTTTTCATGTAAATAAGCACCTTGTAAAAGTAGTTGTCAAAATTTGATCGGCCAAACCACGTTTCTCATTCTTTCCGTTTTTCATTGATATAATGTTAGGATATTTGTATCCATGCTTTAATTATTCTTGTATATCATCTTTTATTTTGCTTACCCTTTATTTTGTGATGGTCTCACAGCTCGTGATTTTGATCGTTTGGGGTTAAGATCACGCCAGCTGTGGGACTCTTACTCCACGTTTTTTTTTATGGATTTTCCAGGGATCTATACTCCGGGTTCAAGGCACCGTTTTTCATAGACTTATGGCTGGTATTCACACATCCGGGTTTCTGAGTGCCGCTAGTTATTCCGGACTGAACTGACTGGTTTTGGAACCAGTCTGCACCGCCCCTTGGACGATCTACGTCGCAGTGAACAGAGAGACGCTACCGGAAGTTGGAGCCCAACTCGCTCGCGCCACGTGCTGACTACACTCCTAGACCCAGCTAAGTGCCCGCGTGGTTAAAGCCCCTCCGATTCCCACAGACACCAAGAGGCTAAACCAGATCTTTCGGCCTTCTGCCCACGGCCCCTTTTTTAATATATTTGCCAGCTTGGTAATTCCCCTCCTAGTTTCATTTAAATTACCCGTAAGTGGCACTTTCGATAAATGACAGAATTCCTAAAACCACGTAAAGTATCGTAATCGTCAGATTCGATACAAATACGTTAAAGAAAAGTCATGTAAACTGCCGGAACTGCCACTTACGTTATTTTTGGAATATGAAAATCCATCTTAAGCAATTGGTTCTGTCCGATTCAATATTTTATTCAGTACCATTTTCAATTCAAGAAAAACAATATGAATGCCAATTATTACAATAAAAAATATATGACGCGCGTATATTGCGCCGAACACTCACGTTAGTTACGACCTTCTCGCACACTCAGGTGCGCAACATTAACTCGAGTAAGATAACATACGTTGGTATTGTTCGGACAGACTAATATGTTACGATAAAATTCGACTCAAAACGCACATGCAATGGGTTTTTAAAATTTTTGAAAACGTGGTTCTAAAGATACCTATATAAATACCTCCAAAACAGTAATAAAAAAAGTTGCAAATTACAATAATTTACGTCGAAATAATCGATACGTGCACAAGTGTGGGCAAGTGCAACTGCAAAAAGCGTGCTATTTTGTGTTCTCTCCAAAACTCCTTAGGAAGTCCCAGTAAAGCGTCTACTACTATACCTAAACGACTGACTTGATACATTGACTGCACTGACTACTAGGACTTTGACTAGACTTGACGCCTTAAAATCTGTGTTAAAAACTTAAAACTGCAACGAAAATCCTATTTTCCCGCCTTTTCGTCTGTTGTTCGTCTGCCCTGCCCCAGGGCAGTTTTAGATGCCGAAAACGCTATAACTTGACGATGGCAATGGTTTGATGCCCTACCACCTTAATAAAAAAATTGTGTCAACTTGACACTGCTGATTCGTTAGTTGTCAAATGTCAGTGTCATAATCACAGTGCACGCAGTACGAACTATACAGGGGAAACTATGCCAGAAGAAGAAGAAGTACGAACTGGGAATTTATTTATCAGTTACACTTTTCATTGAATTCTTTGTATTCAATAATAGGAAAAGGGGAAGTTTTAAAGCTTTTTTTGGGGTATTAACCTAATTAGTAAAATCAGGAAAGGCTTTTCTTGTTAACATACAGTACATATTTTATTATATTATCACAAATTTTTGAGGTTTAATAATATATTCTCTACTTGGAACATAATATAACTAGGTATCATTATTTATTAATAATATCAGTAATAATATAAAAAATAAATAGTAAGTACCTATATTTTATTGCTTTCTTATTGAGTGTGGAGATGGAAGATTTTTTATTTTCTGGGAATGATCCTGGAGCAGTTAGATATGGAAATTTCATAAATTATTATAAATTTCATAGTCCTTGTGAAAGAATAAAAAATTTTAATTCCAAAATGTTTCCAACTGAAAATGATTCTACATTAGTATGTTTAGATGTTGGTTGCAATACAGGAGAGTTGACAAAATCATTGAAACATTACATACAAACCCTATATCCACATGCAGTCATAAAGATTCTGGCAATTGATATTGACAATTGTTTAATAGAAAGAGCAAATGAAAGTAATAAAGATGAACATACCAAATATGTGGCTCTGGATATAATGAATGAAGTAGGTACTGACATCATAAAAGATTTTTTGTACCACTCTGATAAGGAATATTTTGACTATATATTTTGTTTCTCGGTAACCATGTGGATCCATATCAACCATGGAGATGACGGGCTAATACATTTCTTAGAATTGTTGAAGTCAATTGCAAAAACAATTATTATTGAACCACAGCCATGGAAATGTTATAGAAATGCACAAAGGAGAATGAGAAGAGCTGGAAATCATTTCCCACTATACGAGACACTTAAGATTAGAAGCGATGTGGATACAGTTATAGAAGAAACTTTGTGCAAAAGTCATATTAAACTTTTTGAATCGTCATTATCTTCATGGAGTAGAAAAGTACAAAGTTACAATTTAATAAAAACATAAAAAACTGAATGAATCAATTTTATTTATAGCTTAAATTACAAATTTTCAGTTATAAGATTAAATTGGTTCTCAATAAATATAAATAATAATGCTTATAGTTAATAAGTATTCATTTCTTTCAGTTCAGTTATTCATTCATTCAAACAACTTAATATTATTTGTATACTGACTAACTTACCTGTATTGTTATGATGACTAAAAGAAATTTTTAGTGACCTTACAGGAATGCCAAAAGACCGCATCAAAGTAATACTTATTTTAATAAATAATATCCTTACATCATTCTTCCATACTGTCAGTTCTATAAAAGTTTACATATTTGCTACAACTTCTTCAGTGCTTGTTTCAAATTCTAATTTGACATCGTTACCTAGACCATCCACATCCAAGTCTGCTTCTTGAGCATTGAGCATATTTAATGAAACCTGAAAATAAAGCTACTAGATTTTACTAGGTATGTGTAGTAATTTCAATGAAATAAAATATGTAGTACGAGTAATTGACTAAAAAATACTTTGGTTATGATTATATGATTAGACATTCTAATATATAGATATAAATCTCATTTTATAGCCTACCTGAGTAGCTCCTGGGGACGGTGCTGTTGATAACCGCTCATCTTGTTGTTTTCTTTTAACAGGTGTTTTTGCCTGGGGACTAAATTATACTTTTACATACTAGCATGATGACTTTTCCTTACTTTTAAAATATACGTATCATTAATCATACAATAATTAGCTAATGGAACACTAATGTATTTAAGACCTCTAGTAAAAGTAAATTATGCATGAACCAATACAAGTTTAGGTCTTAAACTATTTTAGAAATGCACAACAGCTTCTAAGTCCGATGGTATAGCTTCTATAAGATAGCTTCTTAATAAGATAGCTAAGAAACCTGTTTTTATAGTAAATAACAACATTCAATTAACTTACTTGGAACTTTGTTCTGCCAAAGGATGTAGCATCATCGTCATTTCTGCTAGCTTATTAAAAGCAGCCCCTGCTTCAGTAAATATTTCTCCAACCTAAAAATATACCGTATGCATTTTAGTTATCTTCTGATAATAATAACATTTTTTTTTGTAAATATTTAATACTTTAGAAGAAGCAATTAGGAAATGTTTACCTTCGCCGCTGAATTATTCATTCTATCCGACTTTTATCTCGTCGTTAAGAAACAAAATTCAAAATATGTAATAAATTTAAAATTTGTATTTTGTACGAATAACCAGAATAAAATAAAATATATATTTATTGTATTTTTTATTATTATTAGATACAGTTTAGCTGTAATCTGTAGGTATAGCATAAAAATATTGCCATTTGCTAGTGTCAAGTTAAAAAGGCGGGAAAATTTAATTTTTGTTTATGTATAGAGCACCGTTTTGAGTTTTGCCGGGGAATTCAATGGGTGACGTTGTGGATTTTGTAGATGTTTTAATAATTTGTGTTATTTTGTTTCTTAATGTGTAATATTGGTAGAATATTCACCATTAAATATTCGATAACGTGCACAATTGTGGGCATGTGGTACAACTTTAAAAACCGGGATATTTTGTGTTCCTCCAAAACTCTCTAGAAACCTTCAGTAAAGCTTCTACCACTTTACTGAATCGCTCATTGACTGCACTGACTATCTATTTGGACTTTGACTAGACTTTAGACTTGGCGATTTACGAATACGGTGTTGAAAATTTAAACACAAATTCTATTTCCCGCCTTTTTAACTTGACACTGGCAAATAGTTTAAGCCGAAGCCATATATTAAAGAAAAAGCACCGTTTTTCTAAATTGTCAAGTTGAAAGGCAGTCAGTGTGGAGAAAACACAAAAAAGCACGTATTTAGAAGTTGTACCACTTTCCCACACTTGTGCACGATAACGAATATTAAATGGTTATCGTTATACATTAAGAACCATTTAATACAAAATATTATTTGAAAAAAAATACAAAAAACTACAACTCTTACTTTCACATTCCCGCCTAAATACTGCAGACATAGATGGATATTAAAAAGAGGACTGCAGTCTGTAGGTATTACCTTGTGTTTTATATTCCGTGGGTATTACATAGTATAGTGGTATTATGTACGTAGAGCATTCTACAGAATGCTCTTTGACTGTAAGTACCACGGAAGAAGGTGCTGTTGATGGCGAGCAAATTTCCATAGTGGCGGATTTTGGAACTATCCTAGGACATATTTTCGTATGGCTGTATAGTAAAATAACAATGATATAGAAAAAGAGCCGACATTATTTTTATTTTGAAATAATTCTTTAAAAGTGCGTCATTATTTCATTGTTGGACATCTACGTAGTGGTAAAAAATACTAAAAAAACACTTCGTGAGGGTGAACAGTATTTTACTTTTAAAAGTAGAATGTTATTGTGTGTTGGTGTAAATGAATGAAAATCTGAAGAAGTTAGTTGTTTTGGCTTTATTTATTTAATTTACATTCCTTTCCGTTCCTGAATGTTTTAAAATAATAATTATAACACAACGTAAGTTTTTTTTATTACGCTTTGTAGTCATTACACAATTAAATTTATAGCACAGTTTATTTTATATACTTGCTAAATTACAAATTATTTTTTATTCATTTAAAATCGTCCGTCTAACCATACTTTTATCTGTCATACGTTAGTTCTGCGACTTTCCGCTAGGGAATCTGCTCATTGCCAATAACCAGTGCCGGTTTTAGCATTTCCAGCGCTCTGTACTCTTTCACACATCGCCTGTGATCGGCGATGCAGAAATAGAAGAAGAAGATTATTTTTAAGTTTCAAACTTCAAACTTAAGTTTCAAAATTGTTTTCAACTATTTCAATAATCTATTCTTTGCAAAAGTCTGTAATTTTTAGTGAAGTGAACTCGAAATCATATTTATTATGATGAAACAGTGATTTTGATTAAATAAATTCATTTTATATATAATCATTATATACATATAAACATGTTTTGATACGAAGAATATCGGTGAGTAAAGCCTGACCAGAAAAATAAAAAACCTGCACTCTAGGCGCTTCATTTTTTAATTGCAACAACACTAAGAATGGCTGGGATGTGATTGGTTAAATCTCAAACATTTGACATTTCGTTTTAGTGCCGTGATTTCCCGCAACATGGCGGATTATTTTTCCGGTCATGCTTTACCTATTTGTATAAAATTTTACCACATTTTAACTTCTCGATTTAATGAAAAGAGGCTAATTAAGATTATATTTGTTTCAATTTAAGAAACATATTGTGTACTGATATTAATCTGCATGCTAAGATTTAAGATTGTAAAGTTTTTCTAATAATAATATGAGATTCGAATGTTCAATAATGCACGCCATATATTTAAAACAAAGTCATAATGCTTACATAATATTTGTTGTACATGACGAAGACAAGGAATTAAACATACCTCAATTAATATCGTACTTTATTCAAGTACTGGCTCTCAAACTCAAATGTGGGCTTAATGTGGGTAGTGTTGGTTTCAAAATGAAAAGGCAATAAATAACATTACTTCACTTTTATTCTCAATAGTAATAAAACTTAATACTTTACACTATTTTAATAACTTTTCACTTTATTAAAATAATGACGACTCTACATTTATTTCAATACTTTGCACTTATTTTCACTATCACTTATAATAAATGAGCACCGATAGTTCCCGAGCCGAACCTCTCGCCACGACGGCTGGTAGTTTAGTGTATACTGTATAGTGTATGTAGTTATCGTTCCATGGAGGGAAAACTTGATCATCACCTCCACCAAACCGAACGCGCAAGCTCGTCAGACCGGACTCTATCAACACCAGTCAAGATGGCGTTTGTATTCTCGACAATTATACTTCCGTACTATTGACTGTCAGTCAATTCGGCAGTTAAAATATTATCCGCTTCGACATACACAATAATAAATATTTTATAAAAATACAGACATTACGTTTTCTTCTGCCCGTCAGTAAAAACATCATAGTTTAAAATAGGTACATATTAATAATTATATACTATATTTTTAATACTATTGTACAGTTTTACCACATACATAATAATCTTATTTTACATTTAGTTGAACCTTTGTTAAATATTGCTAGTTTTATTGATTCTTGTTATTGCGAATGAGACGTAAAATGAAATAATATAATTCCATCATTTGCAGGTACCTATTGGATTCCAATTTCAAGGGCCCGCAATAATATTGACAACATGAAAATATTTTAAGAATTCTCAGTAGATAACGTTACGTTACGTCACTGTCTAATGTTCCTGCTAGTCCAGGAGTGTACCAATTTTGCAACAACGGATATCCATATCCATCTATAATAATAACTCACGTATAGTTTTTAAGCTATTGCATAGCTTTTATAGCGGACTTTGAGCGCGGCGACCGAATGAAGAAATTCCGTAACGAAAATAAACCTAACACGGGGGGTGTTAGGTTAGGTTCTACTTTACTAGGTTACTCCGACCGGCACAGCGGTGCGGCGTTGAAAGCCGTGCATCGTCTAACGTCGTATCAGTTCGGCAGACTTCGGCACGGTGTTTGTGTGCGTGCGACTAGACAGACGATGCGTGTAGACCACAGCATATAAGAGGAAGTAGACCGAACACTAATTACACAACTACATAGACAGTAATAAGCAATATCTCCATCTCGTTCTCACTCGTCTGAACTCCAAATACATCTTTCTTTGTTTTTCAATGTAGTAACACTGACACACACATAGACAAAACAGAAATTGAAGCAAACCGCCATGTTGATAGATGATGATAGATGACACATGGAGTCTTAGGAAAATAGCTCATGTGTTTTTGTTTTATTAAAACATGAAATATTAACCTGTAAATTGTGAAAATAAGACGGATTAAATATAGTAAAGTGCAGTACCCCACGGTGAAGTAGTGCTACATATAATAAAACACCTGACATAACATTCCTTATGTAAGTATTGTTATGCAAAATAACATCGTGAAGTTGTTTTGTTTATTTTGTTACTATTCATACATAATTCAGCTAAATATATACATTATGCGTTTGTTTTACGTGCATATTTTAGAAATACATATGATACCTAGCAAATTCATCTAATTTCAGTTAAATAATACAACATTTTACTTCCCTTAAATTCTGTTTGACAGTTTTGGTACTTTAGTTATTCGGAGGGACCGGATTTAGATTTATTTATTTTATTAGATTTATTTTAATGGTTTCGGTTAGGCGAGAAAAAGTAACTTTCGATGTATTAAGAGTGCCTAATTTGCTTTTAATATAGATAATTGGATAAACTCTTTATAGGTACACAAATATTCTTGCTTGATACATTTACCTCTTTTCAGGTTCCAAATGATGTGCACTTGAGAAATTCCTGGTTGGCAAATATGAATGTGACAAATTGGCAGCCCACAAAATCTTGTGTATTATGTTCAAAACATTTTAACAGTCGTAATATCGATAAAAGTGGCTTTCGTGCGAGGCTATTTCATGGAGCGATTCCAACAATATTTGATTCACCGTTGCAAGAGGTATGTTTCTAATTTCATATGCTTGCCATGTATGATGTGGTAGCAAAACTTTATAAAAAGTAAAAAAGTGGTCAAGAGTAGGGCACTGAATATTGCAGAATCTTCTACGTCTACATGCATTTATTTTTGTACTTGTGGAAAAATATACTATTCCAAAGATATAAATTGAAAACGTCACTGGACGTCTTGGCGTAGGTGTACTATAGGGCTTGGGCAGTCAATATGTTAAGTATAGTTGTTGGTAAACGGTAGTCTATCTTCCTGTTTATGAATTTATCACTTATTTTATTGTTTTTATTATAGAATAAAGAAAATTTACCAAAACCTGGACCAGCAAGAAAAAGGAGTACTACTGGATATTATGTGTCCTGACTGAACAAAGGACTGTACAAAATAAAACAGAACCACAACCATCTACTTCGCAGCAGAGTGAGAACATTTCATTTACAATGCAGGATGTAAGTAAAAATTGATGTCAATAAAAGAGATATTGATAGAAAAATTTACATCAATAGTCTTATTATTACCTTCACCTATCTGTAGGTAATGTTTTTTTTTTTTAGTAATGCTGGAAGTTGTTATCTATCAATATTATGCTCCTATTTGTATTGGTATGTGGAAATTGTGCTGAGTTGAGAAGAGAAGAAGAACCAAGGGGAGGTCTTTGCTCAGCAGAATAGGATGAATCAGAGATGCAATTGGCATTCTCAAAACCATTATGGTATCATGAAATTGTATAGAATTTGGAAACTTCTTACTTTGACTTGATGTTATAACTATGACATCCTTATGTCACAATTTTATGCCATATTGATGATTTTGATAACGGCAATGGTTACATAATATGTGGTAATTATTTTTTTACTGGTCTTACTACTTATCTACATGTATAATATATAACGTAATCAGGGCTTGTTGTTTTCTTTTTTAATCTTTTCTGTTTAATTCTTTTTCTATTTTTCTTTTCTAAATATCTTACATCTAATTTTTATACATTTTTTCTTTTTGCTTTTTAATTTGAACATTTACAATACTTTTTTATAAAAGAAATATATAAAAAAAATTTTTTTCTTCGTTCTTATGTCTATTGCGTACATTCTTTTTTATATTACATAGTAATAAAGTCATCAACTTGTCAGTTATTTACACTAAGTAAAAAGTCAAAACAGATATAAATACAGTTATTTAAAAAACGCAGTAAAATTCAATAAAATCCAATAAAAAAAAAAAAAAACAATAAAATACAATACAATTTACAAATTCAAAATGTCAATAACTCAATAAAATCAATAAATAATAATTCCAATAAAATACAAATTAAAAATGTCAAAATAAAATAACAGCACACACATTCAACTTAACCCTACTATCACAATTTAAAACTTAATCTAGAGCCTACACTAATATCACACTAATTTATAACAGTTCTTTCTGTTTACGTCCACAACAATTTTCTTACAAAAATCGAGGAAGAAGTCCCTCTTTTTGCCCCCCAGGATGGAAGGCAGATTCTCACCCGTCATGGATGTGCCCAATTTCTGCTCGATATCATATCTATTGCTAGCAAAAATTGGGCACTCCAGTAACAGGTGGGGAACCATCTCCTCAACTCCCGACTGACACGAACACGACGGATCCTCCTTCAACTTGAATCTGTTCAAGTAGAAGGCGAATCCGCCGTGTCCGGTCAGAATCTGTGTGGTGTGATGTGTGATGTTTATTTTATTGACTATATATATGCAGCAGCAGCGCTTGGGAAAAAGAGCTTCGTGACTCCGGCCGTCCCTCCCACTTCATATCTCCTGTCCCATTCCTCAACCGTATCCTCTCTTAAGATACGCTTGACGAATGAAACAGAACACAGATCGTAGTCAGGTTTCTTTTTCAGTCCCAGCGCGGCCTCCTTGGCTAATTCGTCAACCCTCTCATTCCCTCTCAACCCTGCGTGCACCTTAATCCAAAACAGGGAGACCTCCCGCCTCTGCGATGCAGCTTTTCGGAGGGCCGCCCTTGTTTGCACTGCCAGGGGATGAAGGGAACTGAGGGTGACTGCCTGGAGAGCCGATCTGGAATCGCTAAGGATACCGACCTTCGCCATTCCAGTCTTGAAGCTATGATTACTGCTCTCTGGAACGCTAGAAGCTCGGCTTGGTAGACGGTGCAATACGGAGGCAACGTGAGCTTGACGGCCTTCGTCCCGGCTTCACCCTTCCATACGGAAAGTGCGGCTCCGACTCGACCCTCAATCTTGCTGCCGTCCGTATAGATCCTATGGACGTGGTTAACAACGTCTGCATACGAGTCCTCATCTACCAATCCGAACCTCAGCTCTACCTGCTCTGCCGGATGGGGGTCCTCGATCGCTGGAGCCATTCGCTCCACCTCCCTGTCTTTCAACCCCGGGTGTAGTACTCCCTTCTTGATCTCATAGAGCCTCGAAGCTTCGAGTATCCTGAGATCAAGAGGGAGTATCCCAGCCAGCAGCATCGCAGAGTTCAGGGAGACGGTCCGATATGCTCTGCAAATCTTCTGGGCAAAACCCCGTTGGACGGAGTTGAGCTTTTTTTGGACCCCCATCTTTTCCACGGTGGGTGCCCACGCTGCTGATGCATACAAAATAGTCGGCTCTATTACCGCGGTATATATAATCTTAACTATCGGGGGGTTAAGCCCCCATCCTACGCGAGCTGCTCTGGCTAGCTGTTTGTAGCGCGAGATCGCCTTTTTGCAGACGTATCCAACGTGTTCATTGAACGTAAAGTTCCTGTCTATCCTAAGCCCTAGTATTTTAATATTTTCAATAAAATACTAAACATTAAAACAGAAATAATAATAATAAAAAAAATTAAGCTTAAAAATAAGAATATAAAGGCATTTGGTCAAAAAAACAGAAGGTTAAAAAGCAAAGTATCAAAGTTTTCGGATGTAACTGGGTGCTGGTTGTGATAACGTTCCTACGTTAGCACCAGGTTACAAAAAAGCATTATGTGCTGCTAATGTTCAAAAAGTTATAGAAATGTTTGAAATCAGTAAAGATTATATTATGAATTTAAAACTATCTAACGGGAATTTAGTAGTAACTTCGGCCCGCAAAACAGGTTTTTATTGGATTTATAATAGGCTTACAAAGCGTACCTAACATGTTTGAGGATTTAATTGGAAAAGAAAAGTTCAGATTTGTGTGTCTGTATAAAATTAGCCAAGACTTTCTTGAAATGTGTTTTGGAAAAATGAGAGCGAGGGGTGGTTATAATGATAACCCTAATGTCATTCAATTTAAATCTGCTTACAAGAAAAATCTTATACGTTTAAAACTTAAGTTACAAAATGAAGGCTTCACCATACCTCATCAGATACTGACAGTAAGTTCAACGAAAGAAACCATTGAAACTGTCGATGTAACCACCCCGAGTTTCGAGAGAAACTTATTGGATCTATGCCATATTAATGAAGACGATGATGATTGTTTTTTAAGTAATATACATACTTTCTTCTCCGTTAGATGATTACACATATCACGTAACAGTCTATATTGCAGGATTTATAGCAAGGAAAGTGATTAAAGTAATAAATTGTTTGATTTGTCAATCATTAATGATAGGCGTGAAAGAAAATTTTTGTGTTCATTAATAAACAAAAAGGATAGAGGAGGTTTGATTTATCCATCAGATGGTCTGATTAAAATTATTCAATCATGTGAGGTGTTGAAGATGATTAAAGGCAATAATATCAATTACAATTCTATGATTTCATATGTCGCTGATTATTTAAATTATGACATTTGATTCGCAAAATAAAGATCATGACTTTAATCACTTGCATTTAATAATTAGTTATTATTAAGTTTTACGTAGATTTAAGGTACCTATACACAAGATGCAAAAAAACTAACTTAAGAGAACGAAATTATAAAAAAATATATATCTTAAAAATAAATAATTCGTAAATTATTTTTGGTTTCATTTATATTTTCCAACTCCATTCTCCGTATTTATAAATTACTATCTGTTGCCCGCGGCTCCGCCCGCGTAAATACAGTGTCCCACGGAAACGCTGTACTTCTTCGGGATAAAAAGTAGCCTATGTTTCAATCCAGAGCTCAAGCTACTACCATATCAAATTTCATCAATATCCTTTCATTCGTTTTTGCGTGAAAGAGTAACAAACATCCATCCATACTCACATCCTTTCGCATTTATAATATTATTAGGATAATTCGTCTTGTAATTTTTTAATTGTTAAGTAGGTACTGAATACGGCCCATGCATTGTTAATGTGTCTGTAGTTGTATCTGTGTTGTACAGTTGCCACGGTCTTGTAGCAGTCATATTCGGTCTGCTTCCTCTTTTAAGTCTGTGGTGTAGACATACTATTACTATGCATTAGCCATAGATGATAAGTACTACTACTGATAGCAATAGCTTTACCGCGGCAGTCCCCGAGTGCCACACGCATTTTTTTTTCATTTTAGGATTTCATCTTTTGCAGTTTTAAACGATAATACGTTGAAAAGCTAAGGTAAAACTAGTCATAACTCCTCCATGGTAAGGCTGGGACTATATGCTCCGGAATCCGGAACGCCGGTGAAAATTCTGAGTATTGAAAATAGAACTCTGCGCTAAACATATAGAGTTGAAAATCGAACACATGTGTGTCCAGTCAAATGTCAATTTCATATATGACAGCTCGAGACCTGACACTTCGATTATCAACTCCATCGTTTTAGCGCAAAGTTCTATTTTCAATGCTCAGGATTTTCTACGGCCTTTTGGATTCCGGTGTAATTAGTCCCAGCCTTACTACTGGTTTATATTCTCTTTGAGTATGTAGGTAGCTGTGCTTGTGTAGTACTACTTAACATCTGTCTCACTACTCAGTAGTAATACTTATCATCTATGGTAATACCATCTATGCATCTATGGTTTCAAACTTATTTATAAAAAATTATCTATTATTTAGTCTGTGGTTCAAAATCACATTTATTTGTTGTACTTTCTACCAAGCTTTCTACTGTTGTGTCTTTAAATTATTTTCTTTATTATAAAGATAGTCGTGTCGTTATAACCTTTATTTATATCATTAAATATGACCACTACAATTTTCCCGTACAATGAAGCAGGTCATGGAAGTTATCCTCACAGAGGAACTAGTTATAGGCCATTTGCA
Source organism: Phengaris alcon alcon (assembly GCA_037179445.1). NCBI lineage: Eukaryota > Metazoa > Arthropoda > Insecta > Lepidoptera > Lycaenidae > Phengaris > Phengaris alcon. Next base: position 844,598 of record JAYRCH010000714.1, read on the forward strand.
ACACAGGCCGACTATTATTATAACTCTGGTAATTACTGGTGTGATACATGTGATAAAGGATTTCAAACCGCCCACCAACTGGAAAAGCATAAAAGAGCACATCAGGTAAATAAAATAAATTACTATTATAAAATAATATGCATATCATAGAGGGATCAGCCTCTATATGAATATCATAGAGGGATCAGGCACTATGCAGTTCTCTTAGTTTAGACGATCTTGCCCTCAGCAACCATTATTTTTCTACAATAGGTTGATGATGTCTTTTGGGTATCATTGCCATCGTTTTTTCAAACATTGTTAGTCAATTTCATAGAAAAACAATGATTTCTGAGGGACATTTATGAGCATGGTTGTACTGTACATGTTCAGCCTTATTAATAAAAACACACTACTATTGGTCTTACTCTACACTTCACTGGCTAATGCCACATTAACCAAGAAGTAACATCAGATAGTCAATGTTATTAATAAACACCGAAAAGCTGATTTACAAAGCATAGCCCTGGAGATGTGCCATCTTCTGTCTAGTAGTACTTAAATACTGGAAAACATCATCTATATGTAATTAGCTTTTTACCTAAATGGCACTTTTTATTTTATTTTCCAATAAATAACTATTTGATGGCATAATATTATAATACCTATCTTGTTTTTCAATGAAAAATATTATTATAATTGTTTGCATGACCAATGATATTTTAAGGTTTTGAAAAAAAGTTCTATCTATGTCTACATTTTAATATTGGTTGAAAGAATTTCGTATATTGTCTTATTGCTACTTGTCTCTGACTTGCGCACAAATATATTGCTATTGTGCTCCTATCCAGTACATGTATAAACACAGTCATACTATATTCGTGGGCAAGTGAAAGAGACAAGTATCAATGAGTCGACATATTCCACAACTGCACCATAATAATAATGTATTGTTGGTATGGTAAATTTTTTGTTAAAGCGGTCCAGTAGTTTGGGTGTAAATCGAGAACAAACATACAAAAATAAAATTATTTCCCGTTTATGATTTTAACATGGAGGAATTATTACTATAGAGTGACAATGCACATATGGTTTTAACGTACATCATTTTTGAATTCTCTCGCTGACCATTAGATCATCTAAAGCTGAGTCATCAAATCTACAAAATTAGGCATTTATTATAAAATAAATACGCCATCTCTAGGACTCTGAAGCATGTCATTGGTTATCTAATATTTCAAAAAAAACTCACTAGGTGGCACTAAACAACTTAAGGTTTTAGAGCTGCTTTTTTATTATAGCTACCTAGCCGACTAGCGTACTATTCCTATAATTTTGTAAATTTGTAATTTCTCTGCTTGCGCGTGTGTAGTTTTTTTAATTTATTCATGACCATGGATACAAAGTCCTTCAGTCGGATACATTTTGAGTTTTGACATATAAGACATTATTAACTGAAGTACAGTGTGAACATGTCCCGCGCGTGTGTAGGGCGAATTATTGTTGCTATACATAAAAAATAGATACCCAACATTCTGGAATTTTATTCAAATAAGCTATAAATATAAGTTTTTAAATAAGGTGTACAATTATTTGACACTATATTATTTTGGTTCTGTAATGACCAGTGTTTATTTACGGTGTTTTAATAATTTGAAACACCTCTATCTTTATACCATAACCTAAACACTTATGTTTAAAACTTATAAACATAGGTAAACATTATAAGAAGAAGATGTTGCTAACTCTTTTTGCTTTTTTATTAACAGTCTTTTAACTCGATTTTTGAACATGGAATAAAAGTTTGTAACGTCAAATATTTTCTTTGGTTAGGAATTCCAATTTCAAATGTATACGGCTATTTACTCATGCATTTGTGTTTCGAAAACCATAATTCATTTGTTTTTCCTTATTTTGGTGGTGTGGCCTGACCTGTCTTTAGCTATATCATAACTGAGCCCCACAAAATCGGTACACTTTAAATGAAACCATTTTGAACAAAAATCACACCCTACATTTTTATTCTCTTCATCTTCTGTATCACTGTTCAAAATATCAGTGGACTGTGCACAATTTTGTTACAATTCAAGATAATGTGTGTATTTCTCAAAGAATTAGAAATATATAAAACTATACTTCTAATACTTCTCTCTCTTCTGTCTCTTTCTTTGTTTATTTGGAGTAGATATCTTTCCTCTATGAGTTTCTTGTTTCTTCTTCTCTAATTCCTCTTACTTGCGTTTTGCAGCAGCTTTTTTCTCTTGTTTTTTTTTACTGCTTTACCCTTTCCTTTTCTAATATAGCCTCTTCTTTTTCTTTATAATAATCTCGCCATTTTGACTGGATATAGAGGAAGGAAATATAGATTTTGGACGATGTTTTGACTTCCCAGAAGGTCAGGGTTAATATAAATGTTTGGCAAATACATTATCCGTCGATGTTTTCGATTTTGAGGTTCTTGAAGTACTGACAGCTTTTGTTTTTCCTAGCTGTAGAGTGAGCATACTTGTTGGCTGTTGTTGGCTGTAGAGTGAGCATATTGTAACATCAGATAACACTTATCTTTGGAATTTTAAATAACTGTTTAGTTTGAGTGCTCTCTGCAGCATGTAACAATACAGTTTGAGGCTCTGTTTTCATGGGTGTGCTTGTTTGAAAAGGTATTATTATAACATCGTCAAGTAAAATCAAGGCTTTCTCATCAAGATAGCCCTGTAATATGTAAAAAGATCTTCGTCAATGTTGCCCTCCACAGGGGTTGGAGTAGTTTTCCCTTTAATTAAAGGAGAAATCGATTTATAATCATTAACTAACACTGAAGGAAGATTGTGGGAAGGAATATCATTTGGTATGGCTTCATGTTCTACAGGCAGTGGCAAGCAAAACTTCATCACCAAGAAGACAAGGGCTACTGCAGTGCGTGTCGTCTATACCCTCGGCAGCTGGACTAACGTGATAGTGATCTTGTTGAGACTTTGAGGTCAATATTTTTGATTTTCAAAATGGGTTTTAAATGTCGCAGGACTTTGCGAGTTTAAAGTAAATCCTGATTATTTATGCCTGTTTCTTACTGCACTGTCATTCGCTGTTGTCGATTTAAATTTATGATTGTGTTTCTGACACATTTTGTGTAATCAACTTAATTTAGATTAAAAGGATAAATCCCACATTTTCTAAATCCGTTTATTATGTTTGTAGGCAACTGAGGTTTACCTATTATTTCCTTAAATAAAGGACAGATAGTAGTTTTTTAGTAATCTGTTTATCAACATTTTCTGATTTGTTTTAGTATTGGCGGACGACGCTACGCCAATTAGCTTTCAGTGTGCCAAAAACGCTGACGCCGGCCGGCTGCAGCATGTGAGTTGTGTTGGGCGGGAGTGCATATAAAATTATTCCTAATTTATCACATATTTCACTTAGTAAAATAAGACATGTGTGATTTGTGACCATCAACTAAGAACAAAACCGGTCGTTTAATATTATTTTCTTCAAGCCAATTGTTGAAATCATTTGCCACGTATACAAAGAAGACATCACCCCGCATCCATCCGAATTCATTTCTCCGTAGGCACCAATCTGGAGGCATAGTTTCACTTACTGCTCTTGGTGGTCTTAAGTAATGAAATACAACCAGTGGTGGACAAATTTGTCCAGACGCATTGAACGCTAACAGCACCGTTAAATTGTCCTTCTCACTACCCGCATTTACCTGGTAAATATTCTTATACCCTTTTGGCAGTGGCGTGCACAGGATTATGACTTTTTCTTTATAGATTTTTAGCATAGCTACAGCCAAGCGACGGACCTCTAAGTCGAGACCATGCCAACAGAGCAAGTCTTAGATGTACTACTATTCATGTACATCTTCTACGGCAACGCAGACAAAACAGCGATCGATCGTCGCGGCGGAAGAAATTCTAATAAGTAAAATAATAAGCATATTTTAAAATATTATAACTACTCACCAGTCCAGTCAGCTTCAATTTTCACATATTCAAGGTTCCTGTTACTTGAGATTACTATATCCCGATGTACTTGTATGTATTACTAAATAATATGCAAGGAAGACAATATAATTTAATCGTGTGTACACAACCACACAGCCAGTTATACGTTTCATAACTTTTAACATGAAATTTTCGAGTTACATAATTTTTTCGCTGGTTTAATTGTTGTAACTCGGGTACACACCTACCTTTAGACAGAATTTGAATCTTGTCACTGAATGACAATTGTGAGAACTTGTTATTTTTAATTTTTTTAACACACATTTTCAACACAAACCTCACAATCAAATAACATTTTAAAAAGATCAACAAACGCACGAGTAAAAGCAAATCACTACAATTATTATAGAAACTTAGTAATAAACTGTTATATGTACACACTTTCAAATGTTAAAATGAAAAATCTTTTAAGAAAACTATAAATAAACTGGAGCGATTAAATTGTAAACAATGCTTATCACATGAAATATGCAAATATGCCGCGAAACACAAGACGTTTCTTCTATTTAAACAAATAAAACATTAATAAACAAAAATGCATAATGTGCATACGTGATTTATTAGATTTCCGTCTATTATTTTTACTCGGATTATAGGCAACGAATAATTTCCGACAAGCCAGTTCGGCGGTTTTCGGAAGCGATCGGATAGCCGAGAGCCATCGCCTGCTGCGGGAGTTTCGCTATATAATCATGCGATATTCATGGGTGTGTGCGTTTGCGAAGTATGAAAATTACACATACATGCGATGATTTGTCCTGCAGAACGCAACGGCATGAGATGAGTTGCTATTTATAAAATATTAGGCGTTTTTAAGTTATTATATTTTTTAATTAATTTATTTACTATTAATTAAAGTCATCTAAAACGTACGAACGTTTTATTAAAATATCTGTGAATGACAAGAAAAGCACTGCATTTCTGCCTACAAAGAGCGCACGCCCCTGCCTTTTGGTAAAAATTTTGTCTAAAACTTTGCGTTTATGGACACAGGCAGAAACCGCTTTCATCAGCGTTATATACCCTGTTGGCATGTTCCAATACCTCTAGCGCTCCAACTTCTGCTAAATAGATTTGTAATTCGCTAAACCAGAAGCGAATATACTCTTCGGTGACACGAGCGCGAGCCTTATTAATACTCTCAGCAATGATTACAGGGTTTCTTTTTGTAAAGTTATGGTACCAGGTCTGTCCTGTGAAAAAGCTTAAAAGGTGATTAGGTACCTCATGAATTGAGTGCAGTAAACCGACAAACGCGCGTCAACTGCTGCGTTACATTACTCAACCGGCACAATAATAAAGGGATTTTAAATCGAATAATTACCTGTAATAAAAGTGGATACGATAATCGGAAACGCTCATCGCAATGGCTGAACCCTTTCGAACCACCCAAAGCCTGCCCCAAGCAAAAATTGACACAAAAAAAGTTACTTGTTAGCGTTTGGTGGACTAGTGCCGGTGTCGTTCACTACAGCTTTCTTAAATCTGACGACGATTGCGGCAGATGTCTATTGCCAGCAACTGCAAATCATGATGGAAAAGCTAGCTGCTAAACAACCGAGGTTGATCATTCGCTCTAGGCAACTGCTGCTTCAGGACAACGCTAGACCACATACTGCACAACAGACGGCTACCAAATTAGAGAAGCTTCAATTGGAATGTCTAAGACATCCAACTTACTCCCCGGACCTTGCCTTCAAAAATTTTATTGATTTCTGTCCGAATGGTTTTTTAGTAAAGGAATCAATGAACTACCTATGAGATGGCAAAAGTGCATAGATAGCAATGGTATATACTTTGATTAAATAAATATATTATGTTTTAAAACATCGACTTTATGTTCCTCCTTTACAATGCCGTTCTATTTACTAAAACCCTTAGAGCATTGATCCAACTGGATGCTCTAAGCTAAAACCTTTTTATGGGAATTTATTATAATAGGTCTTTACCTATGAAATTACCGTTCTGCACTACTGGCCATTTCAAATCAAAATAATTTTTGTTTGGCTAAGAATTCTAATTTCAAATTAATTTTATTTTAAAAACATGGAATTCTTTTTCCAAAAGTATTTGTTTATTGATTAGTGTTACATTTTTATCGCATTTCAATCTTTTTCGTCATCATGGATACGTTAAAAATTCGAGTAATTATGGAATATGAGTACCGTCGTGGCAGCAACGCGGCACAAGCGGCACGCGACATCAACGATGTTTACGGAGTAACACTACTAACCAACGCACCAGCTGTTATTGCTTTGCTCGCTTCCGTTCTGGAAATTTCGACCTGAAAAATGAACCTCGCGGTCGTCCGAAGACTTTGGTCGACAATGACGAATTAAAGGCGATTGTGGAAGCTGATGATACACAATCTACGGCTGAATTAGCAGTAGCTTTCGACGGTAGCGTCAAAACAATATTGGTCCATTTGCGTCAAATTGGCAAGGTAAAAAAGCTTGACAAATGGGTGCCCCACGAACTCAATCACCGCCAGCGCTAAGTACGCGTCGAGACGTGCCTTGCACTGCTCAACAGACACACAAATGAAGGAATTTTGAACCGCATTGTTACCTGCGATGAAAATTTGATTCTGTTTGATAACCGCAAGCGCTAGTGATTCATCACAGCTTCTTACCAAACGGGGTGAGCATTACTGCCGATGTGTACTGTGAAGAACGGAACACATTGATGGAGAAGCTGGCACATCTCCAACCAGTATTGGTCAATCGCTCGTCTCCGCTGCTCCTGCACGACAACGCGCGACCTCCGCGCGTCTCCAAGTTGCAAGAACTGGGGTTGGAAGCTCTCCGACATCCGCCCTACTCACCAGACCTTGCGCCTACAGACTACTACTTTTTCCAGAATTTGGATAACTTCTTGGCGGGAAAAAAATTCAATTCCCGAGAGGCAGTACAAAATGCCTTTGAAGAGTTTGTTGCCTCCCGTCCAGCTGATTTCTTTAAGAAGGGCATCAATAAACTGCCACTGCGTTGGCAAAGATGCATTGATTGCATGGGTGATTACTTCGATTAATACAAATAAAAAATACATGAAAAAAATACGTTTTAATTTTTTCATACAAAACGGCAATTTCATAGGTAAAGACCTAATATCTGCGAAGGTGTTTTATCAACTTCATATATTTATTCTCATCCAAATAAATATTGTTATATTTTATCCAAGTTTAAATAATGGCGAACAAAATTGCCCTTAACATCACTAGATTTAAATCAACATATAAGGAGAAATCATAATAATTTTATCCGCGCTATTATTAATATAAATATATTATAATAATATTTAATATATTGATATTAAATATTTATTTGATATATCTTCAATCCCGACCGTAACGTAATATAGCTATGTACGGTCGCGGACAAATACGGTGTATCACTTTTCAACCTTATTGCTTGTAATAAGGTTTAAAAATAAAGTTCACCTGATCTGTCCGCGACTGCACTTGACTTAGCGAACTGTAATTTTAAACATTTTCATTGCGATTACTTATCGTATAATTAAATATTTTTAAATAAGTTACACTTTGATTTCGTAGTAGTTTTCTATTCAATATTGTAGGCAAAATAAGTTTTCTTGATTTTTTCAACAGTTGTATTATTTTTTAAGATAGGTATTTAGTTTTGTTTTCATAATTAATATTGTCTTTTTATTCAACCGCGATTCACGCGGACGAAGTCGCGGGCAACACCTATTTACGATTATTATTAATACAATACATACAATATTGTACCGGTTTAGATAAGTACTCTTAAGAGGAATCCGATACTTTTGGCGCGCCATGTAGTGATCACATGTGGTACCCTAATACTACGCCATCTACCATAATTGTCTAGAAACATGCTGGTGAGGTTCATTTTTAGGATTTAGAGAATATGATGAAATATCATCCTTTGAACTTTAAAATCACACTGGAAAGAGACCGAAAAATAATATTTCTTGTTTAAAAGAGAACACAATAGATTTACTTCGCTAATTTGTGCAATATATTGATTTTCTTACTATTTACCAACGCTATCGCATCGCAGAAATCGGACCTTTTTTTGTGTACGTTTTAACGTATGAGATCTGTCAGTCTATAGTTTTATTCGTCCATGATATTAAGTATAGACTAATGCAGTGTTCTTTTTTTAAGAATAATAATATTATTTTCTTTTTCAGAAATGCAACATAGATGGATGTGAATTTATAGCACACCCAAATATCATCACAAAGCATATTCAAATGCAGCATGCTACTGGCTTATATAATAAAATAGCAAAGTTAAATGATCCTGAAGAAATTAAAAAATGGAGAGAAGAAAGAAAAAAGAAGTATCCCACAAAACAGAATATAGAAAAGAAAGCAGCTCAAATCAAAGAGAAAGTTGCAAGAGGGGAAAAAATGGGAATTTTATATTCTAAAAAAAATAGAGCGGAAAAAATGAGAATTTTAGATCCTAAAAAAAAAAGAAATCCTCATAAACCAGGTAAATTAAGAATTTCTACATTATTTGATATCTTCTTACAAGAAAGCATTACTTTTATTTTAAATGTTACAATAGAATTAATGATAAACATACGTACTGTACAAACATACATATTGACAAAACTCATTTTTATTTCAGACTATTCAGTTATAAAAAAGCAAGGATCACAGTACAAAAATACTGCACAACGAATGTATGGAAATAAAAATAGACATGAAAATAAGTTACCCCATAAAGCAGAGAAGACTTGTAATGTTATATTACCTACAGCAGAGGAATCTAGGGCACTAAAACCATTTGGTGGTATACAAGATTTAATGTATGAAAGTGATGATGGAGTTAATGAAGAGGAAGTTAAAAGGGATGATTTCATAGATGAAGATGAATATGTTTCTGAAACACCTCCAGCAGATGATAATAAACCCTTAGAAACTTCAGAAACAAAAGTTTGTGGAGCATTAACATCCTTAATATGTAATTATGGTTCATCTGATGAAGAAAGCTCCGACACTGTGCATATTGAGGCAATATCCAATAATAAGAAAAAAATAGAATTAAAAACTGTAGTAAAAGATATACAATTGAGTCGTATAAAACCTTATGAATCTACTGACAAAACACAAAATCTTAGTGTTGAAGTAAACAAAACAGATGAAATGGATGATGATAGTGGACCAGAAGAAACCAAAATAGTAAAAAAAGAGAATGAGGAACCTCAAAATAGTCTAAATGAAATAAGTAATTCTATATCCAAAAAAGGTAAAATTAAATTATCAGTCAATATGAAGAATAAAACAAATTTTCATAATAATACATACAGACGTAAATTGCCATCTACACTTCTTGAAAAGTTATTACATAAAGAAATTCAGAAAGAACGTAATATAGTACTGCAATGCATAAGATATGTTGTACAGAATAATTATTTTAAGTCAAGTTGAAATCAATTTTCCTCAATAAATTGATAATAGCATAGTTCAATTTGTTCAATTTTTCAACGATATACAGGAGTGGGACACTTAAAAATAAAAATAATTAAGCATCAGTGTTGATGTTGATAATTTAGATGCAAAGACATTGGAATCCATTTATTTCCAATTTATCAAAAGCTGTGTAAGCATTTGAAAAGCTGTATGTATGTACGTCGTAAAAACCTTCATTTTAAAGCAGACGATTATGTTATTGTAGGAATTGAGGTTACATTAGGCCCCTTAGGGGTTAAGGGGTCGACTTTAAAAGTCGGAGAATGTACTATAATATTATGTAACTTGCCTTGAAAAAGTTTGTTTTACGAGTGAGCGGCAATACCAGAGGCCTAGGAGGGCCTGCGTTAAACACCACACACTTGTACCTACTTTGGTAATTCAGCAGTAGTTCAACTCAACATAATAAGTGCATAAATTAAATTTAATGTTTGTTTAATGACATTCATCACAAGCAAACAAATTACCAAGTATATTTGAAAACATTTTATCAATTACTTATCCTTTTATAAAATCCCATATAAGCTTGGCGCGTATATACAATTATATGTACATTCGAACGCCTATTTAATAACTTTCTTAAAATGAGTTCAAAATAATATGATAAAACGTCTACGAAGTAAACAGATATACCTGGGTACTTAGTCTATTAAAATAAATGAGTTCACACATAAATTTAGCACACAGGTTTTATTAGCACACACTATTTTTATAAAAGTTTTATTTAGCACACAGTATATTTACACATTAGGTACCACAATTGTCTATGTTTACGACTAACTTAATTATTGTACTTCTATTATTATATCACTATTAATTTATGTACTACAAACCCGAAAAGTGGGTCACGTCACGACCGTAGGCGCGCGCACGGGAAGCGACTCTCAAAACCCAAAAGGGCCCCTCTGCTGTTAATATAGTGTGGCTTTCCGGCAACCCCGGCGTGGGAGTGTACCGGTTAGTTATTGGCTAGGCATTGGCTTTGGATTTGGCTGGCACGCTGTGATTGGCTGGCTAGGCTGGCGTGGCTTTGGCGGGCTTTGTTGGCACGCTGGGATTGGCTGGCTTGGCAGGCTGTGGCTAGTCTAGCTGCTTTGCTTTACATTCGGCCGTCCTGAAACAATGATTGCTCCCGCAATGGGGAAAAAGTTCAATTAGCTTTCTAGTAAATCAATTAGATCCTCTGTCTCTAGTTGTTCATCAGAACTGCTGGCACTGTCAGATATAGGAACCGTACTTCTATAAGGTCTTATGGAATCAGCTGATACAAGGCCTGCAAAAGCTTTATATCCCCTCAAACCCTTGATACTCCGGATTCTATATCTGTCATTGCCTACAACTTTAGTTATTACATAGGGACCTGAGTAAATGTCGTCAAGTTTAGTATTTACTTTAGCAGCACTGCTTGTAGGTGCATGCTTCCACAATACAAGGTCCCCTTTTTTATAGGCCTGGCTAGGTCTGCGCTTCTTATCAAAGTGGTATTTCATTTTATCACTGGCTTTCTTTAATTGGGTACTGGCTTTTTGGCGCCTGACCTCCACTGGCTCACCAGTAGGGTCATTAAGGGAGACATCACAACGTGGTCTAGACTTTCTGGCAAACATCAGATCATAGGGCTTGTAAGTTGTGCTCTCATTAGGAGTGTTATTAATTCCCCATAGGATATCTGGTAAGCTGTTGGCCCAATTATTAGCAGCCTCACTTGGGTCGGTGGTACGAAGCGCATTTAATATAGTACGGTTTGTGCGCTCCACCTGACCGTTAGCTCGTGGGCATGCAATGGCCGTTAAGATGTGCTTAAACTGTTTGTCACTGGAAAAGATTTTAAAATGCCTACTGGTAAAAGCTTTTCCATGGTCACTGATAACTCTGTTGGGGTATCCAAATAAGCTAAACATTTTTTTTAGGATTCTAATGGTTTCTACAGAGTTGACTGTATGGGTAGGCTCAGCAATCACAAATTTTGTAAAAGCATCAGTCAGAACTAGCATGTACTGATGGCCTTTCTTAGTTTTACAGAACGGACCCAAGTGGTCCACATGGACTGTGTTCATGGGATCGGTGGGCTTGGGAATGGGAAATAACATACCTTCTTTTTTACCATAGTTGCCCTTGCCATAGGCACAATGAAGGCATGAGCTGACATATTTGCGGATAAAACGAGTCATTTTAGGAAACCAATACTCAGCTTTGATCAAGCCCATACACTTCTGTAGTCCCACATGTCCTATGTCATCGTGGTGCATCTGCACTATCTTCCATCTGGCTGATGCTGGGACTACGAGGCGGTTTCCATGCAAGGTCTTTTTATACAACCTCTCATTTGAATAAACATAGTCATTAGTTATGTTAGTAGATGCCGTACCGTCCCTAAGCTGGTCGACTATGCACTTCAGTTTTTCATCTTGACACTGAACAGTATAAAACCAGTCACATACTTCTAGGCGGTTAATATTCATAGTGTCGACTGGGTTTCTACTTAATGCGTCGACGTGCTTCATACGGTCCCCAGGCCTATATTCTATACTCATATCATAGTCTTGGATTGACAGCCACCACCTAGCAATTCGTGGAATGATGTCGCGCTTTGTTAGTGTAGCTCGAACAGCTGTGCAATCTGTTACGACTTTAATATGTTTTCCTACTATGTACACTGAATCGTCGTAATGATTCGACAACCGCCAGTGTTTCCAGTTCGTAGCTATGGTACATACTCTCCTCCTTACTAGTGACCCTGCTAAAATACATGACGGGGCGCAATGTATTATCGATTTGTTGCTGTAATAATATACCTGCAATTCCTAATTTGCATGCATCCGTGTGAATCTCAGTTGGCTGGTCAGGGTCGTATAGGGCTAGAATAGGTTTGGAACATAAACACTGTTTTAATTCTTCGAAACTTTTAGACTGTTCGTTTCCCCATGTCCAAACCGCGTTTTTCTTAGTTAAGTCTGATAATGAGCGAGCTATTACTGCAAAATTCTTGATAAATTTACGAAAGTAGCTACATAAACCGAGAAATTGACGTATCTCATGTACGTTACTAGGGATGGGAAACTTTGACACTGCCGTCAACTTCGACTCACCCGGTTGAATGCCGTTCGATGATATTTCGTGTCCTAGATATGTTATTTTATCTTGCAAAAATGAACATTTTTTTATATTTAGTTTTAAGTTTTCAGATCTAAATTTACTCAGAACCTTTTCTAAAATTTCTAAGCCTGATTGCACGTCTATGGATGGTAACAATATGTCGTCTAAAAAGGCCAGCACTTCGCATTCGTTTGGAAACTTGGTGTTGCCAGTTTCCGAACTGTCACTATCATTACTGTCACTAGCTTGGCTACTAGAACGCAAGGATTCAACTACTTTATTCATTAGTCGCATAAAAACTGACGGTGCATTAGCGAGACCAAAAGGAACGCGCGTATATTCAAAATGCCCCTGTGGCGTAATAAAGGCGGTTTCATGTATGTCATCTGGGCTAATCTTAACCTGGTGATAACCCTGTGCTAAATCCAGGCTAGTGAAAAAGTTTTTGCCCGCTAACTTCGAAACTTGGTCATCTATGTTAGGTAGCGGGTACCTGTCTTTTACCGTAATGGCGTTAAGAGCGCGATAATCGACGCATAGTCTATACTCGCCGTTCTTTTTCTTGACAAGGATTGTAGGAGAGGCGAAACAAGACTCTGACTCTCGAATAATACCTGCCTCTAATAATTCAGAAACTTTAGACTTAACTATCTCCTGCTCACTGTGTGATAGGCGGAAGGGCCGCCTATATACTGGCTGTTCACTCGTTAATTATATTTTCATTACTAATAAATTTGTGCATCCTAACTCTCGAGTACTACTCGCAAAGCAATCACTGTACTGAGACAATAAACCTAACAAACTGCCGCGCTCATCATTATTTAATGGTCCAGATTTGATCTCGTTTACTTTGACCCCCCCAATAGTGTTAATATCGGCTAGGCTTGTAAATAGAATAGACGATATGGGCTGGTTGACATAAGCATTGGCTTTGGCTATGAAAGTAGATGGCATACAATAGGCTTTTTTTACCCACCTGAACATCGGCCGGCGCGGGTGGTGCGTTGCAGCTGTCTGCTCTGGTCAGTACATCCCCTTGTTTCCAGATGACATTCTGGTTGCCGGCGTTGACGACCTTGATGTATCCCATAGAACCACGTAGCAGAGTAGCAGGAATTGAATAGGAGATGCCTTGTAGGTCATAGTGTCGTGGGGCTGTAACAACATCATTGTTCTCCTCGTTGTCAAGCACCTTCACTTCGATGATGGAAGTTCCCGGCGGTAGGCTTTCCTCACATGTTGTAATCACTTTGAACCGAATTCGTTCCTCTATCACATCCATTTGTTCCATTGGCTCAGTGAAGTCTATGTCTCGCTTAAGAACGGCTAAGCCATTGTTGACAACCAACGACATGCCCTTGCTGTTTATGATCGGTTGTCCAATGATGAGATTGATACGTCCCATGTCGACTTCTGTCAGATGAGCTTTGCAGTGAATCGATATACCTTCGACCTCTAGCTGAAAGGCTACTTGTCCGCGACTCTTCAAGTGAACACCAGAAAATCCCTTGAGCACGACGTCAGTAGTAGTGACCTCCAGATTCAGCAATTTGGAGACGTGTGTAGAGAGTACATTAACTTGACTGCCGGTATCAATATAAGATTTGACATATATGCCATTGATCTTGCTCCTTTTTTTCATAAATGCTGTTAAAATTTTGTAACAATTTGATTTCTTTCACTTCACCCGTTGTCATTATTTTCGTAGTGCTAGCACAGCGTGTAGCAATATGACCTTGCTTGCCACATTTAAAACATGTGTGCATGTCTGGGTGCGGGCAATTGCGTAAAATGTGACCCGTTTTCTTACAACGCGGGCAAGGGACCACATCTGGGTTTAATGACGTCGGCGCACCTTTTTTTTCGAACGGTCGAACGTTTTGTGCGCTGTCTTTAAGTGGTGCACGTGTGCCAACGGACGCCGCCGTTGGTAATCGTCGAGAGCAGAAAGGAAGCCTTCATATAGTTCCTCTGGTCGTTCGCACTGACAAGCTCTGGCATTCGCCTGTAGTGACGACGGCAGGCCACGAATGATGCATGAAACAGCTGCGTTGTCCGACAACTTGCACCGAAAACACATCGCGATTTTGTCCTGGTAGTATTTGGTCATTGTTTCGGAGGGCATTTTTTTTCTATTTATTAACTCTTCTAACATATTTCCATAGTCACGACTTCTGGGAAATGCGCGCCTTAATAACTGCTTCCATTCTTCCCATGAGTAGTCGTAGTCATCAAGTCGATTGTACCACTTTCTAGCCTGCCCCCTCAATTTGTCCTGCAAATGGAACGCTTTCGCTGTCTCGTTCCAACCGTGTATCTCACCCAGCTGGTCAATTTTTTTTAGCCACGCCGTTACAGTGACGCAATCTTCGTTGTCGGGGTCGAACTCAGGTATAAGGGACGCCGCCCGATGGCCCTTTGTTTCGTTGTTATGCGTGTCTGCATTTAGCTCACTCACAGCTTTCTGAACTTCATTCTGTAGCGATTTTCTTAGAATTTTTCTAGCTGACTGTGGTGTGACGTCGTCGTCATCTTCGCTCGACTTACTGAAGTCGTTGTCGTTCAGCTCCGGTCGACGGACAAAACGTCTGGATGACGCATCAGCGGTACTGCGTTTCATTTTGTTTGTAATCCCACTTCTGAGATAAAACGTCTACGAAGTAAACAGATATACCTGGGTACTTAGTCTATTAAAATAAATGAGTTCACACATAAATTTAGCACACACTATTTTTATAAAAGTTTTATTTAGCACACAGTATATTTACACATTAGGTACCACAATTGTCTATGTTTACGACTAACTTAATTATTGTTCTTCTATTATTATATCACTATTAATTTATGTACTACAAACCCGAAAAGTGGGTCACGTCACGACCGTAGGCGCGCGCACGGGAAGCGACTCTCAAAACCCAAAAGGGCCCCTCTGCTGTTAATATAGTGAGGCTTTCCGGCAACCCCGGCGTGGGAGTGTACCGGTTAGTTATTGGCTAGGCATTGGCTTTGGCTTTGGCTGGCACGCTGTGATTGGCTGGCTAGGCTGGCGTGGCTTTGGCGGGCTTTGTTGGCACGCTGGGATTGGCTGGCTTGGCAGGCTGTGGCTAGTCTAGCTGCTTTGCTTTACAATAATAAATATAGGTTAGTAGGTAACTAAAACAGGTTTTTTTTTTAATATTTATATAATAGGGTAGGTGCAAAAAAAGTGTAAACACATAGCTCGTGATTAATTATATTAAATAATTAGTTTTTCCAAAAGTATTTACAATATTATATAAAAATTGAGTACAATACTTACAGTATTTTGGAAGTGTATAATTTATATAATTCTATGTAAAGCACTTATACACATTTAGGAAGCCACCTGCCAGCTGACTTACTTGGTATTTGAATAACACTTAATAATGTTGAGGTGTGGGGAGCTGGTGCAAATAAGTAACACGACCGTCTTGGTTGAACTTATGATTTATTCTCACTAACTAAGTTACAAGTATAATACGAGTACAATATAACATAGATACTATACCACTACACCTCCGGGGCAAAATAAAGAAAAAAAAAATATAATTACAAACTTTTTTTTTTTCTAATTATAATATTAATTATCAATAAGTAACTGAAATTTTCTTAAAGTAAACATTAATTATCCTTAACAAAAGGTTTCGTTCTATCCTTGTGAACAACATCAATTTTTCCATTTTTCATAATTTTTACATTTGGTTCCTGTTCTTCTATTACAATATATGGTCCATTACACAAAATTTCTAATTTATTTCCTGTCTCATTTTTCACTAATAATAAATCGTTTGGATTGTATTTTACTTTATTAACATTCTTATCATACTTTAGTTTTCGTTTTTCTTTACACTTTAACAAATTTTCTCGTGCGTCTCTATTAGCTACTTGCAACCTGTATTTTAACTCTAAACTATAGTTATCTGGATTATACAATGGTTCTATATGAGAAGAAATTCTACTCGGAATTTCGCATGGTTTGCCAAAAACTAATTCATATGGGGCATATTTTGTACTTGAATGAACAGTATTATTGTACGCGAAACACCAAAATGGTAGCCAGTGGCTCCATGTTTCAGGATGACTATCGCATTGTATACGTAAAAATGAACCTAGATGTTTATGCGTATTTTCAAGTGAACCAATAGTTTGGTGATGATATGCTGTAGAGCTTAGTTTTTCTATGTTAAGTAATTTACATACCTCTTCCATCGTCTCCGAAATGAACTCTGTTCCACGATCTGTAGTAATGACTTTGGGAATGCCAAACCTTAAAATGAAATTGTTCACAAAACTCCTAGCTACACTTACCGTATCTTTATTTCTAAGAGGATAAGCCTCGACAAATTTGCTTAACTCGCACTGAATTGTTAAGATATACTTATTATGTCCTAAATCTAAATCTAAGGGGCCCACTATATCTAAAAATACTTTTTCAAAAGCAAAACTTGCCGTGGTTGTTATAACCATAGGTTCTCTTATATACCTAGTGTTTCATTTTTTGACACTTTTCACATTTATGAACAAAATTCTTGACGTCATTTTCAATTCCTGGCCAGTAAAATTTACGTTTTATATTATTAATCATTCTGCGTACCCCAGCATGTCCGCTTGTTGGCAGCAGATGAAAGTCATTTAAAATAAATTGTTTTTCTTCGTCATTGTCTATTCTTTTTATTCCTCTTAAAATACAAATGCGTGGTCCGAACCACTTTTCAATACTCTTTATTTCTTCTATCATATTTTTAATGAATAACAGGTTATCTTCACTTTTTATTATACAAATCTCTTTTATTTCTAACTTTTCACATAATTTTCTCAATTTTTCCACAAAAACGTCTCGCGTGTATTGTGCTTTAAAATCGAGATTTACATACAATACATTTTTATTAGCAATAAATGCGAAGCATTCAGATTCTACATCTATGCTTTTATTCTTTCTCATTTTCTTTAATAATTCTCCCTCAATCAAACATAACTCAACTGATCCGTTCGGTATTCTAAGTATCTCCACAACTTTTGGTTGATCAGGCCAATCGCTAGGGTTGATACTTGGTATACCGCTTTTTTCACTATCATTACCACTTTCATTCTTATTTTCATTCATCTCTTTCATTTTTCTAGCTTGAGCTCTTGTTGTTACTGCTACTATTTTATCATTCATGTCCTTTAAATCTTGTGACGTTATAACTATTCGTGACAAAGCATCTGCTAGTACATTTTCTTTGTCTTTAACATAAGATATTTTAAAATTATACTCTTCTAATGCTAACCGAAATTTCCAAAGTCTATTTGATGGATCCTTCATTCCAAATAGATAAATAAGTGGCTTATGGTCAGTTACTATGGTAAAACTACGTCCGTATAAATATGGTCGAAAATATTTAACACTCCAGACAATAGCAAGAAGTTCTTTCTGAATAGTAGGGTAATTTAACTCTGCCTTATTCAAAGGTCTACTAGCATAAGCTACTGGTTTCATATTAATGTTACAAAGTACTGAACCTATCGCTGTTCCAGAAGCATCTGTTTGTAATACGAATTCGTTAGAAAAATCTGAATATTGTAGAATGGGTGGTGAAATAAGAGCATTTTTCAATATTTTAAATGAATTTTCGCACTGTTCTGTCCAATCAAATTTAGTATTTTTTCTACATAATTTATTTAAACAATTAGTTATATCTGCAAAATTTTCTATGAACTTTCTGTAATAATTACACATAGCGACAAAACGTCTGACTTCATCAATATTCGACGGCCTAGGATAATTTTGAATACACTTAATTTTTTCTTTGTCAGGTCGAATCCCATCAGACGATATAGTATGACCTAAATATAATAATTCAGTTTCTAAAAATTTACATTTATTTGGATTTAGTTTAAGATTAACTTTACTTAAACGTTCAAAAATTTCGATTAAATTTTTGTTATGGGACTCTAAATTTCTACCAAAGCAAATAAGGTCATCTAAATAGATAAAACAATTTATAAAGTTAAGTCCAGACATAGCTATAGACATGACTCTAGAGAAAGCACTGGGACTCGTCTTCAATCCCATTGGTAGGCGTTTCATTTGATATTGTCCTGTACTGGTAGTAAACGCTGTAATTGGTCTCGAATCTGGTTTTAATGAACATTGATAATATGATTGACTGAGATCTAAATGTGAATAATAAATAGCACCATACAACGAATCTAAAATTTCTGTAATGTTTGGTAGTGGAAATTTGTCATCTTGTATTATCTCGTTTAATTTTCTGTAATCAATCACTAAACGCCAATTTTTATTATTTGTAGTATCTGATTTTTTAGGCACCAATAAAATCGGACTGGACCATTCACTTTGAGATGGTTCAATTATGTCATCATCTAACATTTGTTTAATTTGTTTCTCTATTTCTGGTTTTAAACTATGTGGTAATCTATATGGTTTAACATATACCGGATTAACATTTTGTTTCGATTGAATTGTTTGTTCACCTAAGTTCGTGGTAGTCAGTTTATCGCCGGGCAAATGAAATATGTCAGCATACTTTGAACAAATGCTTTCTATGCTATGCCGTTCACTTGTACCTACGTGATCAAGTTTCAAATATTGCAACAATGTTTTTGCACGTGTAGAATTAGAAGTACACTTGTCAAATGTACATATATTATAATAATTTAAAGACACTAATTCGGGCTCAAATACAGAAATGACTATTTCCTTGTCACTAGTATTCATTAATCTAATAGGGATTATGTTATTTTTAGGATTTACTATTAATCCAGCTAAAAATAAATTTTCTTCCAACTCTTTTGGTATAATCACACAATCTTCTTTCATATCTGAATTTAATTTTATGTAATGAATAGATTCACATCTGGCTGGTATTGATATATAATCGGTACATAGTTTAGGTGAAGTATATAAAGGCAAGAAACTTTGTTTTTCACTATTTAAGATCAAAATATTTTTTTTCTAAGTCGATAGTAGAATTAAAATTATTTAGAAAATCTAACCCAATTATTCCGTCTGATTTACTAGGTAAACTGTCAAATAAATAAAATTTATGTTCAAAAATAGTTCCATCGGATGCTTGTAAAGTTAAATAAACATAACCTTCTGAATAAGTCTTACCGCCTATACCATTTATAACTATAGGGTCTCGATGTATTGGTATCCGTTCCGATAAAGAGTTACTACGAATCGCTGATAATGAAGCGCCCGTGTCTAATAACCATGAACATTTTTGAGTACCTATATTTAAGTATATATATTTGACATTATTGTCACAAGTTAAAATATTATATTGTTTAGGTCCGAAAAAACTGATTCCGTTCATGGGATTCTATTTCTTGGGGATTTTCGACTTGTACTGAACAAATATTTCGATTATTATTACTTTTACCCCTACCAGTATTAAATCGACTACGATTCGAAGTCACAAAATTATTATGGTAATTATTACCACGTGTTTGACGGGCGTTACTAAATCTCCAATTATAATTATTATTGTTTACAAACCTGTCTCTCGTATTATAGGTGTTATAATTCCGTCCTCGATTCTAATAAAAATTACCTCTAGTCATTTGACCTGATGGTGGTCGGCTTTTGCGCAGGAACCTAGAGTAATTATTAAAATGGTTACCTCTTTTTTGTACGTTAAAAACGTTATTGGATGACGAAGGTTGTCCGAGCTCCTCATCCTCGGCCGCACGCACCGCGTCCTTCAGCTGCGAATAGTCCCTGGCTGATATGATGGTACTCAGCCGCCTATTACGCAAACCATCTGCAAACCTTTTAATTGCAAGTTTTTCATTTATAGGTCTCAGTATCTCACAAGCTTTCGGGTTTCCGTCACTTTGAGCGATAATGAGGACTACGAATAAATCTGACAATTTATCACCAAACTCATTGATTGACATATTATTTTGTGACAAAATATTTAAATGGCTAAGTATAGAGTTAACCGATTTCTTAGTTAGTAAATAATTCTTAATGTCTTGAATAAGACTCGTTACATCACTATACTCACTTTTTAACTTTAACTTAGCAGATTTTGACAACCTTGTTTTTAACACAAATGAAATTAACATTTTTTTCTGATTATAATCTACAAGATATTCATTATACATTTCAATACCATCTATAATTTTATCAATAGTTTGTTCTGAGTTATCCATTACTGGAATTAAAGAATTAGCGGTTTTTATATCAAATTTCTCCATTTTTGCAATTGTACTTTCACCACTACTAATTTTATATGTTAAAATTTGCTTATATGCTAGTTCTATACGGTCTATTAATATTTCAAAGACATATTCTGAAAGATCTAAACTACTTTCCTTACTTTTAAAAATATTAATTATATTTTTATACGCTAAATATAATTCATTAGCTTCTAAAAATTTTTTCTTAACATTACATGCATATTTTTCCCTTCTAGTAGGACCTAACTTTCTTAAATTATTACGAATGTCATTCAACTTACTCAGAATTAATTCCAAATTATGTTCCATAAACTATGTCACTTAAAGTCACTTAAATAATATTGTTCATTTTCTTTTCTTGAAACTAAACTTGAAACTGAAGAGCGACGCTCCAAGATTGTACGTAATATGCGAAAAGAGAGAAAGAGGAGGGTTTTCACAGGGGCAAGAGGGCAAAATTACGTTAAAATAATTTGGACGAAAGAAAAATTAATTAAAATAATTTGGGGAAGGGGCCGCGCACTTTTATTTTAGCTTCTATCATCAGGCTGGGTCAGCTCCCTCGTCTGCTCCGCTATATATAATATGCGAAAAGAGAGAAAGAGGAGGGTTTTCACAGGGGCAAGAGGGCAAAATTACGTTAAAATAATTTGGACGAAAGAAAAATTAATTAAAATAATTTGGGGAAGGGGCCGCGCACTTTTATTTTAGCTTCTATCATCAGGCTGGGTCAGCTCCCTCGTCTGCTCCGCTAAATCTTCCAGACAGCCGTTGCCGCATCCGTGAGAAAAACTGCTGCTGCATTTTCCTCTGCATCCACTTTCTTTCACTTCGCCTCCACTTGGTTAGCAAAAAGTAGATCACGGCAGCAATAACCATGAATAAAATCACAGCCAATAGGATATTATTTGTTAAGACCTGGTGCCGGACATCATTTTCTTCAAAAATTTGTGCTCTGTTGGAGCCTGCCGCATTTTGGTTGATCTGAATTTCCTTATCTTCAGTTTTGGAGTAGGATTTTCCAATTATTAATTGTTCAAGCGCTTTTACAGTCTTTTTACACACGTTTGTAACCACGAGGTTCCAGAGTTTTTTGTAACGCACTAAAATTTTTTATAACACCAACTTTTAAACTCGACTAACTATGAGCACCGAGGCACACAGGAATCCGCCGCGTCGGCGAATTTCGCCGGGTCGCCGGTCACCCGACACTCGCCCACGCCACGGCATGGCAGGGTCGCCATGAGGTGTGGGGAGCTGGTGCAAATAAGTAACACGACCGTCTTGGTTGAACTTATGATTTATTCTCACTAACTAAGTTACAAGTATAATACGAGTACAATATAACATAGATACTATACCACTACAATGTCACAATTGTTGGAAATTTAGAAGACACAACAGTCTTGAGGAATTAGTAACTAAAAGATGGAAGAACTTCAATCCCAACTACAATGCGGCTCTGCTAAAGACACGGTTGCAAAGGTCGCTGAGGAATTCCGTACTTTCCGTGACTTAACCTTCTCTATACTTAGTCTCCTTCGAAAGCAAATAACTGAATGTTCAAGGGCTGTAGATGTTATTCAGTCAAGGTCGCGCAGGAAGACTCATATTTTCTGGGATTCCCGAACAGAGTGGTGAAAACTGTACGGCCATTCTCCTGAACACAATACACAACAAACTGGGCTTGCAGGACATAACTAGAGGGTCAATTAAGGCTTGTCATTGGCTGGGAAGCACTGAACTAAACAAAACTCGTCCAATTCTTGTCAAGTTTGCCGTTTATGATACTAAGGCTGCTGTTTGGAGGGCAAAAACCAAACTGAAAGGCACTTCAACCTCAGTGAAAGAGTTCCTGACTAGGACTCGCCAGGCTGTGTTCAACATGGCGCGGATGCACTTTGGTGTGAAGGCTTGCTGGACGCAGGATGGTGTTGTTTCCCTTAAGACTTTGGATGGGAAGCGGCATAACGTGTTGACCATAGAAGAACTCCAGTCCCTTATGTCGAATTACCCCAAGGCTTCCTCAGCGTAACTTTAAGTAGGTACATGTTTTCCTTGTGGTGTAGGCTGTATAGTTATAAATGTGACTTGGCATATTGGGATTGTTCATCTTTCCTTGTCATATTCTAAAATCGCTTGTATGTTTCATCACTAGTTTATAGTTTGTCGTTTTTGTTCATTTGTTTGTTTCTTTGTGCCTCACATTTATTACAATTTAAGGGTAATTTTGCAAGTTTCTTCTTCTTCTTTTATGTATGGCGGCCTCAGTGAGTTGCCAATGTCCGAGTGCTAAATATGTTTAAACCCTGCTCTATTGTAGGTCTAGTGAGGAAACAAGGGTACAGTGATCTTCACAACTTCACAATTTAATATTGTTAGAACGAATATATGCACATAGAATTTCAATAAAAGAAGTATTTACATAACATAGAGATGATTTGAAGTTGATAGGGCGGGGAATATTGGAAGGGAGAAGGTCATAGAGGGAGGATTGGTTTCTAGAGCAACAGAAAAATATGTGGTCTAAGGTACCCTCGTCAAGGCCACACTCACATAGAGAGCTATCCCTAATCCTAATTTTAGCTAAAAATACTGGTGAGCAGCAATGTCCGAGTCTAACTCGACAGACTGTAGAGCACGCCATTTTGCTACTCTGTGTGTATTTAAAAAACCATGGCCTAACTGGGACGCCACCTTGAATATCAAAGTAGTGTTTGCCTTTAATGTTACTTGATCTAGCCCATTCACGATTCCACCTGATGTTTAAGTGATTTTTAGCTATGGGAACTAAATCCTGGCAATATAATTTGTAATGACTAAGTCCACCTGATATTATAGCTTCTTTGGCAAAGGCATCTACACTCTCATTGCCAGTAATTCCGCTATAGCTTGGTATCCATGCTAAAATAACATGAATATTTTGTAATTCGCATTTAAGGAGTAGTTGCCTAATTTTCAAGATCAAAGGAAATCTATTCTTAGCTCGAAACTGATTGGCCATGACACCCTCCGAAGCGCTCCTGGAGTCCGAGAAGATAATGGATTTGTCTAGCCCATGAGACTCGATAAATGAAATAGCCTCATAGATGGCAAATACTTCGCCTGTAAAAACAGACGAGGTAGGAGGCAGTTTAAAATTCAAAATCACATTAACCCTCGGAATCCAGACGGCAGCTCCAACACAACCATCATCAGAGAGCCTAGAAGCATCTGTAAAAACATGCAACCAGTCCCCAAAATGCTGATCAATAATTTGTTTGAATTGTGTATTAGCCAAGGAGGAACCTTTATTTATAGGAAGGTTGAGGATTACTTTTAGAGAAAATGTTAGGGCATCAAATGGTATAGAAAAGAGAGGATTGAGGATGCACTGGAAGACTGGATAAGGAAGACGGGTTATTTTAAGGTAACTGACTAAGAGGCAGGGAGGTTCTTTGTGAAGCCAATAATTCGAAGATGGAATTAATTGAGATAGTGTGTGTAGCTTACCAATAAGTGGATGAGATGAAGATTGAAAAACTTTAAAAAGAAATCTATCTATCTGCTAGATACTGCCGCCTGATGTGAAGTGGGGGGTCTACGCATTCCACCTGAAGGGCATTAGTGGGAAATGACTTCATTGCGCCTAGGATAATTCTTAAAGATTTACTCTGAATTTTATCCAGTTCTTTCAAAGGAGCTTTGTTAGAAGGTACCAATATAAATGATCCATAATCCATATGGCTGCGAATAAGTGCATTGTACAATAGAGGTTTTGGGTGTATGGATGAGAACCCCACCATACACCACTGAGTGAACGCAAGATGTTTATATTCTTCTCACACTTTTGTGTGATATGACGAATTTGTTGCACGCCAGACATTTTACAATCCAAGATGACACCTAAAAATTTTACCCTATCACTAACAGGGAAAACTTCTTGTTTATATTGAATGTTAATGTTAGGAATAATTTTGGAACGAGAGAAAACTACTACCGAACTTTTGGGGACAGAGATGGACAGTCCATGCCTATCCAACCAATCGTATGGGTATCTAATGGCTAAGTTTAGGCGAGCAGAGCATTCATTAATATCCTTTGAGGAAACGTACAAAGATAAATCATCCGCATACTGTTGGACCTCACAAAAACTATTAACAGACAAATCCAAATCATGTGTGTATATATTGTAAAGAATAGGGCTAAGGGGAGAACCTTGAGGAAGGCCTTTATAAACTAATCTAGGTGGAAGGGTGTGATTAAGTGTAGAAATAGTAACAGACCGGCAGGAAATACTGTTGCAAATATAATTTGTCATCCTCACTGGGACACTCAGATTTAGCAGTTTCTGCCTGAGTACCGGAAGATGGACATTGTCATATGCGGATAATATATCAAGGAACATTCCTACCACGTGTTCACCTTTCGAAAGAGCAATGCGGATATCAGTCACGAAGGTGGCTAAACTATCCATTGTGCTAAAGCCCTTTCGAAAACCGAACTGTGTTTTGGATAGAGTGCCCTTACTCTCCAAGAGCCATTCTAATCTATTTTTAATCATGTGTTCTAAAATTTTTGCTAAGGTAATCGAAAGAGCAATAGGTCTATAACTACTCGGATCACTATTAAGTCTTCCCGGCTTAAGGATAGGCAAAATAATCTGAGTTCTCCATTCCTCCGGGGAACTCCAGACTGATAAAAAGCATTTAAAATGTTCAGGCAAGTTACTTGAGTACTTGGCCCACTGTTCACGATGAACGAGTATGGAATCCCATCACTGCCCGGAGCGGTATCCTTTAATGAACCAAGGATCAGTCTAAATTCATTCAGAGAAAAAGGAGTGTCAAGATGATTCAAAGGCTGATTAGCAGAAATAAAATACTGACACTCGTCAAAAGAGGGAACTGACGGCGGCGCCAACCTCTGAGAGAAGTCATTTATCCACTCAGATGAATCATTGGACTGACGGTAATCGCACGATAGAGCGCCTCGGAATTTTCTGACGTTCTTCCATACAGCCGAAGGACGAGACGAGGGCGAGAGGCTCAAACAGAAATCATGCCATCCATTTCTCTGTTAACAAAAGTCTCACTTCTGCTGCAACTTTTTTATAATTTAAAAAATTTATTTGAGTCATTGACCTAGAGTATAACTTTCCAGCTTCTTTACGCCGCTTACAAGCTCTAGTGCAATCTGCATCCCACCATGGAGGAGATAACGTTTTTTGGCTGCTTGTACACTTTAACGGAATTGCCCTATCCGCAGCCAATGACAGCACTTGTTTTAGGTTTTGGTATGAAGAAAGAACATTATCTGAATTGATAGGGGGGAAAAGGCAAACTTCAGAGTCTGTAATTTCTGCAAATTGGGCCCAATCTGCGGAATTAATTTTATATTTAAGTCGGGGAGAATTAGAGGATAAAGTCGGTCTTGTATGTCTGTATATTATTGTTATAATGATGGGGAAGTGATCACTACCCAAAGAATCAGGAATAACTGACCAGGAACACGAAGAGGAAAGGGAGGGGGAACACAATGATATATCAACCACACTCCTCGGGTTCTGTAAAGGTGAGACCCGACGAGTCGGGGATCCATCATTAAGAATTACTAGATTATTATCATCAATCAAATCAATGAAGGAAGAGGAATTAGGATCATTAAAATGGGAACCCCAAGATGTATGGTGGGTATTAAAATCACCCAATACAACCAGGGGGAGAGGAACTGTAGAAATTATGGAGGAAATTTCAGAGAAGATGGAGGGATTAGGATGAGGGACGTACACAGCCATAAAAATAGTATCTAAAACATGGACAGCTACAATATTAAAATAACTACTATGAACAGGAAGTCTATATAAAGAGTATGTACATTGGCTGGAGACCAAAATGGCTGCTCCAGCTCTACCGTCAGATCTGTCGTCCCGGAAACAGGCGTATCCTGGAACCCGGAAGCGAGAGCCAGGCACCAACCAAGTTTCCTGGACGGCAAGAATTGACGGCTTATGATTGTTAATAAGCCAAAGAATGTCAGGTTTCTTATTCTTTATGTTGCGGCTGTTCCACTGTATTACAGTGTGAGTCATTATTAGGTAGAAGTTTTATGAGTTGTGTCAGGTTGGTAAGGTTTTGTTCGGTAGGGAGTCGCTAAACCTAGAGATGAGGTCTATGAAAAGGATAGAAAGGTTGTCAAGTAAATTATCATTCTGGGACATAGATAGGACAGAGGGGTTTTCGGAATTAGGGGGGTATGCACACCCATTAGGAGCCTGAGAAGCAGGTTCCTCGATTATGTTTCTATGAGCCTGGTGATCATACCCAGGGGACATAGGGAAAATGGGGCGGCGGGGGGTAAAAACTGTCTTTTTGTAAGACACGGTATTGGAAGACTTAGTATGTCTGTCTGTCTGTCTTGAAATGCTAGCAATAGCAGAAGGAGTAGTCCTGGCAGAATCAGCAAAGGATCGCCTTACACGGGGGAATCTAGCCGAAGCCTCCAAGTAAGAGACACTCTCCTGACTCATAACCAATTTTATATCTTTTTGCCTACTATATTCCGGACAAGAAATATCATTGGCTGCGTGCGGACCACTAAAGTACAAACAAGTTAGAGATGTTGTTGTGCATGTTGCTCCTTCATGATTTTGCGAGCATTTGTAACAACGGGGCTGTGACCTGCATTGTGCTTTAACATGCCCAAAACGGCAACAGTTATTGCACTGAATGGTAGGTAATTGATATGTTTCTAAGGGAAGGGAATTGTAATAACAATAGACACGGGAAGGAAGTTTTTGACCAGTGATTGTGATAACAACTGATTGGGTAGGAACCCAAGTGGGAGAATTCTGCTCACTCATGGTTTTACGACTCAATCTACGCGCCTTAACAACTCCACCAAAACCTGCCTGAGGAACCTGCAAGTTTTCCACTAGCTCTACCATCGACCAGTCCACAGGAACATGACGTATAATGCCCATGCGGGATACACTGTACGAGGGTATTGATACAATGTATCCAGCACTTAATATAGCGGGTAGGTCAATGAAGAAGTTAGCGTGATTGTGCGACTTAAATTCTATCGAGACACGATTGCGACCAATCTTTTTAATTCCATCCATCTTAATGTGTTGAACATTGTTTTTAAAAAGGAACTGACCAAATAGGATGGGGCTAAGTACAGAACCGCTTTCAGTCTCGGGTTTTGACACATGCACTATATAAGGAGCAGCATCTTCGGGGCCGTATACTTTTTTATTGGCGAAATCGGGGTTTACATAGTGCAATTGTATAGATGGCACTGAATGTGAATTGTTGGTGGCCTTTTTAGGCAACGGTTCACTGATATCCCGACTTGTTCTCTTCCTAATGTTACTACCTCCACCAGGGTCCGGGGGATCAGTGTCAATTTCCATTGTTAAATGGAAAGAAAAAACAAGCTCTAACCTAAAAGCAAGAACTAATTAAAAGTAATACTTACACATAGACAAACACGAAATATATTACACAAAACAAAATAAAGATAAGATAATTCAACAAATAATTCAAAAACAATTATTACAAATCCTCAAAAAGCACTCTAAAAACTGAAAACTTAAAGAGACGCTTGTTGACAGCACTTAACCAAAGAGCCAAGCTTCTTTGCAAGTTTTTTAAAATATTTTTGTAAGGTATTAAACTGTCACCACTGAGTCAGCTGTCTATTTGACAAGTGACAACAGACATCTCTTTTTTTTTCTTTTGGCATGTAATCACAGTAAATATCGGCCTTAAGTCACTTCACATTAAAAACAATTAAATTATTGATGACATTAGTTTGGAGGTAGTTACATAATAGTTTATTCATATTGTTTGTTTGTCTCCGATTTTATTTCATTTTGTAAAAGTATTTTTGTATTCTGTTTTCTATTTAGTAAAAATCGGTTGGCGGCCGGCGGGTGGTGCAGAGCAACAAAATATATTTTTTGGTATCTCTGCTTTAAAACATAAATACTGTAATAGTTCAATAATATTTAATATTCTTATATATTTATTATATTATTATATTTTAAGTAGGTATGTCTTTATCTGATAATGATTCTTTTTATTCTGCCAATAATTCTACTGGGATATGTTCAGACGATAGCTTTGATTCTGTGGGTAAAACTTTGGGTGAAACTTTAGGTCAATATTTAAACTCTCAAAGTAGCGGACTTTTAAACGTATGTCACATAAATGCGCAAAGCATCCCAAGTCATTTCAGTGACATTCTGGAAATAACATTCACGCCATTCTGATTTCCGAGAGCTGGCTTAAACCTCACCTCCGGTCTACTACCTTCCCGATACCTGGATACGTTTTAATACGCAATGACCGTATTGATAGACGTGGTGGTGGGGTAGCAATATATCTTCGCTGTTATTTTACTTATAAAATAATAGCGTCCTCTCCTGGTTATCAATCTTCTACGGCCGAATATATTTTTCTCGAGGTTTTAGTTAGAGGAACTAAATTGGCCTGCTGCTGACTACTTTTCTGACATTGAGTCGGTCCTAGATTCATTGAGTTCTGAATATACGCACCACATCATCATGGGGGATTTTAATACAGATCTATGCAACCACTCCTCTCCTCGCCCGACTAAGCTTAATAACTTAATTAGATCAGCCGGTCTTCACATTCTATCTCTTCAACCTACTCATCATAACTACGATAGTGATGACACTTGGCTCGATCTAATGCTCATCTCCGATCCTTCCCTCGTCCACACCCATGGTCAACTCCCTGCCCCAGGTTTTTCCCATCACGACCTCATCTTTCTCTCATACATGTTAAAGCCTCCCAGACCAACTCCTAGGTTCATATACAGACGTTGCTTTGCTCGAGTAGACAGTAAAAAATTATGCACGGACGCAGGAAAAATAGATTGGAATCCACTGTACGATGCCGTCTCTATTGACGAAAAGGTTAGGATTTTTAATGAAAATGTTATTGTACTTTATAATTTACATGCACCCATTAAGAAAATAAAGTTAAAGCATCCGCCTGCGCCTTGGCTGACAGACGATATCCGTGCTGCGATGAAACGTAGGGATCGCACTTTTCGAAAGTTTAAGAAAAATCGTACTGAACCCAATTGGGCGAACTTTAAAATAGCTAGAAATCGCTGCAACCAAATGATACGGAACGCTAAACGCTGCCATATTCTCGAAAATTTGCCTTCCTCTCCCAATGTTTGGAAATTCCTAGAATCCCTTGGTATAGACAAGTCGCATCACGCAGATCTTCCTACGACAATTATTAGTCTAGATGACATTAATTTACACTTCTCCACAACTCTCAAGCTTGATGTTGACACTAAACGTCAGACTATTTGTTATCTAAATAATTTACCACGACATATTAATATACCTTCTTTTCAATTTACACCAATCGATTCCGACGAGATCAATAAGACTATCATTTCCATAACATCCAAGGCTACAGGTGTGATGAGATTAGCCGTCAAATGATCACTGCCATCAAAGATAAAATTTTGCCCGTTATAACCCATATTATAAATTTTTCCCTTAAAACGTCCGAATTTCCTAATAAATGGCGTAAAGCTTACGTTCGTCCCCTACCAAAAATTACCAATCCCACTAACGCCTCACATTTTCGTCCCATTTCCATCCTTCCCTACCTATCTAAGGTGCTCGAGGCCTGTGTATTTAAGCAGCTGTCCAGGTTTGTTCACCTAAACGATATTTTGTCTCCACTACAATCGGGTTTCAGACCTGGACATAGCACCACCTCTGCACTATTAAAGGTTCTTAATGATGTGAGAGTAGGCATTGAGAACTCTAAAATAACAGTCCTTGTTTTGATAGATTTCTCGAATGCTTTCAATAATGTCAATCATGACATTTTGTTAACAATACTTTCTAGACTTCCGCTCTCACCTGAGGCTTTAAATTGGATCTCTTCGTATCTTCGAGGGCGTCAACAGTCGGTACGCACGGATCAGTCCTCCTCTTCGTGGTGTAATCTAGACACTGGCGTCCCTCAAGGCGGTATTCTTTCTCCTTTGCTCTTCTCATTATTCATTAATTATGTTACTCTCAGACTTCGCAGTATGTATCATTTGTTTTGCGGACGACTTTCAGCTCTATAGCCAAGCAGGAGTGGATAGTATGTCAAGTGCTATCGATGAGATTAACTGTGATCTTAATTTCATAAAGGACTGGTGTAAAAACTTCGGTTTGACAATTAACCCAAGTAAGTGTCAGGCTATTTTGTTGGGCAGTCCTCGTATTATGGCCAAGGTTGATGTAGGGTCGCTTTCACCAGTTATCTTCGACGGCTCTATAATTAACTACAGCTCCTGTGTGAAAGATCTCGGTTTACACATCGACTGTACTCTCAATTGGCAAACACAGACAGCTACCGTATGTCAAAGAGTTACCGGCACGTTGTGTTCCCTTTTAGCGACATAAAAACTTTTTACCGACACATATCAAAACTTTGTTGGTACAGTCTCTCATATTCCCTATCATCGATTATGGTGATGTGTGCTATTTTGACATCAATGCAGACAAGCTCGACAAATATGACCGACTACTTAACAACTGTATTAGATTTATTTACAATCTCCGGAAGTACGACCACGTATCCCCCTTTCGCTCCAAGCTGCACTGGTTGCCTGTGCGCCAACGTCGCTTAGTGCGAGCCCTGTGTATGTTCTACTCTTTCCTTAACTCGCCCAATTCTCCTGCTTACTTAAAGTCCCACTTCCAATATCTTTCCTGTAGTCATGATAAATCCCTCCGCTCCTCAAATAATGCACTTCTCCTTTGTCCCCAACATAGTTCTAGTCTAGTCCATTCCTCCTTCCACATCCAGTCTATTCTTCTCTGGAACGCTCTTCCTACGGAAATCAGAATGTCCACAACCAGAGATACGTTTAATTGCAGAGTCCGACAGTTGTATTTGAAGTATTTGGCAAAATCATGAACATTTTATTATAATTATTGGTCGGTTAGTATCGTGTAATTATGCAGTATGGTATATGTATAATGTATATTATGTTTAATAAATACTTTATGTACTTGTATATTATAGTATAGTATGTAGGTATAATTAGTTTGATATGCATTATGTTTATTTTAGTAAAATTTATCTAGTTTGCTACGAATATTATTGTATCTATTTTTATCATTAGTTTTACACGACCTTTCGTATAGTTAAATTTTTGTATTTTTCTAGATGGAAAGCACCTTGGTATTTTGACTCTGTCACCACCCTATGGTTGACTGGTAGAAAATGCCCTTTGGCATTAAGTCCGCCATTGTACATTGTGCAGAAAGTGTATAAATAAATAAATAAATAAATATAACCATATTTTCACCAAATAAAGCATCTTGACATTAGGTATAAGATTAGGTTACGATGGGACTGAATTACGCTGTGCGTTAAAGTCCCTAAATGAATTAATAATAAAAAGCATCATTTCATTTCCTAAACCAATTTATACAGTTGGGTCAGCTCGTATACAAATCAAGTACCTACCTGGGTAATCGAGCTTTGCTCGTAGTAAAACATAAAAAGAATCACTTAAATATTTATCTGACCGAGATTCGTCGAAATCACCACATATCGCACATAAGATGCTACATAGACTTAACTTACATTATTATAGTTTTACAGAAAATGCAATTTAAGATTTTTTTACTCCTTTGCAGTCATTGGCTGGAAACGATAAGGGCTAGAACGTTCCTTTAAATTATTTTATGTAGCTTAGATATCCTTTTATAACAAAACAAAAATTACAGAAAAAAAACCACGCCTACTAAAAAGCTTTTTTTTTAAACACGTGTTGCACAACTGCGCAACTGGGTGTCAGTTGCGTCACTGTTTCTCCAATGGAAAGTAGAACACTTACACTACTTACAAAATAATACATATTTTTAATTGGGTCAAAATTATTATAATAAAAGAACTCTCACCTTTTATTACGTTACTACGTAATAATTCTTTTATTTACGTTAATTACGTTTTATTTCAAAGTACACGTTAACAAAAAACAAAAGCATTATAAAATATAACAGAAACTTATTAAACTTCAAAGTTGCCACTAGATGCGTCTTTGTAGCATAAAAACACTTAATACGTGTAACAGTATTCTTTAAAAATAACTTGTTAGTCTGCAGTGATCACGAGCTTAAAGCACATAATATACAATATAAACAATACCCACAACCTGCAAAGAACCCTCACACATGCTTGCAGGTTGATTTGTAAGACATTAATCTTGTATTGTATTATTTAAATATTTGTATACCTTGACGAAGGTGGAAATGTAATGGAACTATATTTTATTATTAAGTTTTAACACCTGTAACATTGTATATACCTGCATTTCACAAATAAATATAATTTTTATTTCATAAGAAACTAATTCTATCAGTCTTCGAGTTGAGTAAGTTTAACAACAAAATAAACAATCACAGCAACATTTGTACTTACGAATAGGTATTATTATAAAATAACTAATTCAATCAATCTTCGTGTTGAGTAAGTAACAACCTCAGTGTGCTGTGTGCGAGTTTTTGTCACTACTCACCGTGAAGAAGTTAACTACGATTTGTATGGCATCGAATTAGTTGCCATTGTTTGCCACTAGGGGCGCTGTTTCGATGCCATACAAATTGTAGTTAACTTCTTCACGGGGAGTAGTGACGAAAACTCGCACACAGCACACAGATCAAATAAAAAAGTTATGACAGTTCTGCGAATCACACAATGAGACCGGTCTAAACTAAGCCTCTCCGTGTAATTACACAGACTATTACGCACACCCATAATTTACCAAAACAACGCCTTTTCTTGTAGGGCGAGCTGTCGTGGTGTGTGATTTTTTATGTATGTAATGCGTAGCTACACGCGCACTACATACACAAAAAACAGTCTTCAGGTTTTTTTTGACAAAGCTCGGTCACTACTTTTTTATTTTGTCTGAGGTACCGATTAAATAAATAACCTTTCTCTAGTAATAAATAACATTAAGCCTAATTAGGTGTATGGTACAGTCACAGTCAAATTTATACTTATGAATTAAAATTTAGGAAAATAAAGAAAAAAATTAGTCAGCATCACGTCTGTAAAGTTCATCATAAAATCTTGTATAGTAACTGGGAACTATATTGTTTTCAATCAAGCTCTATAATCTGATTTAAACCGCCCATCGATAGCAATTTTTAAACCGTCAAAACTGTCGATACCAGATTGACATTTTTGGCGGTTTTGGTCATATTCATAACCAAAATTCCTGTCAGGTAGATCAAGTTGATCAAAAACCATATTATAGCCAAATTCTGATATACTATCGTCTTGACTGACAGCACTTGTTTTGCTTGTGCTATTAAAATAATAATTAAACTACAACTATCAATATTATATATATTAAAATTAAGCTGTTTTGAAAGTTCATCAAAAGCTTCATAGTTCGTGTTTTCAACACAAGATGTTTCCATGTATTAGGTCCTTACATATGACATTGGCGTTTTGTCGTACTGGCCACTTTAATCTCAAATATAATATGTTCTTTGGTTAGGAATTCCCATTTCAAATTTATACCGCTATTTACTTCATGCATTATGCATATGCATATGCATGCATATTATGCATTTGTTTCGAAAATTTAATTCATTTGTTTTTTCCTATTTTGGTTTTTTCTCTGCGTCACTCTGTTTACAAAATGGAAAACTTGAAATATCGTATTATTTATTTATTTATTCCACCGTGCACCAGTGCTGCAGAAACGGCTCGAAGGATTAATGACGGTTATATTAAAGGTTCCGGTTACTTGAGATTACTATATCCCGATGTAAATTACTAAATAATATGCAAGGAAAACAATATAATTTAATCTTGTGTACACAACCACACAGCCAGTTATACGTTTCATAACTTTTAACATGAAATTTTTGAGTTACATTATTTTTTTGCTGGTTTAATTGTTGTAACTCGGGTTCACACCTACCTTTAGACATAATTTGTATCTTTTCACTGAATGACAATTGTGAGAACTTGTTATTTTTAATTTTTAATAAACACACATTTTCAAAACCTCACAGTCAAATAACATTTAAAAAAAATCGACTAACTCACTAGTAAAAGCAAATCACTACAATTAATATAGAAACTCAGTAATAAACTGTTAAATGTACACACTTTCAAATGTTAAAATGAAAAATCTTTTAAGAAAACTATAAATAAACTCGAGCGATTAAATTGTCAACAATGCTTATCACATGAAATATGCAATATGGCCCCCGCGAAACACAAAACGTTTCTTCTATTTAAACAAATAAAACCTTACTAAACAAAAACGCTTAATGTGCATACGTGATTTATTAGATTTCCGACTATTCTTTTTACTCGGGTTATAGGCAACGAATAATTTCCGACAAGCCAGTTCGGCGGTTTTCGGAAGCGATCGGATAGCCGAACCGAAGCCGACAGCCATCGCCTGCCGCTGGAGTTACCGCTTATAATCATGTCGATATTCATGGGTGTGCGTATGCGAAGTATGAAAATTACACACACATGCGATGATTTGTCCTGCACAAAGCAACCGCATGAGTTGCTATTTATAAAATATTAGGCGTTTTTAAGTTATTATATATTTTTAATTAATTTATTTACTATTAATTAAGTATTAAAGTCATCTAAAACGTACGAACGTTTTATTAAAATATCTGTGAATGACAAGTAAAGCACTGCATTTCTGCCTATATGGAGCGCACGCCCCTGCTTATTTGAGCCAGATGTACCATTTTCCGACCTCGACTATTCATTTTTAGTATTGTTAGGGCCACTGAAATTAAATTAATATCGAATTAAATTGTTTTTAATGCATAGTTTGACCATAGCTAAAACTTTTAGAACAGTCTAATATCTAAAGCTAGCCAAACACTTAAGGGTGTACCTGTTTATATATTTTAATAAAGATGTCTATATCCAAACTACACCTGTTAGGTAAGCTGGAGCTGAGTAGTATGGAAACCTACACTGCAGTTGTGCAACATACAAGCTCCGGTGTACCGTACAACTCATCTGTACAGGCAAACCTATCCTGTAATTCCTATATAATATTATATCTGTATAACGGTATACCTATAGCTAGCTAGCCGTGTACACGACAGATTTACCCGTACATTTGAGTTGTACAGGTAAAACGGAGCGTGTATGGTGCACAGTTACTGTGCTTATTAATATGATGGCAAAAATAAAATCTATATTATGACTGTAATCTATAACTATACAAAATTTCGTCTCTTTACATTCATAATTACCGAAGTTATCAAGGGAGGCAGAAGGACGGATGGACAGGACGAAACTATAAGGGTTTCTTGTAGTTACTACGGAACAATAGATGTGATAATTTACTTCCTACCAACATTTATTATTATTGATGC
The DNA here is from genome assembly GCA_037179445.1 of Phengaris alcon alcon. NCBI lineage: Eukaryota > Metazoa > Arthropoda > Insecta > Lepidoptera > Lycaenidae > Phengaris > Phengaris alcon. The sequence continues at coordinate 880,775 of JAYRCH010000714.1, forward strand.
CACAGTGACATAACTAACAAATGTGTCTTTGTAGCATCAGCACTTTTGCGGTGAACTGGTGCAACAATGACTTATAACCCGGTTACAATATCTGTGGACCTGGCGTCGATGACGTCACGTCGCGTCAGCGCTCTATTGGCAACGAAAGTGCTAACCGTGCTTAACGTGCCGTGCCGTAAATCTTGCAAACTACGAGCGCGCGTAGCCTTTATTTGTAGTTGTAATTGTAAATATACATTTTCTTTAGTGTGCGTACCTGACGGAGCGGTCAGTAGCGAGCGAATTTGTACAGATATGGTCACTCACACAACTAAGGGCGCCGCGCGCTCGTAGTTTGCAAGATCTGTAACGCGCCGGGGCGAGCGCGGGGAGGTGAAAGGAAAACGGGGAGAGGGTGCGCATTCCAGCGAGGTCCACAGATATTGTAACCGTGTTATAAAATACAGTTACGGCATTTTCTCCAATAAACAAAATAAAAAATGGCATAACTTACAGTTACGACGAACTATATCCAAGCGATGTCCACACTCAACGGCCCCCCCGCGCAACTGACTAATCAGATGCTGTCGCACCAATCACGGCGAAATTTCACGCTAAAGCTACAAAGACAACTCGCGACATCTATCGCAAAACGAAGGAATTCATTATGCGTCTTTGTTTCATCATAAAATATCTATTTTCTTTTTAATATGATGGCGTTCTTGACTCATTTTCGTGATTTTGAAGTCTTTGTAGCATCTTATGTGCGATATATAAAACTGCCAATTGGACTGACATGGTAGTGTCGAAATTTTTGATATATTGTTGCACGACGAAAGAAAAAATATATATATATTAAATATGGGCGGTTTCCCAGAGACAAGACCTAGCTAGATCGATTTTTCTCCCCCAAAACTCCCGGCATACTAAATTTCATGGCAATACTTCTAGCCCTTTTCGAGTTACCGATTGTTGATTGTTGATATGCCTATACGGCTTGATATTTTACGCACGGAGGTGGTTGGATCAGCTTCAACCTCAGCAAGGACTATGTCGTCATCATGTTGGCGTGGCCTCCCGCCGCTAGTACCACCGACACCAGTTCCAGGAATTCTGCCTTCCTTGTACACATTATGCACTCTTGGAAATACCCGGTAATCAGGATGACGGGCGGAAACCTTGCTCGATAAGAGTTCTGCGGCTTGACTTGCATTACCACCACACTGACCATAAATATAATGCATTTCTGCATATTCCGCGGGTGTGTATACAAATCGAGGCATTGCACTCGATGCGCGGTATGTCCAGGTTAAAAGTCCAAATCACTAGCAATAAACAAGTACGGCGTTAGAGCACACAATCAATATTTGTATCACGGGATTACCAAGCCCATGTCACTGAGCAAAATCAAGTCCGAGGTCACAGCACTTTATCAATAATAATAATTTCTTTCTTACTAACAAAACGTATCTCTTGGAAGTAGTATGGTAGCACACTGACTCTAGCAACCCTCTAAAACTAGTATCACTACGACAAACAATTATGTTAGTCTTCTGTGTGTCTCTTTCACCCATTGCATGAAAGAGTGGGACAACTTTTCCGTCTTTAGCAGGTAGGTACAAAAAGTTGGGTCTGGGTCTTTCGGTGGGAATTTTTCTACTAGTTGAATAGCTTTGCTTTGTCTTTATTATAGAATGTATAATGTGATAGTGAAAAAGATATTATAAATATAAAAAAAGAAATAATTAAAATATTTTCTAAGACATATTTTTTAGGAAAATAGGCCTTCATCAAAGTCATTAGGTAATCACTTTGAAATCTAAGGGTTAAATACCATGTGTTATACCTTTTTACAATCTCAATTAAATATTCTAATTATTTGTAAGCCATTCAGTCAGTCCCCATACATTTTTTTTATGATATGTGCGATCAAACAAAGAAAAAAAGATTTGAAAGAAAAAAACTTATTTTCGGTAGCATTTGTAAAAATAAAATAGGCAACAGCACAAAAATGACATGATACATTTGATAATACAACTATTCAAGTATAATAAATAAAAACCTGATAGAGATAATTAATGTTTTTGCGACTGTGACAACAAAATTAGTGAGCAAGTAAAATTTTCATAATTTAAAAAAAAATGGCAGATAACTAAAAATCCATGATACTTTTACTAAACATGAATTGTATTTTTCTGATCCGTTATGATATTCTCCAGCTGCAGGTGAAGGATTATCCATTAATTACGCCACACCCTGTATAACCACTTTAAAGATGAACTCTTTAATTATCCTGCTTTAATATTTTTAAATATACCTACTCAATTAATTGGTAATTTTACTAAACCAAGAATGTAGCTCCTTCGCATTGTGAGCTAATGCCAAAATGGTTAATTGTAGATAATAAGTAGGACTAACTAGTTTGGTACCTAAGAATTAAAGACATCTTTTATACTGTCACTTTATTGTGGCTGTTCTTTTAAGCCTGAGTTGCAGCAGAAGCTGTAGTGGCAGCAGCCTCCTCACGGATTCTATCCTTTTTAAGAACACCCATAAATGCAGCCTTGTCAGCTGGTGTCTGGAATCTTCCATGACCGAATTTGGATGAGGTGTCAATAAACTTGAGGTTGATCTTCTCAAGGGCTGCTCTCTTGGTGTGCACACGTAGTGACTGGAATAGCAAAGATACAATTGGGATTATATATTTTGAACTATTAAATTATTATCTTATGTACCTAGTGATAATAATTTCTAAAATAGCAATTTACATAGTAATTTTATTAAGTAAACATTTGTTTAATCAAAAACAATAGTTGTGTAATCAGTCTAATTTTACTTTTCAATAATTTGGATTATATAATATTTTGAACTATAAAATATCTTGTGTATTGATACAATATTTGTGTAAACAGTCAACTTATACTTACTTTTCTGAGTGTGATCACACGTTTCTTGGGTCCCATACAACAACCCTTGATCATGACGAAGTCATTGTTGACCTCACCATAATGAGGGAAGCCACCCATAGGTGTGATAGACTTTTCCGACAGGTCATATTCAGTGGAAGCATTGTTCTTGATGACTTTGCCATCCTTGGTGTGGATACCTGAAAAAAGAATTTAAATGTTACAAAGAATATATTTTACCGAGTCCACTACTTAAAAGTGCCTCAAGCTAGCTAATAAAGATAATTATTGAATTACTTCCTCACCTTGTCCAATTCTATAGATCTTCTTGTTCATTTCTGTACGGTGATGATAGCCCTTTTGACCAGCACGGGCAACTGTAAATGATACTCTTGAAGGATGCCATGCTCCAATACAAGCAACTTTACGAAGACCCTTGTGCGTCTTGCGTGGCAGCTTCTTGGTGTGCCATCGGGATGTGACACCTAAATTAAAGAAATATTATTAAAAGGTTTAGCAGACTAGTGTATACGAATTAAAGGTCAAGAGCAAATACTTCTTTAAGCTAAGCTACAAATAGTTACTCCAATTGTAAGTAAAAAAACTATGAAATAAATCCAGTCAAATAGTAAACATACCCTTGTAACCCTTTCCTTTGGTGACTCCAATGCAATCAATCATCTCATCTTGAGCAAAAACAGAATCAATTGGAATAGGCTTTTCCAAGTGCTCCTTGGCCCATTTGACTTTGTCGTCAATGGTTCCACCATTCACTTGGATTTCCATAATGTGAGCCTTCTTCTGGCGTTGCTTAAGGAGCTTCATTTGAGTATGGGCAATGATCCTAATGACACTACAGTAGCGGACCATCTTTTTGAAGTCTTTCTCAATTGATTTACGGCCAAGCTCATCTTGCCATTTCTTGCTAGATTTGGTAAAGGCCTTCTTCTTGCACTTGTACCTGATTACATTTAAAAGTTAAGGAGGAGCTGAAAGAAAACACCGAATGGCCTCTTCAGTGAGCGGAGACCACTTGGTTGACATATGCCACCAGCATATTCCTTGTTTCTCTCTTCATCTGAGAGGAGAGCTGTTTTTTTTATATTATTAGATTGTCACAAAAAAAATTTGCAATCATAACTGAAACAAGTATATAAATATTTACCAGTTCTTGTAAAAGCGGCGGCGGCAGTCTTCTGACATGTGCTCTGCCCATACAGTGTTGAGAGCTCGGAGACCATGTGGGGTGTCGATGTAACCAACAACACCAACGCAAACCATAGGAGGAGTCTCGATGATGGTGACTGCCTCTACGATCTCCTTTTTGTTGATCTCTGTAAAAGATCACAAATAGGCTAGAATCAGAACTGTGCAGCCGATATCTTTATCTTAATGTATTTAAAGCATATTTAAAGATATTGTATTTATCAATAATTAACAACATAGGTACCTATGGCATAATACACGTGGTAACAACTTACTTGATCCAGGACGGTCAGGTTCACGGACAACATGGGTCATACCGGCCTTGTATCCGATGAACGCAGTAAGGTGCACTGGTTTGCTGGCGTCATCCTTGGGGAACGCCTTTACTTTGCCACGATGACGGCGGGATCTTTTCTTAGGATAGAATCCCATAGACCCATGACGGGGTGCTGAAAACTTCCTGTGCGACTGAAATCATGAGGACCGATTAATAAAAGCCAATATAAAATTAATCCGAGTTATGGATTTTTGATATTTCAGTCCGCCCTAGTACAAACATCACAGCCGGTCAGGTTCTAACCGTTAAAATAATATAAATAGGGTATCATCATTAAAATATTAATCATAACGTATAACATTCGAATCGTAGTACATAACTTTCAACTATAAAAATCACGTCAATTTTTGATTTCCGAGATATTTCGAGATACAATAACACGACACTCACCATCTCAGTCGATGTTCGCAACAAAAATGGCCGAGCCAATACCCAAAAGCAAATCAAGTTTGTTTTTGAAGTTTGTCAACGACAAGCACAGACTACTTAGAACGACAAGTAGCTGGGATAGTGATGCCGTAGACTCGAACCCTGTTTTTACTCGAGTCACTCGAGTGAACTTGTCAAACTCGTATTCGATTGAAAAAAAATCATAATCGAGCTTTTAAGCACTCAAGTTACTAGTCAAATCGGAGCATCGAGTTGATTCTGTTGCTGGTAATGTACAAAAAACAAAAGTTATACAGTAAAGAGTACCAAACCTTAAGAGCTCACGCACCCACGAGAGTTTTTGTGGTCGCGACAGAGAAAACTGCACTGCAAATAGCACTCTGCGCTAATACAATGAAGTTGAAAATCGAGGTGTCAAGTATCAAATGTCAGATTTGACAGCTGTACACTATTTTCAGCTCTATTGTTTTAGCACACAGTTTTATTTACAGTGAAGTTTTTCTGCCGACACCAACACAAAAAACGCTCGTGGGAACATAACCTAAAGGTGGGACCGGACTAGGCAGTAGCGGAATGACGCGACGCGACACATCACTATTAGTAATACCGCAACGAAGTGACGCGTCGCGTAGTTCCGCTGCCGCGTAGTGCGTTATATCTTATACAAATTCATCCAAATAATATTTGGCTGTGTCGCGTCGAGTAGTTCCGCTGCGCGTAATTATGCCTAGTGCGATCCCACCATAAAATGCAATAAGCTGGTCAAAAATGTTATGGTAATATAATATTACCTATATGGTAAATGCTAAAGCACTACTTGCAAATACAATAAAAGTTATTTTAGCTTATAATGGTCTACGAAGAAATTAACTTTATAAATCATCGTTTTTAATTTAACAGGACTGCATCGAAACTGTACTTACCTCACGGGAAGAAGGTAAGAGTAAGAAATGGAACAATCCGACTGAATGTTCGGTTTCGGTCGAGTTTCGGCAAAAAAACGGATTTCGGTTTAGTTTCGGTTTCGGCGAAAACCTGCCGAAACTACGACCGAAAACGAAACTGCATTCGAGAGTTCTCGCGCTGTGATCGGTCATGTTCGACGCTTATAATTCCATCTAAGCGACGATGACATTCTATAAAGTTATTTTGTTACAGGACATGATGACAGATGATGATTTATTTAGCCCCGTTGCATTTACTTATATATTATAAAAATTCCCATTATAGTGAAAGTATTTGATTTTACACCTTTATCGTTGGTATACATAATTCAAAGAACCACTAACTTGCGATTTGTCTAAACGTTATTTTCAAATAGCTATAATTGGACTTACGACCTGTTTGACTATCTTGCGTTGTGCCTATATTAGCTTATGAACTACTTCGCTGTACACCTAAATCTTATACTATGGCATAACTCGTGTTTTTACCTTTTTTTTAATTAACTTTTTTGTTTATCTATAGAGAGACATTTTTTATGTTTTATGCAACTTTTAAGTATTTTAAGTACCATTAAAATATTAAATTGTTGCTGTTATTATTCTAAATGTATACGTATCTAATAAGTAGATTTTATCGCAAACCTGTGGCTTTAAAGACAGTTCCTTTTGAAGAGTTAGTAGTTCGTATGTTCCAAAGCAATAATAGGTAATACAGATTACTGAAAAGGCTGATTTGAAACATAAACTTTTGACTTTTAAAGATAAGTTGATTATAATATTAATAAGGAAAATAATGTGCGGTTAATAAAATTTATAGAAAATTGCCTGAGTTTATTCTCACCAACACTTAATTTAAGTTTTTGTAAGTAATGACAAATACTTGTGTAGATGTTAATAACAGATATCTATAGACGTTCATAACAAAGGGTTGGTTACTGAGCCACAACCTCCACTCACCTGCATTAGAGTAGTGTGGTGAAGTATACTCTAATTCGTCCACATTCTCGATGTATTGTAGATTACCACAAAAGGGGTTGTAATGATTATGATAATGATTATCCATTGAAATATACAGTTGTTTTTTTTGGGACTAAAATCGAATTATTTTTATACTTGTTCAATAAAACCCCACATTAACTTTTTTTAATTTGTACAATAGTTAAAATTGCTAGAATGAAATGTTTTTCTACTTTCTATTTAGATCATTCTACCAATATGTGAAAAATGTGTTACTTCTAGATGCGCAAATCTGCTTCGAACATAATTATAATTTAGTGATGTTTAGCTCTTTTTACTTGTTTCATGACATTTTGTTGACGTTAGTAATTTTTACCTATTTGTATTTTTACGACACTGTTTCAGAGAATATAAATAAATTACATTATCCCTAAATTACAGTTTATTAAGCCTTTGAAGTACATTTCAAATGCGTTAGAATGAAGTGGTTTCGTCTAATAGGTAATTTTCTATAAATTTTTTTCGCAAAAAAAAAACTTTAACACGCTTTAGTGTAAAGTTGTACACATGTCGCTTGGTAGTTTTTGCCTTTCAAACGTCGATACGTAAGGACCTAATAATATGAATAAAAACATCAATCATTCCGTTACACACAAGTCTTGCTACATTAACATTGGCAACTCACCTAGGCTGTCATAATTAAAAGAACAAGAACTATGATCTAGTGATGCAACTCGAATAGGATTTTGTGACTTGAATTAGACTCACTCGAGTCATACTCGAGTTCCAAGTCACTCGAGTAAACATCTTACACGAGTTGTAATTTCTCATTGATACCTATATTCAAATATTGTCGTTGTCATGGATCGAAAAATTGTAGAAGTTCAGGGAAGGTTTTAGCTGTGACAAATGTAAAAAATAGGAGGAAAATACTAAAACTTTCCCATAGTAACCGTTGCTACCTGTCAAAAATTTGATGTTCGTTCTGACAATGACAGAACAACGTCTATCGGGTCAGCTAGTCCTACTACTTTATTGAATGTGAAAGTTTCATTACTTTATTGAATTTGAAAGTTTCATCTCTTTATGACCTTCTTTCTGACAATATTCTTCACCCTATTTATTCGTTTTTAAATTGATGTAAATACTTATTTTATTGACATTTTGTTTTCATACTATATTCGTTCTAACAACGTTGCACTGTGATTTTTGGAGTTTACTCCTTACGATTTTTATATATAAGCCCGAGGTATGAAAATCTTTAGGAGTAAAATCGAATTAACGATGTCACACGGTACGGTGTCGCAGGATGTTAGCCTAAGATGCGTCGGTCGCTTTGCATTGCACACCAAATTTTATTTTTTAGAGTAAACCCCTGTGCATCTTTTAGTTTTTGAGCCCTAGCGGCAACAAAATCAACTCAATGCGCCGCGCCGAGTTGACTGGCAACTCGAGTCGATATATGCTCGAGAAAGATTTTTTTTCAATCGAATACGAGTTATTCAAGTTCACTCGAGTGATTCGGGTAACAGGGTTCGTCATTTGAGTCGAATCACTACTATAGTCATTCTCAATAATTAGTGTCCCGTGTCATAAGTAGTTATTACAAGTAATACATTTATTCTATGGCTTATTAATCTGTGGTTATTTAGCATAATAGTTTCAGTAGTATTACTTATCATCTATGATCATCTATGGTTAATAGGTACATAGGAGAAGTTAGTGCATACATAATTGATAAAGTTTTTAAACTACTACATTAATGGCCGGGCCTATGGAAAGGATTCAAGTCCTTGATGAAATCGAAAAGGACATAATAACTTGCCTTCAGTGTGCAGGTAATCCAACAACTCGAGAACTTAAATTGTTATAACGTTGTAGTTATTCATTTTGATATTTTCCTTTCGCGCCGGGCTTACTATATAATTTAACAAAGATTTTAGGTATCTTATACCTAGTCTGTGTCGTGTATAATCATTGGTATAAAATTAATATTTCAGCCCAAGCTCTATTGGAATTGGGAAAAGAAAAATCAAGTCAGAAACAAGCCGAAAGCAACACATCACAATTTTTAAGAACACTCAGTCAAGTTGAATCAAAATTGAGTGATCAAATAAACTATCTGACTCAAGTATCAACTGGTCAACCCCATGAAGGCTCTGGATATGCCTCACAAAAAGTACTACAAATGGCTTGGCATAGACTTGAACATGTTAGGTCATGGGTCAACGAGTTGGACAGATTAAAGGCATCTCATTTAGCAGCATCCACCCGACCATTAACAGGTGTACCAAATGGAAACTTGACATCATCTGGAACTAGTACTTAAACATGTAGAATATCTTTAACCTTAAATAAATTTTTAAAATAATAATTTTGACTTTTATTTAGACTATCAATAAGCTTAAGATTACAAAGAATATAGTGATAACTTGTTGAATTATTATGTTAGTGTGGGAGGAGTGGAAGGGAGATCTCTGATACAGAGAGGTGGTGTGCTCGGTCAGCCGAAGCCCACTTGTAGTCATTCAACTGTTGTATATATAGCTCCAAACTACAGCAACTTGGATAGCGTGATTCAGGATTGTGGTGATAATTGGTCCGCCACACTAGCTTACATTAGATTTTATAATTAAGTTTCATACTTTAAAGCATCTCTGATCATCAACTTTTCCAAGTTTTACTTTGCACTCTTGTACGGGTCATAACTTATAACCAAGGAGAATAAATAATAAACTACATTTAGTTGGTAACTTATGCATCCATATATTATGTGTGGACTGAGAAGACCTACCTAAATTTCTATAAAATAAGTATAGCAAATTTTAGTAGAATCCTAAAAAAAATTGTAGAACAAATCTGGGAATTTGTAAAAACATAGTTTAACAGTCCTCAAAGTGTAGTCCCTAAGTTCACACACAGCTATTTTACAGATCTCACTACAGAATTCTAGTAGAACTTGTAAAAGTTTTTACAAATTTATAGACTACATATCATCAGAGATAAAAAAATCTATAACCACCGAATTGTGGTCCCTCAGTTCACACAAAAGTGGCATAGTATTAATTTCGCGATATATTAGGTTGAAATTTGGAGAACTTCTTGCAAGGGAAAAAATTCAACTCCGATGGGGCAGTCCAAAGCTCCTTCAAAAATTTTATTGATTCCTGTCCGAATGGTTTTTTTAGTAAAGGAATCAATGAACTACCTATGAGATGGCAAAAGTGCATATATAGCAATGATATATACTTTGATTAAATCAATATACTTAACTATTATGTTTAAAAAAACGACTTTAAGTTCCTCCTTTACAATACGCCAATTTTATATGTAATGACCTATCGCTTAGCTTTTAGATTATCGTACAGGATCCAATTAAGAGGAAAGGTAATGATTCGATTTAAATCCCTTCATTATTGTGCCGGTTGAGTAATGTAACGCAGCAGTCGACGCGTGTTAGTCGGTTTGCTGCACACAATTCATGAGGTACCCACTTTTCAAGCTTTTTCACCTTCCCAATTTGCTTCAAGTGGATTAAAACAATTTTATCACTAACACCGCAGCCTACAGCTAACTCGGACGTGGTTTGCAATGGATCCGCTTCCTTAATAGGCTTCAATTCTTCATTATCAGCTTTGGTCTCAGGCCGTCCACGGGGCTTGTTGTGCGGGTCGAAATTTCCAGAACGTTGGAACCAAAAACGCAGTGTGTTTTCGTTTGCGACACCGCCGCCATTCACATACCGCCGTTATTAATCCTTCGAACCGTTTCTGCAGCACTAGTGTCACGGTAGAACTCGTATTCGAAAATAATACGATATTTCAAGTTTTACATTTTGTAAACAAAGTGACGCAAAGAAAAAACCAAAATACGAAAATACAAATTAATTACGGTTTTCGAAACACTAATGCATGAGTATATAGCGGTATAAATTTGAAATTGGAATTCCTAACCAAAGAAGATATATTTGAGATCAAAGTGCCAATACGACAAAACGCCAATTTCATATGTACCATACCAACTTAATAGTTTATAAATTTGTAAAAACTTTTACAAAAGTTCTACTAAAATTCTATAGTGAAAAAACCATAACTTTCCACATACTTTTTGAGATCAAGAAAATAGCGGTGTGTGTACTTTCCCTTGGGCCACTAAGCATACTTACACGGTTGTAGTTCTTAAACAATTTTTTTACAAATATCCAAAATTGTTCTACAATTTTTTTTAGACCTACTAAAATTTGCTATACTTTTTTTGAGGAAATTCAGGTAGGTCCCTCAGTCCACACGTACACCCGTACGTACGTGCATATGACTTTTTTTTACTTTATTATGCACCCATGGTTTAGTACCATGAGTGCATAATAAAGTAAAAAAATTAGAAGCATACTAATGCTTGGTTCTTCCATGAGAGAATGCAGAGTGTGGCGTGATACTTATTGACTTCTCAAGAACATTGTATTGCATGTCTGAGAAGACGATTTCAGATTTTCAAAGGCCTGTGAAGTCAACAAACTCTAAATGTGGACTTTAGCCAAATACCCCGCACATTGAGGAGATCTGTGCCCCAGCAGTGCAGGTGTTAGTGGGCTGTGATATGAATATTATTGGTTGATAATAAAGTTATTATTATTATTGAACAGTAATATTACTATATTTTCTAATTTGTGAGAAAGTTAAAACAAATTGCTTTTTACAATATTTATTAAATTATTTTTGAATTAGAAAAATAAATTACAACACTTATTTTTATGGAATTTTGTAATAATTTAAGATAAGCATGTAACTTAAATATAAATAACAAAACATTATTTTTGCTAAATATTTTTTCTAGATATGCTCTTATATACGTTTTTACACACAATATATGAAAATATGAATTTTTATCACACAGAAATTTAAAATAATTTAACCAACTTTTTAAATTAATAATTAATCTGCAAATTATTATGACAAAGAAGAGTGTTTTCATTTCAATAAACAAAATAATCTAGATGAGGTACAAAGTGAGCCTTAATGAATGAATTAGTTCATGTTTTAATGATCTCATGATCATAAATCACTCCTCTTTTCAGCTTCGTTGATTAGCATTTGTCTTGGTAAATTTTTCTATGTCGTCTAAAGATCGTTTTGCTTTAGATGATATGTCGTCCATAGATTTTCTTGCTGTAGACGTGATATCGTCAATTGACTTTTTTGTTTGTGACAAAAGTTCATCAGTACTTTTGCAAGCTGAATTTGCTAATTCCTTGAATTCAGAATCTAATTTGTCTATTACCCACTCAATTGCCTGACGGCCTTTCCCAGCATTCAGAGAAATTTTATTTGCCAAAAGATCTTCCATGTAGCTGCTTAATGGAACACCCTGAAAATGAAAATTTAAAATTTTTTACAATAAAATGTAGCAATCTACACTAATATTACTAGAACGCTGTGATGAAATTTAGCATAGATTAGACTACAGGGAAGGACATATTTTACTTTTTATTGATTTTTTTAGGTGCAAATAAAGTTGCAGGTAATATAAAAGAAACAATGTAATGTACTGTGAATAAAACAAAAAAAAATATTTATCAACTTTCCATATCAATTTGTTTCTACTTGTGTATTGTCTATACCAGTGGTCTCCAATTAGTTTCGCTCGGGGTCCGTTTTAAGAAAAGACCTCGATGGTAATTACCATCGAGGTCCGCACATTTTATTTATAAGAATAAATGTTTATTAAACAAATTAAATGTAATTAAGGAAATAACAAAGGTATTTTGTTACATAGGTATCAATGCGAAAAATGTCATTTTTTGTTGCGAATTATCTGTCTGAAGTTTGGAGTAAATTTTATTATTTATTTATATCGGAAGTAGTCTTTAGTGTAAGTTACTGTGTTCTCGAGGTCCTCACAAAATGGGTCGGCGGTCCGGATGCGGACCGCGGTCCGCCATTTGGCGACCCCTGGTCTATACCTTAGTACTTGATTTTTGTGATTATGTATTTAAATGTTTTAGTAATACAAGATTAATTTACAATTCATGATACGATTTTTTTATTGCCAAGAGACAAGAAGAATCACTAAATTAATTATCATTTTTTCATTCTTACACTTCATCATCATTATCATCGTCAGCCCGTAGTCGTCCACTGCTGGACATAAGCTTTTCCCATTTCGCGCCACCATACCCGGTCCTCTGCCTTCCGCATCCAACCGCTTTCCGCCACTCTCTTTAGGTCGTCGGTCCACATCGCGGGAGGTCGTCCTACAGGGCGGGTTGTTCGCGGTCTCCACTCCAAAACGTTTCTGCCCCATCGGCTGCTCGACAAATATGCTCCGCCCATTGCCACTTCAGTTTGCTTATCCTGACGGCTATGTCGCTGACCTTTGTTCTTCGTCGGATCTATGGTGGCATTGGCTCTACGAATGAATTGAACATGACTTTTGTCTTATCCAAGTTCATTCCCAGACCCACCCGTCTGGAAGAAACACTTAGGCTTTGCAGCATCCCCGTCAAGTCCTCCAGCGATTCAGCCATAATGACTATGTCGTCTGCGAATCGAAGGTGTGAGATGTATTCGCCGTTTATATTGATGCCTCCTCCGTTCCAGTCCAGAGTTTTGAAGACGTCCTCCAGTGCGTTGGTGAACAGATTCGGAGAAATAACGTCTCCGTCTCACTCCACGCTGTAATGGGATTGGTCTTGTCTGGACATCTTGGATTTGGACGGTCATCGTAGCGGCTTTATATAGACATCTAAACATCTCAATATATCGCCAATCGACTTGGCAACGCTGGAGACTCCCGAACAGCCCAGGTTTCGATGGAGTCGAAGGCTTTTTCGTAGTCCACAAACGCAAGACAAAGAGGGCAATTGTACTCCTCGGTCTTTTGTACGATCTGCCGCAGTGTGTGAATGTGGTCCACCATACTGTAGCCTTTTCGAAACCCAGCCTGTCCCGGGGGTTTGGCTCAGCGGATGCTAAGAGACGAGCGCGATCAGCAGGGAAGGAGCAATTTAGCAGATCTGATTGTACCAAATTGAGTGGTTCATCCCAATTTGATCTAATGTTAGGATGGACTGGAATTTCCTCTAGGCAGACTCCGCGCTAAGTATTAATGGGCTTCCGGTAATGAGTCTATACCCACGCAGCCTAATGAATTGGTAATGATTTTAGTGAAAAGTGGATGGATGCTATGAGCTGATGACAGCATTAATAATGATACAGCATAAATATTTCATATATTATATTTATACTTAAGTTTACAGTTTATAGATATTCATCAGTTTCTTACATGATGAAAATTTATCTATATACAATATACAAACAAATAAAATTGAAGTGCATGTTTGTAATTTCAAATTTCAATATATACTATAATATTATAGTATCATATTATGATAGTATATATTATTAAGAGATTAGATTACTATATTTTTCATATTTTCATTAACTCTAATCTCTGAACCTTGCATAGTGAATGTCACAAATTCTTTTATTACGACCTTACATTAGCTTTAGTGCTTTTACTAATTTTAACTATTATTTGATTGTAATGCATTATTGCATGCTTTATTAATATATTTAAGTATTTGTTCGATGTAATAATGTCTTAGTGCTTAAGTATCCTCACAAGTTCTGCGTTTATGTATTATGCTTCTTGCAATTAATGAAAATTATTTTAAATAATAAATTATTATTATTAATGGCTTATAGTAAGTACATAGCTTTATTTATTGTTAAGTGGCTGTAAGTTTTCTGAATAAATAAAAGTACCTGGGAGACCAAGCTTTGCTCAGTGTTTTAGTAGAACAACAAAATAATTTAAAAAAATATAAAAGAAAAAGACTTAAGAATCACAAAAATATTTATCTTACCAGGATTCAAACCCACTACATTCCGAATTTCCAAACAATGCAAAAATTATACGCATATACACATACCAAGCTGTCAATGAGACTGACGTAAGCGAGTCGAAATTATTGATATATATTTGCACAATGAAATAAAAAAAAATATATTGCTTATAAAGGCGCAGTCTCTAAGGGATAAGACCTAGCTAGGTCGATTTTTCGCCCCCAAAACTACCTGCATACTAAATTTCGTAGCATACTTGTAGCCATTGTCGAGATACCGATTATATATATACAAGATCGTCTCATTTAAAGTATAAGATAAAAATAAATTAATAAAAGAATTATATGGTACCTACACTGAAAAATCATATTTTAATTGTTTTTTCTGTCTGTTTATTCCAGCTAATTTATGAATATGGGACTTTCACTGGCAAATACCTGATGGTAAAAGGTCTAACTTATGCTACTTTTATCTTAGGATTCCATTAAAAAAATAGGGTTCCGTTTCTATTAATAGTTCCATGCGATTGAAGTTGTGGGTACCAGTTAGTTCTTAATAATTTAGGTGTTTGGATGTTTCAAGGTGAGGTATTTCATAGTAAAAACCATTAAAAACAAATAATCAATAAACTAATGTAATTTGTAATTAAAAAAATAATTTTTTCTCAAACATACAGAGATGACATTGATTCCTTTCACATTTTGTGTACAAATTGACTTCATTAATATTATACTATATAATATGCTATTATACTTTTTGGGATTGTTTTTTGCTCTGCTCATTCTGTTTGTAATAAACAAAAACAAATAACCGCTACAATTGACATACCTGCACAGTTACAACAGCTTCTTGGGTGAGAAGAGTTTTCGAGGCATCTGAGGGATGTGGTGTGTATTTAACAGTCTCATCAACAGCAATATACCGACAGAATGTAAGGTTTGAGGTTTTAAGTGTCATTTGTCTTTCATTTGGATTCACTTCAGACTTTTCACTGGCATAGCAAATCTTGGCTGTTCCGATTAGCTGCAATAATGGGTTTTTAGGTACAAAGTATAAAAAATGTGTATATTTTGGATCATTGACAAGAATAGTACCTATTATTGGTATGTTGCATGTACTTACGGCTTGTGCCCATCTTGGGAAGAACCATTTCGAGCTCACCAGTCTATGAGTAATTAAAACCCCATTTACCACCTTCCTATCGACAACATCGATTCCGATAACGGCTGGGTTCATAGGATTGGGATACTTCCTCCATGCTGCCTGAGCGACCGTCTCCCAAGGGTGACTAAAAATTTATTTTTAAATATATTTTTAATAAATTAGATGCTAAAAAATATGCATAAAATATAATAATTAGGAAATATAGCAGTGTTGCGTCACAACTCACTTAAAAGTATGATCGGAGGTCCAAATTTTCATGTTTCTTCTTTTTTTATTATTTTGAGATAATACGACTTATCTCAATAATTTTAAGATTTAATAACTCAAAATCACATTACGTTCACAACAATACGCTCACACACCCTCAGCATCAACACAAAGAACGAAAATTGGAAAATCAAAGATTTACAAATCAAATGACATTGACAGGTTTGAAAGTCCGAAATTTGTAACCACAGATTAAAAATGTTGTACATTCGTTTCCTTAATAAAGGCAGGTATCGTAAAATGGGGTCTAGGTGGTGAATTGGGACAAAAACAGGAAAGTGTTTGCGACCTTATTGAAGAGTAAACTTCTATTGGCGTACCGCACACACATTTTCGTAGTCTGTACGTGAGACTGATCCGTCACGCTCTGAGGTGAAAGGCTCGATCGGGTGAACTCCGGACCGCCGAGTGTACCCGAGCGAGAAAGCACCGCACACACATTTCTTCGTCGGCTGTGAGTGAGGCTGATCCATCACGCTCTGAACTCAGCCGTTATCGGAATCGATGTTGTCGATAGGAAGGTGGTAAATGGGGTTTTAATTACTCATAGACTGGTGAGCTCGAAATGGTTCTTCCCAAGATGGGCACAAGCCGTAAGTACATGCAACATACCAATAATAGGTACTATTCTTGTCAATGATCCAAAATATACACATTTTTTATACTTTGTACCTAAAAACCCATTATTGCAGCTAATCGGAACAGCCAAGATTTGCTATGCCAGTGAAAAGTCTGAAGTGAATCCAAATGAAAGACAAATGACACTTAAAACCTCAAACCTTACATTCTGTCGGTATATTGCTGTTGATGAGACTGTTAAATACACACCACATCCCTCAGATGCCTCGAAAACTCTTCTCACCCAAGAAGCTGTTGTAACTGTGCAGGTATGTCAATTGTAGCGGTTATTTGTTTTTGTTTATTACAAACAGAATGAGCAAAGCAAAAAACAATCCCAAAAAGTATAATAGCATATTATATAGTATAATATTAATGAAGTCAATTTGTACACAAAATGTGAAAGGAATCAATGTCATCTCTGTATGTTTGAGAAAAAATTATTTTTTTAATTACAAATTACATTAGTTTATTGATTATTTGTTTTTAATGGTTTTTACTATGAAATACCTCACCTTGAAACATCCAAACACCTAAATTATTAAGAACTAACTGGTACCCACAACTTCAATCGCATGGAACTATTAATAGAAACGGAACCCTATTTTTTTAATGGAATCCTAAGATAAAAGTAGCATAAGTTAGACCTTTTACCATCAGGTATTTGCCAGTGAAAGTCCCATATTCATAGATTAGCTGGAATAAACAGACAGAAAAAACAATTAAAATATGATTTTTCAGTGTAGGTACCATATAATTCTTTTATTAATTTATTTTTATCTTATACTTTAAATGAGACGATCTTGTATATATATAATCGGTATCTCGACAATGGCTACAAGTATGCTACGAAATTTAGTATGCAGGTAGTTTTGGGGGCGAAAAATCGACCTAGCTAGGTCTTATCCCTTAGAGACTGCGCCTTTATAAGCAATATATTTTTTTTTATTTCATTGTGCAAATATATATCAACACATTCATGTACAGATTTTACCTGATAATTGCATAGAACAAGGTCTAAGATTTTATTGTAAGAGTTTAAAATGCCGTTATATTGATTTAAAGATAGAATGCTAAGTTCGTCAGTTAGCAGGTATTCATCTCTACTGGCGATATTGATTGGATAATAGAACCCATCTGAAATGCTAAGTTTCCAAGTTATTCCACTGAGATTGAAATCACCAATTATTAAAAATGTGTCATCTGGATGTCTAAGATTTAATTTACTTAAATTATTCAAAAATTTTGATAATTGATCGTGGAAGGACTTAGTGAGCCCAAAATTACATAAAGAAATGGCACAGATATGTATTTTTATCGGACTTAGGTTATGTTTGTTTCCGAAACATAGTGTTAGCCAAAGATCCTCAGCTGAGGATTGAAAAGATGGTTGAGCAATTATAGTTGATAGATGTTTACCGGCGGCTATCAATACCCCGCCACCCCTGCTTTGACCAGTCAGTTATATATATGATTAATGAACCATTGAGGTGTAAATTAAATGGATTGGCCCTAATAGTTCTAGCATGGATCAATAAAACTATAGACTGACCAATCTCATATATAAAAACGTACACAAAAAATTTATAATAATCGTAACTAGACCGCGTTGCCCGCGACTTCGTCCGCGTGAATGTGGATTATCGCGGTTGGATAAAAAGAAAACGTTAATTATGAAAACAAAACTAGCTAAATACCTATCTTAAAAAATAATACAACTCTTGAAAAAATCAAGAAAATTTTATTTGCTTAAAATATTGAATAGAAAACTACTACGAAATCAAAGTGTAGGTAACTTATTTAAAAATATTTAATTAAACGATAAGTAATCGCAATGAAAATGTTTAAAATTACAGTTGGCTAAGTCAAGTGCAGTCGCGGACAGATCAGGTGAACTTTATTTTGAACCTTATTACAAAGCAATAAGGTTGAAATGTGATACACCGTATCTGTCCGCGACCGTACATAGCTACATTACGTTGCGGTCGGGAGTGACTAGGGAGGAGAGTACAGCGTTTTCACATTACGCGACACCGATATCATATAAAAAACTTGAAATGCTCTTATACAAAAGACATAAGAGCGTTTCAAGGTTTTTGGAGGTGCTGGATTCGAAAATGACATTCATTTTGAAATTCCAAGATGGCGGACATATTTCATTTTATAAAAATTATTATAGGTGCCCTTTCTAGATTTTTGGAGGTGCTGATTACAAAAATCATTCATTTTGAAATTTAAAAATGTCGAATATTTATTTTTATGTTAATTTGATATAGGTGTCGTCTTCGATGTTTTTAGGGGTGTTGAATAGGTACAAAAATGATATCTATTTTGAATTTCAAGGATATCGGACGTTTATTTTTAATAAAATGAATCTAGGTGTCCTTTTTTAGGTTTAAGCAACTTTAATTACAAAAAAAACATATATTTTGAAATTTCAAAATGGCGGATGTATATCGCATGTATCTCAAAGTAGGCATTGCCATTTTTATTATATAATTGCTTCTATCTCGGAAACGGTGCACCCTACTGAAAATTAATGAAAATTTCCTCCCCCTTAGTAATCCTAAAACCACATATTTTCTTTATGATGGGAGAAAAAGAAATTTGAAAATCCAGAATTTTCCAACATTTCTATAGCTTTATACATCGCTCGTATCTCAAAGTAGAGCATTGCCATATTTTTTCTAAAATCAATTCTATCTCGGAAACGGTGCATCCTACTTAAAAAGGAATAAAAATTTCCTTATTTATTTATTATAATATATTTCCTTATTTACCCCGTAACCACGTATTTTCTTTATGATAAGATTTTTTTTAAATGCTGAATTTCCAAGAAATTCTATAGCTTTAACATAGCTACCTAACACACTGTGATAATATTAATCAATCCTAATCAGCATCCCCAAGAACTTTTTAATCAGTACTCATGTAATTTTAACGAAGAATGAAAATTCTCCGTTTCGGAAATTAAAATTGGTACCCAATTTTGTAATCAGCACCCCGAGAAACCTGGAAAGGACACCCATATTAATTTTAAATAAAAAAATGTACGCCATTTTGGAATTTCAAAATAGATTTAATTATCATATTATTCAGGACTCCCAAAAACCTTGAAAACGACACCTATAACAAAGGAAAACAAACTTCAACAGTATCCAAATATGCGATTTTCCGTAAAATAAAAACATATACATTCACATAAAAACATCACTTTTATTTAAATAACATTCGTATATTATATATTCACTTTTGCTCCTAATTAGTATTATAAGTAAAAAAGTATCGTAATACACATCGGGAATTGTTATTATGTATTTCGGAAATTAAAATTGAAACCCAATTTTGTAATCAGCACCCCGAGAAACCTGGAAAGGACATCCATATTAATTTTAAATAAAAGAATTTACGCCATTTTGGAATTTCAAAATAGATTTAATTATCATATTATTCAGGACTCCCAAAAACCTTGAAAACGACACCTATAACAAAGGAAAACAAACTTCAACAGTATCCATATATGCGATTTTCCGTAGCCTGTAAATTGAATTTTTAGCAGCCATTAATTTATTAATCTGGTTTTATAGCAGCTTACTTCGTTTAATGGACGCCAATTCGGAAATTAAGTTACCAACTTATAAATTTCTTTCAACCCGTTTTGATTTGCTTTCGCCAGTTTAGTAATTTAGTCACCAACATATTAATTCGCTATTACAAAATGTTCAGTATTACAGTATGCTAATGTGCATTCGCCAACTTAACTTTTGTTCGCAAGATTAATTATATCCCATATAGCAAGTTCTATACATACTGTCGCATAAAACAAATGTGATATAAATATGACACAAAGGTGAAGTATCATTTGGTCTCTTTTTTCTAATGCAATAATTTTTCAGTGATAAAAGAGAGCAATAGTTTTGTTGTTCCTCATTTTTGAAATATTTGACTTTGAAACTGTCACGATTAACAAAATATGGCACGGTCCGCCATTTTGAGCTCACTTTTTGTGGTAAATTTGTCCCCTGTCAAAAGGTTGTTTAAGTTTTGTATAAAATAAGAATTTCCAGGAGATTAAACGGACTTATCTTTTAAAATTTTACTTGAATGTTGTAAAAGTGATGATTAAATGTTATATTGCAAGGTGCGATCTTAAAGCATCCAAAGCGCGATGCAATAAAGAGTAAAAATCAACATCAATTATCTTTACACAGGTTAGTAGCCGGTTTAAACAGTAATGTTTGTATAATTGCTTAAGCTGTGTGTTTAAGTAACTGTATTTTGGTGCCTTTTTACTATGTATTTCAATGAACCTTCTACACTGCCGGCGTGTGAATTTTGATAATACATATTTTTATATAATAAACACTTTTGGTTACAATTTTAAGTAAGTATTTCACTTTATACCTATCACTTTTTTTTTGTTTATATTTATATTGCTTTGGGTTACAATCAACTAATGATCATAGTTTCCTGTCTAATAATAGCTCAGAATACGAGTCGATGTCGTCAGATGGTAGTTTCCACAGTTAGCCCCATCCTTAGACTTACAGCTGAATTCCGCCTTTTCTATGTTCCCCAAAAACTTCAATGTAGTGCATATAAATGCGCAAAGCATTCCTGCGCACTATCTGGATTCATTAAGTACACTTTCTGAAATACCACATCTACATGCTATTGCCTTGTGTCTGAATCCTTTTTGAAACCTTGCCTTTCTTTTTATTCCTACTCCCTACCTGGATTCCGTGTAGTACGTAATGACAGAACGGGCGAGGGTGGAGGTGGAGTAGCTATATACCTTACAAGCCATATACAGTGTCGTCAATGCCTCTCCATCTCAATACTCTGAATCATCTGAACATTTATTTCTGGAGGTTCTCCTAGGTTGTGACCTAAGATAAAGGTTCTGTTAGGAGTATTTTACAGCCCTAACCTACATATTAACTACTTCAGTTCTTTTGAATCGATGCTCGAATCACTGGTTCCGGTATTTGATCACGGTAACTTTAATACCTGTCTCCTTAAAGCAGACACTCGTTCTAAAATATTGCTTTCTATCGTTGAGAATACAAACCTTAATATACTGCCTTCAGCTGCAACTCATCACGCACCTCACTGTCTACCGTCAGTATTGGATCTTGATATAGTATCTTCTCTTGATAATGTCGCCACCCACGTTCAGTTTTCTGCTGAAGCCTTTTATTATCACGACCTTGTCTTCCTGTCCTTTATGATCAGATGTCCTAAGTCTACACCCCGAACAATATTAAGACGTAGCTTAGACGAAATAGACGTATAGATAGACAAAAGTTTGTGAATGACCTTATCAGTTCTAACTGGGACGCGGTGCTTAATACTACTACAATAGACTCGAAGCTGGAGCACTTCAATAATTTTATTTATTTATTTATTTATTCGGGGAACCAACAGCTTATAAATAAAAAGTAGAAAGCAGATAGTTGAGAGTTAAGCCAATAATAGGTTTCCACTAATAGCTATAAAATATAAAATTATACAAACTTAACAGCAATCACAAGCTACCAATAATAATGTACATGGTACCTACAAGTACCTACATGGAAATTTGAGCTTAGAAATTTTGACAATATATTTAAAAATAATACAAGTACCATACTCACATCATACATCATCATCATCAATATCAAAAAAATAAATTAAATTCAGATCTTGCTTTAGCAACTTTAGTAACAAAGGGATCCAAGTCTAGTTCTTTATATAGTAAGCAATACTGCTCGCACCAAAAATGAATTTGTTCTATAGTTAGTGTTGTAAACTGGGACTAACAGTGGCGGATTAGAACTTTACTTCCTGTAATCATCGAAGAACAAAAATAAACTGTATTTTATTATATTTGGACATCATTTTGAACATAAATTAGTACTATTATTTATAAATTTAATCTTTATATTTAAATATTATTATAAAAATTTTATCATAAAATTCGCTTCATCTAATTAATAAAGTTTTGTTTTATTATAACCCCGTGAACTTAAATATGGCTAACTTTGCAACTGTTACTTCCTTCACCATCGCAAAGCAACGACAATGCCATGAGCCACTCCTGAGCGGCGCGTTCGTACGCCACTCATTCCCGGCTCAAGACACTCTCACTTTCTTAATTATAGTTATATGGTTAGCAGTTACTTCCTTCACTCTCAACTCATACAACTACGATTATTTAAGCCACTCATGGGCGCCAAGTTCGTATGTCAATCATGCCCGACTTAAAATCATCCTCACTCATTCACTAGTAATTTTATTCACACATTCTCTTATTCTTTTTCACTTTTACAAGAGTTCCTTAACCTTCAACAACTTTAGTGGTTTATTCGCATACTATTAGGTCATCACTACAATTTAACCTTTTTCTTAAATCAGTACAGATTCTTTTCTATATTGTACCATCTTTACTTATATATTTACTTATATTCATTAATTTAAGTCACATAAAAACATCACTTTTATTTAAATAACATTCGTATATTATATATTCACTTTTGCTCTTAATTAGTATTATAAGTAAAAAAGTATTATAATAACTACACACGGGAATGAGGTAGCCGAAAATACATAATAACGGGAATTGTTATTATGTATTTTCGGCTACCTCATCATCGCTATGGTCGTCATTATCGTCACTCGAATAGCAAGCAGCAGTACTCCCGAAACTAAGCCAAGGATAAACTTTGTCTATAGTAACTATTGCTTAGTATTTAGACCCCTTCTTGGTCAAAGGTGTGTCCTCTACAAGAAACCTAACGTTCGGTACAATATTTTTAATTCTATAAGGTCCTCTACATCTAGCTTCTAACCTTTTAGATGGCCCCATAACAATGTTTCTAACTATCCTAACCAAGTCACCTTCCGCATAAATCCTACTAATTTTTTTTCTTTTGTCATACCACTCTTTCATTAACTCTTCATTTCGTTTTAACCTTTCACTAGCTCCTACTCTAATTTCTTTTATCGTTTGCCTACCGGTAATAATATCAATAACTACATTTAATAATCCCAATGCTGGATTTGCTACATTTTTACCGAATAAGAGTTCGGTAGGTGTCTTTTTCGTCACATCATATAGAGGAATAGAGGTATTAATACCTAACTGGAGATCCGGAAGAAGCTCATCCCATGAGTTCTTGTCTTTGCCATGAACCATAGAGCCAAGGGCAGCTAGAATTATACGGTTATACTGCTCCACCTGCCCATTTGCTCGCGGCGTTGCAACAGCATTAAAAATATGCTTTGCGCCAACAGACCTTATAAACAATTTAAACTTTTTACTCGTAAAGCTCGTACCTCAGTCTGTTATCAAACGTGTGGGCGAACCAAAGAAACTAAACAGTGTACGTAGCGCCTTAATAGATTCCTTAGTACGTGTGCTCTTTACGGGAGTTACGCTTACAAATTACGTGAATGACTCTACCACAACCAATATATAAGTGTGACCCCGTTTGCTACGTGAAAATGGACCTAAATGGTCGGCATGTAGTGTGGAAGGGGATATCAATTTTAGCTATAGGATGCAATGATCCTTCTTTTGATCCAGATGGTAGTTTGTGGTGAGCACACTCAAGACAAGCAGTCACGTACTTCTTCACAAACCTACACATTTTTGGGAACCAAAATTTGGACCGCATGCGCTCCATCGTCTTTTCGAAACCAAAGTGGCCCACGTCATCATGATTTGCTCTCATAAGCTGCATAAGCCACCTAACGCCTCTTGGGACAACCCACCTCGTGTCACCATTTTCTAGAAGACGAAACACTCGACCGTTCTTGACGGTATATTCCTTATAATTTTTTGTGAAGTTGGGAGTGTTTGGGTCTTCCAGTCGTCCAGTCTAAGTCCAGAATTTCCTTGATCCGCTTAATTTCATCATCAGAAGACTGCACTGTCGAAATCCAGTCCTCAGTAGTGATCACAAGAACATCTAATGTATGTATAGGTTCAGGGTCCACTGACACTGGACTCCTGCCGAGAGCGTCTACATGAGACATCCTCTCACCTGGTCGGTATTCAATGGTGCAGTCATATTCAAAAAAACTGGATCCACCATCTAGATATGCGTGGTATAAGGTCCCTCTTAGTAAAAGTTGTACGAAACACGTTACAGTCCGTTATTATGGTAAACTTGATGCCAATTAGGTACGAGCGAAACTTGCTCAAAGCACAAATTACTGCAAGGGTCTCAAGTTCGAACGAATGAAGTTTCATTTCGTTCGCTTGAGTTTGCCGACTATAATAGGTTACGGGTTGCCATCGTTTGGACTCTTTCCTTTGCAACAATATTCCGGCCAACCCAAACTTGGAGGCGTCAGTGTGCAATTGAGTCTCTGCGTGGAGATTATAAAGGGCAAGTATGGGCCTTTCTGAGAGAAAATTCTTTATATTTTAAGACATTAGCTTCATCATCACCCCAATGCCAGGGCATATTTTTCTTTAAAAGATTTGTCAAGGGTCTGACAATAAACGCAAATCCCATAACAAATATCCTAAAGAAACTCGCGAGTCCAATAAACCTTCTAACCTCATGCTGATTTTGTGGAACAGAAAACTTGGCTACTGCTTCAGTTTTCGCGACTCCTGGTCTAACACCCTTACTATCTATCTCAAATCCTAGAAAATATATCTTTTCTTGAAAGAAGTGGCATTTCTCCATTTTTAAAGTAAGACCTGCCTCCCTTAAAAGTATAAGAACCTCTTCAAGTCGTTGCAAGCCTTCTTCAAACGACCTGGAGGGTATTAGGATATCGTGCATATAAATAACTACATATCCTACCTTGGACTTATTACGGAGCTTATGGATAACTCTTTGGAACACTACTGGAGCATTTGCTAGTCCAAACGGTACGCGATTGTATTCAAATTGCCCGTCTGGCGTTACGAATGCAGTTTTCTCGCGTGATTGTTCAGCTATAGGTATCTGGTGATTATCTGATGCCAAATCTAACGACGTAAATAGAGATTGTCCAGACAATTGATCCAAAAAATCATCTATTCTAGTCAGTGGGTATTGGTCACGTTTTGTTCGACTATTTAGAGTACGGTAGTCAACGCAAAGACGTTTTTCGCCAGATTTCTTTTTAACCAGTACTATTGGACTGGCAAAAGGGGAGCTTGACTCTCGAACAATTCCGTGCTCTACCATGTCACTTACCATGTTTTGGACTAGTTTACGTTCCGAGTATGCCATACAATATGGCCTATAAACTACAGGGCTGGAGTCAATGAGATGGATCTCCATCTCTGCTACGTTCGTGAAGCCAATATCGTGCATGCCCGTAGAAAAGCAATCTTTATATTCGGTAAGTAAATTGTGACATTTATGTATCTGTT
This sequence comes from Phengaris alcon alcon, assembly GCA_037179445.1. Taxonomy (NCBI): domain Eukaryota; kingdom Metazoa; phylum Arthropoda; class Insecta; order Lepidoptera; family Lycaenidae; genus Phengaris; species Phengaris alcon. The sequence continues at coordinate 906,745 of JAYRCH010000714.1, forward strand.
CCTCTGTTAGCTGTGACCCGTAGTTAGGAGTAACAGGTAAAATGTTTATATTATCATTAACTATTCTCATAACGTCCTTATATAATCCTATAAACTAAGCCCTCGTCAGAAGAGTATTACCTTTAAGCCTTATGGAGTTCATGCTTACACTCTGGATTAACAGCTGACAGTTTGTTTCTTTTATTTGATACTCCCCGGACAAAAGATAAGAAGAGCTCTTGTCTTATGTATATTCCCACGTATCGACCCATTAACATAGTTGTATCCATCACATGGAATATCTGAATAAACAGTAACAGCTTTCATCTCTCCTACTTTAATATAAACGTCATTAGCTAAACGTAACTGTAATTTTGTGTCATGTTCATGTTCAACTTGTTGAAATTTAAATCATTAGAGGTTTTTATAATTTTAAGTGTAGGTCTTTCTGTAAATGTATGCCCTAGTAAAATGTTGCAATTTATTAATTTGTCATCAACAATGTAAACTTCAATATAATTCTCACGTATACCTTGTATTTCAACGCTAGTTGTCGTGCGACCTAAAGGCAAATGCGGTATGTTTCCTAGTCCCTTTAAACGCGGTCCATTTATCGGTATCGGTTTAGTTAGGAGTAACAGGTAAAATGTTTATATTATCATTAACTATTCTCATAACGTCCTTATATAATCCTATAAACTAAGCCCTCGTCAGAAGAGTATTACCTTTAAGCCTTATGGAGTTCATGCTTACACTCTGGATTAACAGCTGACAGTTTGTTTCTTTTATTTGATACTCCCCGGACAAAAGATAAGAAGAGCTCTTGTCTTATGTATATTCCCACGTATCGACCCATTAACATAGTTGTATCCATCACATGGAATATCTGAATAAACAGTAACAGCTTTCATCTCTCCTACTTTAATATAAACGTCATTAGCTAAACGTAACTGTAATTATGTGTCATGTTCATGTTCAACTTGTTGAAATTTAAATCATTAGAGGTTTTTATAATTTTAAGTGTAGGTCTTTCTGTAAATGTATGCCCTAGTAAAATGTTGCAATTTATTAATTTGTCATCAACAATGTAAACTTCAATATCATTCTCACGTATACCTTGTATTTCAACGCTAGTTGTCGTGCGACCTAAAGGCAAATGCGGTATGTTTCCTAGTCCCTTTAAACGCGGTCCATTTATCGGTTCCCACTTTAAACCTAAACATGCAGCATCGGTTTCACGGATAAGTATAACCTCACTTCCTAAATCTACTTGACATACAGTAGACAAAAAGTAGCAGTTACTTATTTATTTTATGTATATATTGACATTTCTTTCCTTGCTTCTTACGTCATAAACTGTCAAGTATTTTCTTGCAATTATTTATTGTTAAAAAAAATATTTTTAAGCAAATACTTTAATGATAGTGTTATATGTTGTAAAGTTACGTGTGGAATTAACTTCCTTGACTTTTATTCACTTTTTTGTCATGGTACACACACTTTGTCACAAGCTTACAAAATTAAAAATATCTATACTGTTCTATACATATAACCCAACTCTAGTATGGCAGCCATTTTATGTTCAGCTGATAAATTGGACACGTTTTCCTCATAGCTAGGGCAATCCATTAAATTCTTAGATCATTGTAATGAACGGAATTTTGGCGAGGATGTGGAAAAGCGACTTTGTTATTTTTGTCTTTCCTCCTTATATTTGTGTTATTTCGGTTCATAATGTATAATATTGGTAGAATATTAACCATTAAATATTCGTTAACGTGCACAATTTCCTAGGAACTTTCAGTAAAGCTTCTACCACTTTACTGAAACGACTCACTTGACTCATTGATTGCACTGACTATTTATTTTGACTTTGACTAGACTTCAGACATTACGATATAGGAATACGGTGTTGAAAATTAAAATGAAAATTCTATTCCCGCCGTTTTAACTTGACACTGGCAAATGGATAAAAACCGATGCCATATATAAATATAAATAAAAAAAAACTTCGATACCTTCAAAATATGTCGTAAGTATTAAATTTTTTGAATTTCTGATGTTTTGAAGACTGTAATCACTTATTATCTGACTGTAATAGACTGTAATTTATTAAATATATCGGGTATTGAAAATTATATTTTATAAGCTTCTCTGTTGAAACACTCTTCTTTAAGGCTTTTAATGAATTTTCTGACGTTTTACCTTAATTTTGTTCAAAATAATTAAAGGTACCTACCGCACAAAAACAGTTTCATTATTAATGCCATTGATTGCAGGCGAATCTTTATCGTATGTAGATAAGGTTAATAAATAATTAGGGAGCAGGTGTAAAGTGCATTTGGCGCTATTTGGACAAGAAAATGGGTAGTAATGGAGGTGATGAAAATAGTTTGCGATATAGAAGGGCGCTAAGTGTAACTAAAGCCGAAGAAATAACCGAAAAAGAAAAGAAGGCCCGGGAATTGCAACTGGATAAACCGTATGTTCTAATTTTACTTACCAAACAGTTTGGAAAAAACTTTAAGTTCAAAGTCTTCATTCATGAACATTGTTGCAGGATCCACAAACCCAGGGATTCACTATTTTCATGGAACTCGGAATTCACAGATTTTACTGGATTAGTAAACTGGGGATTTCTTATGCTAACCATAGGTGGACTTCGGTTATGCTTAGAAAATTTTCTCAAGTGAGTTTGAATGCTACTAAAATATGTATTTTTTATTTCATGATCTATGTAACTATTTATTATAAATATTACCAGTTGTTTTTTTTAAAGAATTAATGTTTTTGCTTACTTTTGCAAATGTAATGTCTAACGAGATTGTTCTAGTATCACAAAACTTTTATCTTCCTGTTTGTAACAACAAGGTTTTCTTTTTATTAAAACCCAAAATATTAACCATTTGATTGTATTTTCAAATTAACTTTTATTTTGTAATAAGTTGGACCTAAACGACTTACCCCCTCATTATTAAAACATTTACACAATGGATAAGCTGTTCAATGTTGCTTTCTTCTGTCTTTGTCTTCTTCTTCTTTATCTTTTCAATCTTTGTCTGACTGTCAAGTGACTTTTCCAACATATCAAAAAAATTAAAAAACTCAACTGCAAAATAACATAGATACCTAAGCAACACACTAAAAAGACCGAAACAAGATTGAGAAAACAGACTACACTGAGCTGAAAGCCTAACTGAAATACTTATCATTATGTTTGGTAGCAGGCGGACCCATTTGCAGGTAAGTATGTCTTTTTTTGAAGTTGGGTTTTTAAAATTTTTTTTCATTATTTATATTATTTTAGATTTTTTAGTTTATCTAAGACACACTTGATTGATTTAAAGCAAAAATATGACTACTTAAATGCATTGATTACAAATTTATTCAGATTATTTAATTAAAAAGGTTGTAATTATTCCTGATTAAATTTAAATACATGACATATGCATATTTTTGAAATCTCATTTTAATTTTCATTATTTTACTTGATAGGTTTGGTTACAAAAATTTAAACTACTTACAATTTGGCGCCAAAATCCGCCATTATGTATTTTTTTTATTTGAACTAGCTATTTAAGGACACTTGGGTTTTTAAGACAAATCTAACGATACCTTAATTGTCGAAATCCATCCAGCAGTTTGGAAGATATGTGGGAATAAAGGAAGGAATTGAAAAAGATACACGCATAAACATGACCCAGTCGGGTAAAAATACAGCAATATTAAGCTTAACCATTGTGTCAATATTTTTATTAGTAAGGAAGTTTTTTGTCTGTTAGATATTTTTTCTTTATAGATATGGGATTCGTGTTAATCCTTTTGAGTGGCTTATAGTGCTGACCGGCTACCATGAGGGTTACACTCATCAGTATCCATCTCTTGCTCTCTTAATTTGTAAGTGTGTTTTATCAGTCTTAAGTTGCAGATTAAAATAATATTAGTTTGTTGTAACAGTTCACAAGAAACTCTGTAAGTACCTAATTAAAACCTATTGTTTATAGAAAATTTATTTTCAAAAAAGTTTGTCATCTTGTTTCATTCTCTTATATTTTGTATAATTTTACTGTAAAATAATGAATTTAAGAATATGTCTTAACGTTTATTTCGTATTTGTACAGGTTGTCCCCAAGTAGTAACTTCACGAGGTGTATAGATAGAGCACCCTTATGGTATCAGCTCCATTAGTATTATATGATTATATAGTTTTAACCGACTTCCAAAAAAAGGAGGCGGTTATACGTTCGGCTGTATATATACTTTAATATCCATGGGATCCATGAGGAATCGAGGGAACTCCTCGAAATTTATATGGACACATATGGTGATTTCAACTTTTTCATAAGTAGTCCAAGCATATATGCAACCGAAAACAAAAATTTTGCTCCAAGGTATACCCTGGATCCAAAAGTACTGAACAGAACTCCTGACTCCTTATGGTTACATGGGGATTTCGGCGTTGTTTAAAGAACTGCAAGCATATGCCACTATGTCAATTATAGTAATAATCATCATCACCACTATCATCACACCATACATCATCACATTATGATGATAAAATGTACTACTCATACCAACTTCAAAATTATGAAGATTAAAATTTAAAAGGAGAATTATTTAGAAAATAAGTTTTATTTCATACTTTTTTGTGCATTTTTTTTTTCACTTTGGAAGTCGGTTTAATTTTTTTATTTCAAAATAATTGAGTTATTACACTTGCCTTTATTTTAATTATAGTTATGGAGATTTTTTGTTTTTCAAATTTTTTTTTGTCATACAATTAGAACAACTGAAAAACTTGGTGATTTAGGTGACTCAAGACAGAGCTATTTCTAAACTATAGATTGGCAAAACTTTTTGAGACACTATGTATTTATGAGACACATGAATAATAAATATACTGTTTATTGCTTTAATATTGTTTATTGTTTTTAGTTAGTTTGGTTCCAGCTGTTCTTAGTTTATTAATTGAGAAATCTATGGCAGTAGTAAGTAAAAAATTGTACTTAGAACATGTTTTTTATTATGTATAATAATTGTTATTTAATCTATTTTTTTGTATATGAAGTTTCTATTTATTAAACTCTTTATATATATTTTTCCAGGGAATTATAGCACAGAAAATTGGCATTAGCTTACAAGTAATTAATATTATCATAGTCGTAACTTTGCCTGTAATTGTAATATTCTTTAAAGGTCCTGAGTTTAGTTTTGGTGAGTATTAATAGAAACTTGTTAGGTATTTATTATTGTGCTTATAGATAAAAGGTTTTAGAAATTTGAAACTCGGATTAAAATTCAGAAAAACAATAATTGCTTTCGAATGTTCAATAAACTCGAGAGTTTATTTTGAAAATAAAATGTCTAATGAAATGGAATATTGACTAATGACTTACATATAGTAAATGTATTCTTTATTTATTTCCAGTGGGAATAACAACAGTTTGTATGATATACCTTATACTATTCATGAAGTTGTGGAGTTACACTCAAACAAATCATTGGTGTCGCCAAGGATTAAAAATAAAAAGAAAATAAACCAATTGCGACGACAAAGTTTATCTGTACCAAATTGGAGTAAGTTGTTGATTTTTTTAAAATAATATATATAGCATATGTAAAGCGTAGCCTTTTATTTATAGTTTTTTTGTTATTAAGGCGCAGTGAGCCTAGGTTTATGTTGTATTTGAGGGGGTGAAGGAGATGAGTGGGGGACGTGCCGCCCGCGTAACTGCTTCGCGCGAATTACTTCAGTCATGTGTCCATAAAGTACAAAAACATAATGTGTTTGATAGCCTAGCGGTTTTTTTCTCGCCCGGGCAAAACCTAGCGTCTAGGTTCAAATCTCATTACAAATTAATATATTTCTTATCTTCCTTGTTTTTTAAATAATAATAATATATCACTAAGTACATATTTTTGCTTTATTGCTCTCTGTATTTTTTGTTACCCATTTTTTTTATAATCTAATACAACTTCGGGAAACTAATCATAACGTAAAATAAATACTTAGAAGGGTCGCGCTAGCCGTTTTTGAGGTGGTAGGTAAGTGGAAGTCTCTGAATTTTTGCGTGTGTAGAGAAATCCCTAGAGAGCTTATTATTAAGTGCCATTTCTGCCTCTTCTCTCTGCTCACAATTCGAGCAATTCAATAATTTGTGATTGATTTTTTATATTGCCAAATCGATTTAAATTTTGAAATATGAACGGTATTATATCTGGGACAGCCTTCAGAGTATGGAAACATAATTGACGTAATTTTATGTCCAGTACAAAATGACTTCTAAAGTGTGATTTCTATTTTCTGTCTAAGAGCACTAAAAAAGGTCTAATTTCTAATTTTGCTTATTAGTTTCCCCAAGCTAAAACGCTCAAAAAAAAAAATTGTTCACGTATTCAATATTGTCAAGTCATAGAGAATCTATATTCCAAAATTGTGCCTTTTTCATGGACGGTTTAAATAGTAAAATGCAAAAATAATGTTATTATATTATGCGGTCGAAGTACTGCGGAATATACCTATGCACTACAACATACACATTACACACATTGACGTTTCATTCGTTGACGATATTTCAAAATTTTATTTTTCGCATTTTTCAGCGGTTAAATAATCTAAACTTGCTTTTGCCCGCTTCTTCGTTCGCGTAGCACGAAGCTGAATTTTGTCGACTGATTTTATGCAATAAATAAATAAATACACAAAAAAATTAAAATCCAATAGCCTTCCACATGAAACTTCGGTTATCTAACACCAAAAATATTACAATTTCAAATGCCTAGTTTTAGTTTCTAACAGTAGAGGTTTAACCGAATAGACTCTTCGGCTACGTCATATTTATTGTAAATATTGTATTATTTAATAAAAATAAATCAATTAATACAATGCGTCACTTATTAACGTAGTTTGCTACTATTATAGTATGTATGTATTGCTTTAAGCAAACTATGGAAGAATAAAATATGGAAGGCTATTGGATATCGAATTTTTTAAAACCTGGGCATTAGTAATGTGTAATGTTTTAATGTACATATTATTAACCTTTGAGTCTTCGCTATGTAGGCTGTAGCTAATGTTGTTTATCAACTGTATTATTGAGAGTCAAAAGTCATAGGTCATGAAAAACCGCTCTTATGAGTTTTTTTTTATAAATGTGTATTACCATTGTTCTAAATTAATTATGTATTGTGTTATTAACTTGTAATTTTATACGCGCGGTGTACCACTTTTGAGCCTTATTGCCTTAAGAA